>OU342744.1:26249989-26840405 GCA_910589775.1 Avena eriantha | reverse complement strand
AGAACACACATGCGAAGACAATGGTTGGATCCATGTGGGTTTTGTGAAAGACACACCTTCTGACTCTATGTTGGTTCGATAGAAGAACACATCAGACTCTAGTGGTTATCATGTGTGGTTTGTGAAAGAACTCACATGGAATGACCTAGTGGTAGAGCTCATGTGTGGTTTATGGAAGAACAAACATGCAATGACTCTAATGGTTATCCAGGTGTGTTTTGTGGAAAGAACCCCATGCAATGACCACTGTGGATCCATGTGTGGTTTATGTGGAAAAGAACACACCATGCAAGGACCAATGTTGATCCATGTGTGGTTTGTGGAAAGAAGCACAGCAATGCCAATGACAAGTGGTGGATCCAGTGTGGTATTAGTGTAAAAGAACACACTGCATGAATCTAGTGTTGGTTCTAGTATAAGAAACCACCACATGCAATGGACTCGAAGTGGTTGATCCATTGTGTGGTTTGTGAAAAGAACACACAGCAATGACTCTAGTGGTTGATCCATGTGTGGTTTGTGGAAATAACACACATGCAATGACTCTAGTGGTTGATCCATAAGTGGTTTATGGAAAGAACACACATGCAATGACCACTGGTGGATCCATATGTGGTTTGTGGAAAGAACACACATGCAATGACCACTTGTGGTTGATCCATGTGTGGTTTGTGGAAAGAACTCACATGGAATGACTCTAGTGGTGGATCCATGTGTGGTTTCTGGAAAAGAACACGCATGCAATGATAGTGCTGGATCCATGTGTGGTTTGTGGAAAAGAACACACATGCAATGACTCTAGTGCTGGTTTGTGGTTTTAGTATAAGACCAAACATGCAATGACTCTAGTGGTTGATCCATGTGTGGTTTATGGAAAGAACACACATGCAATGACTCTGGTTGATCCATATCTGGTTTGTAGAAAGAACACACATGCAATGACCACCGGTGGATCCATGTGTGTTTTGTGGAAAAGAACACACATGCAATGACCACTAGTTGATCGATGTGTGGTTTGTGGAAAGAACACACATGCAATGACAGTGGTGGATCCATGTGTGGTTTGTGAAGAGAACACACATGCAATGACTCTAGTGTTGGTTCTAGTGGTTGATCCATGTGTGGTTTGTAAAAAGAACACACATGCAATGAATCTACTGGTTGATCCATGTGTGGTTTGTGGAAATAACACACATGCAATGACTCTACTAGTTGATCCATAAGTGGTTTACGGAAAGAACACACATGCAATGACCACTGGTGGATCCATATGTGGTTTGTGGAAAGAACACACATGCAATGACCACTTGTAGTTGATCCATGTGTGGTTTGTGGAAAGAACTCACATGCAATGACTCTAGTGCTGGTTTGTGGTTTTAGTATAAGAACAAACATGCAATGACTCTAGTGGTTGATCCATGTGTGGTTTGTGGAAAGAACACACATGCAATGACCACTAGTGAATCCATATGTGGTTTGTGGAAAGAACACACATGCAATGACCACTTGTGGTTGATCCATGTGTGGTTTGTGGAAATGAACACACATGCAATGACAGTGGTGGATCCATGTGTTGTTTGTCAAAAGAACACACATGCAATGACTCTAGTGTTGGTTTTAGTATAAGAACACACATGCAATGACTCTAGTGGTGGATCCATGTGTGGTTTGTGTAAAAGAACACACATGCAATGACTAGTGGTTGATCCATGTGTTGTTTGTGGAAAGAACACACATGCAATGACAGTGGTGGAGCCATGTGTGGTTTGTGAAAAGAACACACATGCAATGACTCTAGTGTTGGTTTTAGTATAAGAACACACATGCAATGACTCTAGTGGTTGATCCATGTGTGGTTTGTGGAAACAACACACATGCCATGACTCTAGTGGTTGATCCATGTGTGGTTTGTGGAACGAACACACATGCAGTGACCACTGGTGGATCCATGTGTGGTTTGTGGAAAAGAACACACATGCAATGACCACTGGTTGATCCATGTGTGGTTTGTGGAAAGAACACACATGCAATGACAGTGGTGGATCCATGTGTGGTTTGTGAAAAGAACACACATGCAATGACTCTAGTGTTGGTTCTAGTATAAGAACACACATGCAATGACTCTAGTGGTTGATCCATGTGTGGTTTGTGAAAAGAACACACATGCAATGACTCTAGTGGTTGATCCATGTGTGGTTTGTGGAAATAACACACATGCAATGACTCTAGTGGTTGATCCATAAGTGGTTTATGGAAAGAACACACATGCAATGACCACTGGTGGATCCATATGTGGTTTGTGGAAAGAACACACATGCAATGACCACTTGTGGTTGATCCATGTGTGGTTTGTGGAAAGAACTCACATGGAATGACTCTAGTGGTGGATCCATGTGTGGTTTCTGGAAAAGAACACGCATGCAATGATAGTGCTGGATCCATGTGTGGTTTGTGGAAAAGAACACACATGCAATGACTCTAGTGCTGGTTTGTGGTTTTAGTATAAGACCAAACATGCAATGACTCTAGTGGTTGATCCATGTGTGGTTTATGGAAACAACACACATGCAATGACTCTGGTTGATCCATATCTGGTTTGTAGAAAGAACACACATGCAATGACCACCGGTGGATCCATGTGTGTTTTGTGGAAAAGAACACACATGCAATGACCACTAGTTGATCGATGTGTGGTTTGTGGAAAGAACACACATGCAATGACAGTGGTGGATCCATGTGTGGTTTGTGAAGAGAACACACATGCAATGACTCTAGTGTTGGTTCTAGTATAAGAACACACATGCAATGACTCTAGTGGTTGATCCATGTGTGGTTTGTAAAAAGAACACACATGCAATGAATCTACTGGTTGATCCATGTGTGGTTTGTGGAAATAACACACATGCAATGACTCTAGTAGTTGATCCATAAGTGGTTTACGGAAAGAACACACATGCAATGACCACTGGTGGATCCATATGTGGTTTGTGGAAAGAACACACATGCACTGACCACTTGTAGTTGATCCATGTGTGGTTTGTGGAAAGAACTCACATGCAATGACTCTAGTGCTGGTTTGTGGTTTTAGTATAAGAACAAACATGCAATGACTCTAGTGGTTGATCCATGTGTGGTTTGTGGAAAGAACACACATGCAATGAGCCACTAGTGAATCCATATGTGGTTTGTGGAAAGAACACACATGCAATGACCACTTGTGGTTGATCCATGTGTGGTTTGTGGAAATGAACACACATGCAATGACAGTGGTGGATCCATGTGTTGTTTGTCAAAAGAACACACATGCAATGACTCTAGTGTTGGTTTTAGTATAAGAACACACATGCAATGACTCTAGTGGTGGATCCATGTGTGGTTTGTGTAAGAGAACACACATGCAATGACTTGTGGTTGATCCATGTGTGGTTTGTGGAAAGAACACACATGCAATGACAGTGGTGGAGCCATGTGTGGTTTGTGAAAAGAACACACATGCAATGACTCTAGTGTTGGTTTTAGTATAAGAACACACATGCAATGACTCTAGTGGTTGATCCATGTGTGGTTTGTGGAAATAACACACATGCAATGACTCTAGTGGTTGATCCATGTGTGGTTTGTGTAAATAACACACATGCAATGACTGTAATGGATCCATAAGTAGTTTGTGGAAAGAACACACATGCAATGACCACTGGTGGATCCATATGTGGTTTGTGGAAAGAACACACCAGCAATCACTCTAGTGGTTGATCCATCTGTGGTTTGTGGAAAGAACACACATGTCATGATTGTAATGGATCCATAAGTGGTTTATGGATAGAACACACATGCAATGACTCTAGTGCTAGTTTTAGTATAAGAACACACATGCAATGACTCTAGTGGGTCCACATGTGGTTTGTGAAAAGAACACACATGCAATGACCACTGGTTGATCCATCAGATGTTTGTGGAAAAAAAACACATGTAATGAGTCTAGTGGATCCATATGTGGTTTGTGGAAAAGAACACACATGCAATTATTCTAGTGTTTGTTTGTGGTTTTAGTATAAGAACAAACATCCTCTCTCTCTCTATTTCTAGAAGCCCAAACCTGTGCCCACTATGTCTGCTATGCCCTGATTGGTTGTCACAGCTGTCACGCGGATCGTGCGCACCAACCGTTGATCCTGTGCGATCCAACGAGGATCGTTGCACACGTCGTGCCCTTCATAGGACAGTGCGAGACAACACGGACGTCTCCCTCAATGAGACTTCTACAAGAAGGAACACGATGCCATCCATTGAAAAATTGGTCTAGTGGTCATGTCATGTTTAATCTAGTCTACAAAGGCTACAAGTGTACTACACGGCAACTGGTCATCCACGGACCACCGGCTATACCATTTTTACTACGCAGCACACCTGCACTCTCACTTCCGTTAGGCCCCCACCACACGAACCTTCCACGCGGCAGCCGCAGCCGGAAGAGCTATCAACCAGGACCCTCGAGGAGGCCTAAACGTCCCCGCATTAAAAACCCAGCCTATCGGGTCCTCCATTCGCACTCATCCACTACTCTCTCTTCCCTATCCAGCAAAACACCACAATCTTGAACGTACTTGCACGAACCTTCTCCATGAAACCAGTGTGTGGGGGTGAGTGTTCGGGCATCGCCGCCGGGGTGGTGCATCGCGCGGCAGATCTGGAGGAGCATCACGCAGCACAGGCCGAGGAGGACGTTCAGTTCAACCCCTTGGGGGACCATGTGCACGCCGGTGCTGACGACTTCGGAGGCGCTGATGAGGGCATGGAGTTCGCCGAACATGCTCCACTCGTGTACCCGGAGGTACATATATTTCCACATGTTTTATATTTTCTTCTCGACCTTAATCTATCCAGGCGTCATAAAAAAATCTAGTCCTAATGATTAGATGCAACGTACGAACCGGTACATGGAGAGATCTAGTCTGTTCTGAATGAATCCATATTATTTATTTATTAATAAATTACCAAGAACACAAACCACATTAATTTAGGAGCGAGCTGGGGAGACGGCCGCAATGAACTACTGAACCTGTATAGACATGTTATTGCATCGAAATTAACTTGGAATGGTGGAAGGAATATATATTTATTATTTTGCTCATTTCGGTTTGTATTCCATACATTAAAGGTGTATTCAAGTGAGATGGACTCTGACAAGGAGACCAGGGACAACAAGAGCTACCATGTCATGAAGAAGCTCAAGAGCGGGATAATCCCTTTCCGCACTCGACTTGGGGAGCTCAGGTGCCCTTTCTGTAAGAAAGGAGTCAACCCGAGGATTTCCAGCTTGATTCCGCATGCGGTTGACATCGGTAAAAGCCCGGCTAGTAAACACAAGTCGGCGACCAAGGCTAAGCACGCTGCTTATGGCAAGTTCCTGAGGGAGTATGTCAAGAACGGCCTAGTATCCCCTTACTTAGGAATCAGCAACTCCTAGCCGACCAACCTTGTCACTATGTTGGCCCGGCCACAAATAATATTTAGTTCTCTTACCGTATCTAGACCCTTAAACTATGTGGATTCCTATTTTCGTACCCTTCAAAATATATTCAAGTTCATTTGGTTATGATGTTAAAGTTTCGGTGGCATACTCGTTATTTTGCATGGATAGAGGGGTGCCCCCGACAGATATAAGGGTTATCCTATCCGCTAGATCACAGAGGATCAACGGTTGGTGAGCAAAACTGAGTACAACTGAATCGCCATGGTTAGCCACGAGGGAAAAAATGTGACTCACGGTACGTGTGTGCGGTGCACGGGGCGGTAGCGGACACGTGTGGCCGTGCACGGTGCATTAGCCTACGCGGTGTATGGTAGTGCAACGTAACGCCGCTTCCCTTCTCCTTTAATAGAGGCCTCCCCACTCCCACTCATCACGCACTCCCTCACTCAACCGTCTCCACTGTCCCATCACCTTCTACAAACGCCCAACAAAACCCCAACCACGCCGGCGATGGAGAAGATCGGATCGGCGGCCATCAGCGCATCCAAGGCAGCCGGCAAGGAGCCCCCCGTCCCCGTACCCGCATCCGCTGTAGCCTCCGGCGAGGAGGCCCCCTCCGGTCTCGGACAGATCCCGCTCGGCTTGGACCCCTATGAGGAGGTTGTCTACATAAGGCCGGAGAACCCCTACGACACCAGCATCGCCGACCCATGGTCTGAGGTAACCAGGGTTTTCTCCCCTTCCCTTGTTCTTCCCCCGTTCCCATCGTTGGATGCTAGATCGTATGTTATTAGGGCTCGGATGTTTGTATTTTTTACAGTAGCTAATCCTATTGTGTTAGATCTCGATTTTCGATGAATCCCCCTGTTCGTAGTTGGGATTAGTATTCGATTTGGTTTGATATTTGGGGAATAATCGCGAGATCTCATTCGGTTAATTTATGCAAAAAATCAATCCCGATAACCAAAGTATCTCAATCATGTCCTTATTTCACTCTTCTGTTTTTTCCAACAGGAGGATAGCAGCAACCTCCGCAGCGACGACGAGTCGCAAGACACCAAGACTCATCATGTGCTGAGGAGGCTAAAGTCCGGTCATTACAACAACTTCTTCACCAGCGACGTGTATAGGTGCCCCTTCAGCCCCACCAGGAGGCTCTGCGGCACGGACTTCAACTCCCTCGTGAAGCATGCCGAGGACGTGAGGACCTGCGGCGAGTCCATGAACGTCCACGGCTTTAGGGCCAAGCACCAGGCGCTCGGTATTCACCTCTGCAACCTCCAGAAGGTGGCTATCGAGGAGGGTCCCATGCCCCCGATCAGACCCAAGGTGCCCAAGGTCAAGGGGCTGGGCAGCAAGAAGTGGAGGAGGCGCCAGAGGGAGGAGGCGGATGCCCTCCTGGCAGAGGCCACGAGTGGCCACTGATCAGCTGCTGCTGCTGCTATAAAGCAGCTTCTTTTGTCTTGTCTGTGCTGAAGCAATCCACTGCTGCTGCTGCTGAGCAGCCTAATTGTAGAACCTCGTTAAGTACCGTACTATATAACCTATATTAGCTGCTTTATCTACATCTGCTCTGTTTACTGAATTTATTTATGGTGCTGGTTTGTTTTGTTGCTCTAGATTTGCTACTAGATTGGGGAAAAACTGATCGCAAAAGGAACAATGAATGAAGAGAGAAGCTGCTCTAGATTCCCTACCTTTTTGGGTAAAAAAAACACAACTGTTATAGAGAGAGGGGAAAAGGCGCTCTTTAAAAAGGCCACTTTAGGCGTCATGGCGCACGTAACGGCCAAGCCTTTGACCAGACGGCACCGCCCTCCAAGCGCATGTGAGGGCTTCGGAATATTGGGAGGGAAAAAGTGAGGACAAACGAGACACAATGTTGCTATAGCTAAATCTGACAAAAAGCTGAATTTGGCTTTACCATGCAATTTGGCTAGAGCTCCACAATGTAGCTATTCTAAATCCCTAAAATATGTGGTGCGTTGAAACCTAATGCTTTTCCACCGACACGTGTGTTGCAAAGTTGCTTGATCTTGCATGCTTACACAAGTGGCCTACAGAGAAACTTATAGAAGCATGGGCAAACGAGCTTCATTTTGGCAAATTCGGGACAAGCTTTGCGCAATGGGCAGGCTTGATCGGCTGGGCGGCTGCCCCGGGGTGCAGGGATGCTAGGTCCATGTCTATGCTTACACTTCTTAAACTTGTTAGGAATTAATAATAACTCTACACTTCCTTGTGTCCTGTCACGTTACGTCGTGTCAACACCGCGCACCCGCTGCGGATCGGCAACGGGACGGTGGTCTCCGTGACCCGTCTCTGCCACGCCAAAGCCACGTCGCACACCCGTCCAATCGCCTACCGGGACAGACGCCGAATTTAATCGCTAGGATTGGAAACCATCGGTGCTCGCCCGGTCAAACTTGCTTCCGCATGGGTATGACCGGAATATTGGTAAACAGAATTTAAGCATCGCCTTCTGTCTCCTCAGCACATCACTGTGCAAAAATCCCCAACTCATTCCTTCCGCTGGCGCCGCCATCGCAAGGACCATCGACGCTGCCGCAGGCACCGCCTCCGCCTGGCCATACCACCACAATAGATCACTCCACCACCACGCCCAGTCCCAGCCACCTCTACCGACCCTAGGCCACCGTCGCCGCATTAGCTGCTGCCATGGACACAGAGTACGGCGTGTTCGGCGACGAGAGCCACTACACCGGCGAGTACACCGTCACCGCCCACGGCACCACCAAGCTGATGGTCGTCCACACAAATGCGTCAGCGGAGGTGGCCAAGGTCATCGCAATGTACGAGCGATGGCTATAGGATCCGATGGACAGGTACAAGATCGTCGGCCTTGACCTTGAGTATACCAGAGATAGGAAGAGGATGGCGCTTTTGCAGTTGTCCATGCGCAACCACTGCCTACTATATCACGTATGTAGGGCCAAATCTGTATGCCCGGAGCTTCGCGAGTTCGTACACAGGAGGGAGATCTACTTCGCCAGCGTCGACATCAAGAACGACACTCCGAAGCTAGAACAGGATCTCCTCGTTCATGTCGTCAATCACGTCGATCTCCAACGTTTGTGGAGGTACCCGGATGGTGGTACAGGGAAAGCCGGCATGGCTAGACTCGCTTCCGACATCATCGCCCGCGAGTACGCCGCCATGAAAATCGAGTTCCCGAAGCACCTGCACGAGCGATGGGAGTGGAGGCACCTGGATTACGATGCAATCAAGTATGCAGCCAGGGACGTGTATGTCTGCTACGAGATGCTCAACAGGATCTGGCGGGTGGGTGAGTGTGCTATTTACCACTACTAGTTTCGCATTTCGTTCCTAGTTTTATCTCGCCTGTATTTTATCTCGCATGTATTTTCTAAGCATTCTGTGTGTAAGAACCAAGATCGTATGATCCATGTGCTATTAGCTACTTAACCTGTATGAATTACATTCCCCCTTTTGTATGATCAACATCCATTCTTACAAATTCTGTATGTGCCATTTGCATGCGCAGAATCTAGGACTGACATGCATAAGGTGTGATACAGTCATAAGTCATAACCAAACCCAGATTATAGAGAAGGATACAGTCATAAACCAGATTATAGTTTGACAAAGGTAATACACAGCAGTTCGTAATTGCTCACATAGTGTACTTATGAAATAACATATTTTCATAAACACAACAATCATGCACTAATAGTCTACATCCCAGCCTGTTGGAGAAGGCAACCGATCCCAGGATGCCTTCGGTCGCTTGCCCCGGTTTGTAGATTCATCTACGATCCGGCATCTGGGACAAACAACCTGCCTTGGTGGTGGTTCAATGATGCGATGCCTGGAACGAGATTTTACAATCTGGTGGTACAGCTCGTGGCTAACATACCGGTCAATTGCAGCGTACTTCAGATTAGGTTCAGAAAGTGTCTTATCCTCCCAGTAATCGTGCCCTAAACGCCTCCACGAACATCTCGGGAATCTGTCCTTCATGTCAGCGTACCACAGGTCTATGAGTTCCGAGGCAAGAGCGGCCATCCCGGTCTTGCCGCCCTTCGTCCCTGGGATCCAGTAAATTTCCTAGATGTCCACTCTGCACTCCTTTGGGATTCTAATGTAGACAGTCGGGCTTTCAAGCAGTTTACTGTCATTCGTGATGTCAACACTTGTAAATGTTATGTGTTGGTTCACGAGAAAGTCATGAAACAGATCTCTAATGCTTTCGCCCCACCTGCATGAAAATGAATTCAGACAAATAATATAGCAATAACTTTTGCAAACAGACAATTCAGGAACAAAAAGACAGCAAAGTTTACCAGATCCCGTCAGCCCCCTTGTCGCAAAAAGGCTGGTATACAAGGACGTGCCCCTTCATGGAGAGTTGCACCACAGTGATCCTACGGCAATCGCGGCTGTACTCGAGGTCGAGACCTACGAACCTGTTTTCTTCGAACTGCAGCCAACTCGTGAAATTATTCAGAGTGTTCCTCACCGTCCGAGGGTCGGTGGTGTAGACGACATCGATCTTCTTCCCGCCATGTACTTCGATGTCGAAGTGCGCAGTTTCTTGCCTGCCATCGTTTCGGGCGTCCGGAGCGTCCATGATTATAGGCAAGAGGGAAAGGATACGGAGGAAGAGGGTGATGCGGTGGTGGAGGAAATGGATGAGGCCGTGGAGGAGACAGACGATGAGGCCATGGAGGAGGAAATGAGACGGAGAAGTGAAAGATTGGAAGCTCCCTTACCAATATCTGGAATGGTGCACGACCGTTCATAGTAGGGTGAAGGTGGCGAAAAACGGCGGTTTTACACATCGACGCTAGCACTTCCAAAAATTTGTTCTGCGCCACTTTCATGTGGTGGAATCAATTCAAACGTAGGCACGTTTACGCGTGCCGACCTTCACTCACTAACAAGCGGGCCGCACATTTCCCTTTTATGATTTATTTTTTCACTTCCTCTAGACGGTTCCGGTGCCCACCGTAAATAATTATGCCCCCCCTTCTTTTCTTCCATGCGGACGAGAACCGGCAGAGGCGGCGGTTCCCTGCAGATTCGCTCCCCACTCGAACAACTGCCCCATCCCTGATTCCACCCCCTCTCGAATCCATCCGCCTCATTATCACAACGCCTCCATTAATCTACCGGATTCCAGACTCCATTTGCCGCTATGGGTAGAGCTTGGGGTAGCAGCAGGCTGAAGCAAAAGGCATGCGACTACGACGCGGATGGCCAGGGCGACCGCTACCGCAAGGATTGGGGATGGCCGAACCTCAGCGCCGCGAACGTGCACAGGATCGCCTCGGAGTTGGACATCATCTCAGCCGGCCGCCTCGCTCGCTGCATCCCTGGCTACCGCGTGATGATGCGGAACATGGACGAACAACCGTTCGGCACGCCATGCCTTCTTTACCCCGATAACAGCAAATGGTCAGACGACTGCGATGGCCACGTAAGTTCCAGCATCTAGCTTATTCGTTCAGTCATATCGTTGATTCATATGTGCTGAACTCTCATCGGAATCCTATGTTCCTTTAGTCAAACGTGTTGTGTGCACGCGCGGTTTGAACAAATCGAACCATTTAAGACTATTCTGTACAGCGGAAGCTCTGCTCGTACCTGATATTCTAGTATTTTCGTAGTGACACAGTCTTACTTTAGGTGATAGACGAGTTGTCAATTTTGATTTTGCAATGGAATGCCTGCTAGGTGATATTCTGTTTCCTAAAATAAAAACAAACAAATTAGACGATTTAGGTTGTTATGCCCCGAGCTGTTTAATTATGATCATCGTCAGGAGTTTGTTCTGGGGGGCTCTGCTCCTACTCCATATATTGAGTATCTTCATAGTGACACAGGCACAATTTAGGCGATATCTGAGGAGACACTCGTATTTAGGCGATATTTTGTGTACTTTAATCTAAAGGTCCAGTTGTCAAATTGTATTTGCAATGGAATCCATGCTAGGTGATTGTACCAACTCACAACAAACTCTACAGAATATTCATGCAAAACTGATGCTGCTGGATAAGTGGTCGGAATCAGTAGTGGTGAATATCAAGGAAGAAGAAGAGACGGAAATGAGAGATGACCAGAACTGGGTGGGTGGCAACGGCGACTGGCTGGTCCTTTTATCCTAGGATGGGAGTACTTGGACTCTAAAAAATTGCTACAGATTGAAGAGACTTGCAGTGCCATTTTGAAGGGTGTCGGCATTACTGCATTCAACAGCGGGTGGCCGTCGCACATTTCCGAATTCTCTTACAGGTTCAACATGGCAGAACTTGAGCTCGTGAAGGTACAGCTCCCACATAGACCGCGGGAGGGAGCGTGGAAGAACTGTGAGTACGACCTCTTAGCGGTGTTCGACAAGGCAATCACATTCATTAGATGCCCAGAACACAAGGAATGGACAGTCTTGCGTGACGACTTCATGCGATCGGAGAAGTATGTCGATGCCGTTTTCACCTACGGCTACTCTTCGTACAGACCGCAACGCATTTATGCGGTCACTGAACCTAGCGGCGACGGGCGTGTTTGGGAGTTGTCCATTTGGGGTGAGTCATGGTGTCATATAGCATGTAAAATCCCATTCAAAATTCTGCTTACTGACTGTTTGTCACACGCAGGTACCCACGCAGCCCTGCGCACAATTCTAGCTCCGGTCATCGAAGATGTAGTAGCAGATGCTGAACTTGGGACACGGCGCTGGTTCCTGGCACCTGTCGGAGACAACACGGAACAGCATGATGAACTCTTGTGGATTCATATCAGGGGAGCACTAAACAGCGTTGGTGATACAATAGAACATATGGGGACACAACTTTCTTCATACCCATCGCTGCGGTGTCACGTTTTCTCGAGGTCCGCATGCCCATCCGAACACCTAGTAGAGCAAGTCTGGAGCAGAGTCAACAATTTAAAGGGACAATCTGTGTTTCTTGGGATTAACTACCCTTTCTTTGTCGGAGCCCCTGGAGCTGTTGAACCTATAATTTCTCAGGCAGCCCTGGCCCCTGATGTTGTTGCTGCTGCTGCTGTTGCTGGTGGTGGTATTGGTGTTGGTGGTGGTCGAGCTGACAAAGAAATAGCTGTTGCTGCTCCTGGTGAAGCTAACGAAATACTTGGTGATGCTGGTGAAGCGGACGAAATACTTGCTAATGCTGCAGCTGGTGAAGCTGACGAAATACCTGCTGAGGCTGCTGCCAGAGTCCAGGAAGAACATGCTGGTGTTGTTGCTGAGGTGCCAGCATTTCCAGTGTTGATAGCAGACTGTGTGTTTGCTGCACACTCACGCGCCTATCATGTTGACACTCCAAATCCGACCTGGAGCCGAATCCACGTCGGGGAGGGGGCCTACAATTGGCTCATCAGTGGGGTCGTACTATTTGAAGGAGAATGAAAGACGGCCAAAACACAGCATTTTGATTCGTTCCAACGATACCACCAGCTCCAGGGACCTAGTGCTCATACTGGCAGATCCGATAAACCATTTGTCTTTATCTTTATCACTAGTTACGCTTATGTGTGTAAAGACTAAGTTGTGCTTATTTGTGTAAGACTAAGTTAGGCCTAACTGCGTAATATTCAGTGAAGCCCAGCTTTTCTTTCCACGCCCATAACAACAGAATTACAGCATAGAACATACAAATTTAATGTGCATACCAGGCATTTTTGCTCAGGATAACAACCACTTCAAGAAAATGATACATCATGTACGCATTTGAACGCATCACTAGAGTGTGCCACCTATTGATGATTGATGACATGGATCTAGCTTTTCTGCGCTTATTTGCATTGAATCGCTCATTGATTTATTCACATATTTTTTGGCAATGGCTGATGGACTCCACTCTCTTGGTAACTTGCTTCGTCAGCGAGCACTTGTTGATGCAATGCAAAGTACAGAACATGGTCATCATCGTCATTCCATTTAGGTTCTCTATGTTTCGTCATCACGGAGCTACTAATTTCAAATGAAAATCTAGTAAACAATATATGTGTACATTGTTAGAGTATGCTACGGCCACGTTACATACATGTTTTTCTACAATCACAAGAAGAAAACTTGCTGCATTTTCACCTTGTTGGTGTTGTGCCGAACTGGGTGGATGTGGCTTTGGGGTTCAGAGAGGAAGGCGCCGTGGCTGGTGCGTGTGCAACCACGGCGACGGTGAGCTCAGATTCTGGAGGAGACCAACAGGACCGAGCATGGTCGGCATGGGTACAGATCTCACCCGGGAATGGATTCCCGTCCCCGCGTCGTGCCAATGGTGCGGTCATGGTGAGGACGAGCTTCGATTCGAGATAGGGAGGAGAACGGGCCGAGCAGGTTTGTCCAAGTCCTAGCTCCGCGCCATGGCCACGACCACAGATTGCCGCCCCGGAGGAAGAAGCAGACGCGTAAAGGATGCATGTGCCAGCGCTGCAAGCCTACATGGCAGCCTACATGGCAGCGACGACGGCAGCGACATAACGGCGAAAGCTGACAGGGGGGACCCAACTTGACGGCCGTTAGCCTGTTTTTTTCTATTGAACATAAAGTTGAATTCGGGACGAAAAGGACCCTCTGAGTATTTGGCACGCCAACTATAGTCATCGCGGATGATATCAGGGAACTCGGGTACCGCGTTGCCTGGCCACCCCAACTTTCAGGCCGCAAAATGATATTCTCCTTATAAAGGCACCCAGGGATGAGCAGATGGCTGCTAATGTCGAGACGAAGAAGCATCGCAAGAGAACCAAGAATAATAAGCAGTCTTTGAGCCAGCCGGGTCCGAAGAGGCCCTGGGCTCAGGACGACCCTTAACACAGCCCCCTGAGGGCACCTTGACCAGGGTTCACATAGCTGGTCAACCGATTCTGAGTGAGGAGCTGATCAAAAATGCAAGTGGAGCGATGGCTAACCTGCAGCATGGTATTCTATATGTAGAGGAGTGCGTTCTTAAAGAAGCAAATCCATCGTATCCTGTTTTCACGGTCGATGTTCCAACGGGCATGGGCTTCGTCGATAATGCCCCCGCGGATATCTTCTTCATATCGTATGAGGACATCTTCAAGCTTTTCCATGGCAAGCGGATGAACTGTAACTTGGTCTGCCTATACGCGCTCCATCGGGCAATGAAGGTCAACAGAGAGAAGACCCCTGGCGTCACGGTAGTGGACCCCTACTTCATGCGTGATAGCCAGTTGGTGGATCCAGTGACCCGGGCCAGCGCAAGGAACTACCTCCAAAATTTCATGGTGGACAACAAGAGTGGAAAAGAGCTTATTTTGCCTTTCTTTCCCGAGTAAGTGCACACACTCGCTCGTCGCCGTAACTTGTCCTTTCTTAGTTTTCGGTTGCTCTTTTTCCAACATTGTTTCGTTTCAATTGTTTTGCGCAGAGACAAATACAGCACACTGATCCTCATTCGCCCGAGTTATTTGCTAGCCACGTACTTGGACTCGGGGAGCGAGCAAAAGAAGAAAGACTACACCAACATAAGGAGTCTTCTAGATGATGCTCTCGAGGTATACGCCAAAAATGGAGACGAATTCAAGAAGGGGCAGAAAATTTCAGGGATGGCAGACACGTGTTCAAACACGTAATGAAGTTCTCATGCGTCAAGCAACCGGATAACAGTGTCAAGGAGGCCTACTACGCCCTCCATCACCTGCGGGCGATCGTCCGGGATGCACACATCATTATGTTGCCGTCTAGTCTCCGAGTATGGGCCGAAGCTGAGGCAAGAATGGACGATGATGAACTTAAGGACGACTTCTTACGCATCCAGACTCAGATTGCAACCATCGTGCAAGAAGATGTCATCACAAGGGGGGCCTTATCCTGTAAAAGAGCGTTCAGTAAGCGCGAGATCGAAGAACGGCTCGAGGCGCAGGGTGACCGTAGGACATGGACAACGAAAGAGGGCTACAAACCGTTCCCGACGCCGTGTAAAACAAAGTCTTCATGATGTAGGGTTCCTAGCTAGCTAGCGCTCAGCCGGTTTGTGTATCTCGTGTGTGTGTGTTATAAACTTTAACTTGCCTTAGCTCGAAACGGTCGTTGTTGGACTTCGTTTACTTATTACCATATGTATGAAACTTAATAGCTTGCCTTAGATCGAAACCTTCTTTTTTGTGGAGATGCGTGTGATGAACCTTTTAATTCTTTCTGTTGCATGATATAGTACTTATATGCCTTGTGTATAGAGATGCCGTGCTACGTGGTGTTCAGAGGGAGTGTCCCAGGAGTACGACGAGTGGGAGGATTGTCATAAGCAAGTGAACAAGTTCAGTGGCAACAGATACAAAGGGTACCCGACGAGAGAGCGGGCGGAAGCTAAGTGGAGGAACCACATCCTTGGAGAGCAGAGAGACGGGAACCATATGAAGACCTTGATGATCGTGCTCCCCGTCTTTCTCATCACCGCCATTGCGGTTGTACTCTACTCGGTCCTTTAGTAGTTTAGGACTTGGCTAATGATGATGATCAACTTGTTGTAATGTGTAATGTATGAGAAGATGAGATCAATTTTTTCTAGACTTGTATAATATTCGGGCACTTGTCACTATGTCGGGTTCTAATTGATGTGATGATGTATAATTCTATTTGTGTTATTATCTCTGTTTTTATACTGTTGTGTATCTGTATAAATACTTGTATATGTACATGTATATGTACCTGTATAAATACCTGAGAGCCATGTACTATGTATACATGTACAAAACATCAGTGGCGCATATTTTATTCATCCAGTGGCGCATCTAGTATCAGTGGCGCATTTGGATATATGCTCCACTGGTAAAATATCAATGACGCATATTTAAGATGTGCCACTGGTTGTCCCACTATCCGTGGTGCATATTTGATATGCGCCATTGATAAATAATTGCTAATGGCGCAACACTAGTGGCGCATCCCATATGCGCCATTGGTAGGAAAAAAGATGCTCCACTAATAAGCAATTCTCTACTAGAGAAGGGGCTTATGGATAGATGTTTGTTTCTCATGTTAGCCAGGTGAATTTTGTTGTGAGGTGATGTTCCTCCTAATAATTAAATTTTTTGTGGTTGTTATTCTACGGACTAAATAGTTAGTTATGGGTGGTACTTATATATATATATACACGGCTGCTAATCGCCTTCGAAGAAATTGTGCATGCAGTTTACCATGGTTCACATTGGCTTCGTCTAGCTGTCTCTACCACTGGGTACCGAAGCCATGATATGTAAAGGTCGTCTTTACAAGGATTAGGTACCTAATTTAGAGAAAATATATGTCATAGTACGAAGATGAAACTATTTTACACTGAATATGTAGACTAAGGTTTTTTTTCCTTTCTATGGGCACTTTTTTTCCCAAAATTATTAGTCAGATAAATATGGGTATATGAGAAACATTTGTATAACTGAACTGAGGTTATTGTAATTTTATTAAAAATTCTGGATAATCAACACAACACAATTAAATACCAATGATGTGACCAAATATGTTTACTCGATATTCAAAATGATTTGATAAGTTGGACTAAATTTTGGTGCACAACTACTTGCAAACTAAAATGTTGCTTAAGTAGGACTTTAGTTTCGGAAAACAATACGGATCCTCGAGGTGATCGAAGGAAACGATCCCCCGGGTCGCTGCACAGGAGGGCCCCACCACATTTCCTCTCCCAAGTCCCAACCACTCATTTCCTCTTATCTCCATCATGACCATGGCCGCCGCTGGCCGCTCCTCCCACCTCAGAGGGATCCCGAATATGACGACGCTCTCCCGCCCTTCCGTCGCCTGAGCTCGCCCCGCCGCCGACCACTTCCGCTGCCTCGCCATGTTCCACGCCCAACAGGCCGACGGAGGAGCTCCGAGCACATCTCCGGATGATTTTTGACTACCTCAATGTAGGTAAGTAACCCAGATGGCTTGAGGTTGTGCTGCCATGGATGGCTATGGACAAAGTTGTGCTAGATTTGCTACATGTAGCGGACGGCTGTTACGTACAACGTCAAGGGTTTCTACATCGGGGCCGACGGTGGCGCTACATGCATCAGACAATGCTGAACAAGCCGTGTCGGGTTTTGCTGCATTCGGTCGGAGGCGGTGCTACAAGCGGCCGTTGGCTTTGCTACATGCGGCCGGCAGCGCTACGAGACCTCCAGTGGTGCTATTGCAGCGTGGAATTTGCTATATTTTTCCTACAAAGACTTTGTTTTGCTACGAGATCTCCAGCGAGATCTACGGCAAGGTCTACGACAAGGTCGGATTTGCTACAATAATATATTTTATTTGCTACATACTTTTTTTGTTTTGGCTATAATAGCGTAAAAATTTTGATACACGGTCTCCGGCGAGGTCGGATTTTCTACATTAGCACAACTTTTTTCTACAAAGTCGTCGGAAGGTCTCCAGCGAAGTCTCCGGCTAGTCAGTCTTTTTTGTACTATTTTTAGAGCGAACCTTTTTTTGCTACATGTCACAAAAACGGGCCTATTTGTAGTGAAACAAGACAATTTGTAGCAACAACAGGATAAAGGGGCGGGACAAGGAGATCTGACTGTTGATCTGTTTGATCGGACGGCTATTGTAGCACTGCCCTTAGTTTCTTTGTTGAGACTGCTATGTAATGATTGAAAATCAAAAATACTCGAGTTATTATTTCATCGCTAGCTAATGATAAATAAATGAGTCGTGGCAACTGGCACGGGCATTCAGCTAGTTATGTGTAATGTCTTTTTTGTATGTTATCCGACCAAAAATCGCCCAAATGTTTTAGTCAAGACCTAATTGCAGCAGAAAATATATACGCATACACAAACATTTGGTAAAAGTAGAGAATAACTATAAGATGAGTATTTATGAAGTGTTGGTGCTTCTCTGTTGACTTCCTCTCGTATTGTGCCAACCATCTCGTTCATCCTTTATCGTATCACATCTACTGAGGTAGAATACACCTAGCATCTTTCTCCATGTCTCTGTCCAGATGTGTGGGCAGATGGGAGACTAACTAGACCGAGATTTGCCAATAGCTTATATACCATATTATAAAAACAAACTCAGAAAAAGTAAATGGCAAGTTGATTAATGGCCTGCTCTAGCTGAAAGTGCTGGACGTGCCACTACCGCGTAGTTCTTCATATATATACCTCACATCTCATTGTAAGAGAGATGCGGTATTAATTGAGGTTTATGGCTGTGAGTACACTTGCTATCCATGTAACTATGGGGTAAACATCGAGTTTCTCTGTTTGTTCTCTTATTAGCCTAGGCATGAGGGGTATAGGGACGCGAGAAGGGGGAGTATGTAGCGGGTGTATGTAGTAGTTCACACTAGCAGTATGCTCAAGTACTCATATCTAATATGTTATATTCATGTATTCTGCACACTATAGCTCTGTCAAATGACTGCGGTTCAAGTATCCACTTCTTAGTTGCAATCCTTATAAATAACAAAGTATTCTGGTATATAAGGAACAAAAACACATATAGTAGAACTACATATGCATGATTCACTCTAGGTGAAAAAAAAATCGTGCATGAAGCTTCCTTCCTTTTTTTTTCTGTTACAGACATGCACTTAACGACAAAGTGTCAGCATCAACTAAGCTAGTTAGGCCTTTTCCATGTCAATGCTAACCACATTGTCATGTCCTTGGCTCTCCGTCATCATGCTCACCGACATCTTATGTTGTCATTGCAAACAAAAATATATATGTATAAAGGGATTTAGTTAGCTTGGTTGCATGATACTCTCCTAGTTGTGGTACATTCTATTGCTACATTACTATTTCCACAAGCTGATCGAGCATCGAGCTCCATCATTTTATCCATTTTCATGTGACTGCGAGAGATGCTAGGTGGGACTTTGTAGAGGGAATGGAGATGGTGGACTAAACTCCATGAAAACTTCAAGGGGAGAGACTACTATAGGGTTTTTTCCAGTTTACTGGTGACCCAGGTTGTTAATTTCCGTATCGACCTTGTGCAAAATGGGAGGTGTAATAAGAATAATAGGTCACAAATGATAATTTTCACGATTCCACAGAATCCTCACTTGCGAAGATTGATAGAGAGTTTATTTGTTTGGCAATCGTCTTGGGTCAGCATGTTTTGATCTCAAAGACAAAGATATCGTAAAATAGGGAGGATACCCTCAGACTTTATTCTTAAGGTGATTGAAAGATTGTACAAAGTGCATACCAGATCAATCTCGATGGCTTTATAAGAGTACTCGACAAGAGTAGATGAATCTAACACTAATTACTAAGGCTAATGGCTTTGTCTTGGGCGATTATTGCATGTTCTCTTTAGGTGAACATTACTAGGAAAACGCCTATAAAAAAAATACCGTCGGTGCACTAAATACGTCATCTGCAGCGCTAGCTACCGTCGGCGCCCCTCTACAAATGCATGTCGGTGCTAACCATCTACCATGCGTGCAGGCGCTAATATGGGACCACCGCAACCCCCTCCCATAGTTACCCCCAGCACCCACACATGCCCATGCGTCGGTGCTAAAGAAACTACCTTCGACGCACACGCTATCCCGTGCTCCAGCGGTATGGGGAATGTAGCGTCGGCGCCTAAAAAAAGCGTGTGTCGGCGGAGTTCATCCACACGTCCCCATTTCCTTTTTCAGTTTTAGAAAAAAATGATTAAAACTTCAAATTTGAAAATCCTTTTATCTGTAGTTCTGTTATGTGATTTAGTTGTTAGAAAAAATAAAAAACATGAATTTTGACATATTTTTCAAGAAACTTCAAGTTCTGATAAAACTGCTATAACTTTTGCATATTATCTCGGATCAAAAACTTCATGTCGTTTACCATTTTTTAGAATCCTGAAATTCGAAAGAGGATTTTTTGATATTATTTGTTCAAGATTTGAAGACTATTAAATGAATTTTATTTGGAAAACATTACACTACACTATTACCAACAAGTTATAACTTTTTTCTCGGAAGCTCATTTTGAAGGAACAAAGAAGTTAAGTATGATGGGACCAGAGTAGTCCGAGGTTAGGTGAATAACTGGGAATTCTGACCACGAGTGAGCAGTTTGACCTGATATTAAGGGTTTTTAGAGTTAAAGATGTCCCGTGTGTGATTAAACAGTCAAACAATTCAAATCTTTTGAAATTTTTGAAGAAACAATTTGTAAAACAAAATTCTGGCACTTACCACTGTAGCACCAGGGTGGTGTGCGCAGACGCTATTCGAAACACTCCTGGAATAGAGGGTTGTGCGTTGGCACTAAGTCGTTACCGCCGGGGTGAGCATCACCAACGTGGCTTGTGCGCCGGCGTTAAGCCAAATTGGTGCGCTGGCGGTAGGCCTTTTCCTAGTGGTGGAATGTCTTCCAATATATATATATATATATATATATATATATATATATATATATATATATATATATATATATATATATATGTATATATATATATATATATATATATATATATATAGTCGTCAATGATGTAAGATTATCCATTAGTCATGACAAGTAATCATCTTTCCTTGCATGTTAAGTTGATCATTGATCTCCCTTGGATGTATGTCTGGTCTTTGGGGTCCTCCAGAGAGCTGACTTCCAGCTCGATAGGTGAGGTGAGTAGAGAGCCTCAGGATGCGGGCCTCCTAGTCGCATATGTTGAGGTCTCCGTGGGCAGGAATATGGGATAAGGCCTATGTAGGATGCAGGCCTTAATCCACCTATCACCGACAATAACTGATACTATTATACCTTTCATCGAAGATGGATACAGGACAAATTTGTTCGTAGATGCATGAACATGCTTGTGACCGACTAATTAAGAGTAAAATTCAAAAATAAAATTGAATTATTGAAGTGGCTGTTGAAGTCACTTCATTCATCCAACGACAACATCCCTGAGAAAAAATGGTATTCTCATGAATGAAACGAAAGTAAGAAAGTACACTCTCTAATTACTCAGTAGTTTGACACTCTTGTATGGAATGCATCATTATGCACAAAGGACTAGCTTGTGCTATTTCTTTAGGTCCAACATATGGTGTTTAGTATCTGAGTGAACTCTGGAAGGGCTCGTACATGACTAGTTATGTAGATTATGGGGCCTAGAGGAACTACTACTCTGACTCACTAGTAACATATAATCTCAGCTCTCGAAGTACTATGTTTACATCATCTAAACGAACAATCTTTCTTGAAATATGACATTTGAAGTTAAATTTCAACCACAAATTCATCTCAGAAGATAAGAGATATGTTGAGTCTAAGTACTCTATTATGCATGTATTGTGACATGGTACCTTATTGTGTGTTTATGATTCATTGGTTGGAGTATGGGAAGTTTCACAGATTTTTCGGTTTTCTAGCTCCTGTCATGTTAGCTTATTTACTTACAAGTATTATTTTTTGTTTCTTTATGTTGTCACTTGAAGTGGTCTAACTATATCTACAACACACATACAACTTTTTTGTATTGGATCGCCTAATGATTCGATCAGCCGGGAATTTCGGTAACTCTCCATGGATCAGGTCCTCCACGATCGACACGATCTCTCCGGCAGTTTTTTGGACTTTTTACATTCGTAACCATAAGCCCCCTAACAAACACAAAACAACAAAGAACCATATTATAAGTTATCATGGAATAAATCAAATCTAAAAATTGCATACAAAGTTTAAAATTACGCATATGTATGCAATTGCACATCCATATGTAATTGCACACAAATGTCCAATTGCACTCTTATGATCAATTACACATAGATATTCAATTGCACACATATGTGAAATTACACATCAATGTGGAATACACATAAAAAGACAAGGATTTTCTGTTCACACATATACACAATTGAGCATGTACATGTAATTGCATCTAAAAAATGTTAAAAGTTTCCAATTACACACATATATGCAACTATGCAACTATATGCAACTACACCCATAAAGCGGTCCAAAAAGCAAAAACATTACATGTAAAATATGTGACTGCAAATGGATATGCAATTACATAAACCTAGGAAAAACAGTTTCTAGAAAATTACAATAAAAACAGTCTAATACACAACCCACCAAAAATGAAATGAAAACAATGTCTACTAGAACTCAAACCTATAACCTCATATCAAATAGACATCCAAGCGGACTGGCCCCAAAAAAATCTAAAACAAACCTATACTATTGCATGGCCCAATAGAGTCTATCGATACGAGATGATCGGTCGAGAGCTAATGCAGTTCTCGATCACACGTGAGTTAGCAATCGCCTTTTTGTATGCATGTCACAAGAGGTATAACATGTAACTAAAAGAAATAACTCTCTTCCAACATGGGTAGTTTCAATTAAAAGGAATAACTCTTTGCACCTAATATTACAGATGACCCATGCTATCCATCTCATCAAATTCCCCTTCTTTATTATAGGAAATTTTAAAGTTGCACTACCGCTTACCTATATACATAGCCTCCCTTTCCAAAATATTTTGACACGTTACTTTCCCAGCGCTAGAACAACCAGCAATTGATTTTTTATTCATCTCTTTCTCCTTTTCGAGAGTTAACATGTCAGTGTAGCCTCTTGATGGGAATGGTAGGCATCAGGAGAGAGGATGCAACCATGAAGGGTGGAATTGGTCCGAGGTTGTGACGTGTAGCTGCAGGGTGGAGTGAGTCGAGGTAGAAGTGGAGCGGGCTCTATAAATCGAGGTGGCGATAATTCAGTGCCGCCCCATTTATGGCCATTGCATATTCTAGATTCCCAACTACACAGCGAAGAGTGTGTTCCAAAGCATTTCACTCGACTAACTAGGATGACTGTTCAATCGCATGGAACTATGCAAGACTATCGATCCCTACAAACGAGGGTGCGCATGTGTGATTAGCTCCTGTGAGATCGGTGGTTGTTCCTCCCACAAAGACGTCATTGTTGGTTGTGCTATGGACCAGCGCACACATATATTGTTGGTTGTGCTATGGATCAGCGCACGCAAGAAGAAAGATGAGCAACACATGCATACGCAAAATATTGGTGCTCGCGCTAACACCTCTTAGCCAGAGCTTATCTTCCTTTGTCCATTTCTCTTGTGATTATGCGTAACTAAATATGACCATCAGCTTGTATACACACCTTATAGGATGTCATGTGTGCAGCCTTCTGCAGCTTTTCGACCGGTGACTCGATTACATGGCATAAAGCTACTTCATGTAAAAACAGAGTGCCATTGAGGTGCGAACGCCAAGTTCATATAACAACATGTGGCTACTCAAAATTTACTTGCCAATTGCTGCATCAAACACATACAGTAACACATCAAACATTAAAGAGCCCCTCAAGGTCTGGGATCTCGCCACACTGTACCATAAATCATCAAAATTTGACTCACCAAAGTATGGCACTTTTCTCCTGCAAACCCTATCCCAAGGAAGAGAGACTTTCTGCCGTTGAGCCATCTGGAAATAAAGCTAATACTCCCATGGAAAATTGACACAACAGTATCGTGTCTAGGCCTTACTCCATCTTCCGAAACACTAAAGAATTTTTAAGAACTAGTGCTAGTAAATACATGGTGAAGCTAGAAAAACAACAAAAAGGTTCGGGACAACAAGATGTGTAGTTCTCACGTCACGAGAGACATCAAAATCTTTTCATATATCAGCTCAGACTAAGTGGCAATTCAATGGAAGACATCAAAATCCGAAAGAATGACTACAGGGAGATACAATGCAATTGCAATGAGTCATTAACAAGAACGTAACAAGAAGAACTGTAGAACAAAATCACAAAATATAGAGATGACATAAATGACAGAATGACACGAAAAGTTTAGACCATGTGGTTCCATTTATTCATTATCACAGTTTATTGGTGCAGAAGTTACTAGACACAAACAAACATCAAATACTAAAGCGCACTAGCAGAAAGAAATACACGACCAGACCAAACCCGGGCAGAGATTGCTCTGTTAGCTTTGTGCATTAATAAAATTGATCATGATCGAAAATCACCTCTTCACTTTGTAAATGGTCTACACCTTTATAGTTCAAGATGGCATGGTTATCCTGTATAACTAAGAAGATCATCCTCACTATCATGTTTCTCTCAACATGCAGCTATTCTACCTCAGCAGCCCCACCACCTCACAAAACTAGCATCCACGTCATTGCATGCATGCAATGAATGACCATGTTATCCATGTTTCATCCTGTTCTTTTTTCAAGCGCGTCATGTCCGTGATGCACGTCTTTGTATTTTATTTGCAGCAAAAATCACAGGAAAAAATCATAATCATACACATAGCTAGATCATCATACATACACATAGTAAGATCATCATCATACACATAGCAAGATCATCATCATCCAAAGTAGTACCATCATCTAGTGCATACAAAGCCCTAGTGCCCGACATGTAACTATAACTCGAGAACCCTACACCTATATCTAGCCGACAACACGACATCTCTCGGCTCGAGAATGGGCGACCTACATCGAGCTACCATAGAATCACCAAAGGAAGGAGGGCTAGGCACAACACCAGGAGAAGCACCAAGAGAAGCACCATGAGAAGGATCACCGGTATGCAGTGGTGTGATCTCGCTCGACGAACCCGGCGTGGGAGAAGCACGGACAAAGTGTTGGTTTCCGGAACATCCAGTTCCCTAAATGTTTGAGCAAGAGTTAGCAACCTGCGAGACACGTTGGCCTATAGTGGGGTAGGGTAAAAAGAGGTTTGGCAAAATAACTTACCGGGGTCCCTACGTAGTAGGTGCGAGCGAATTCTTGCCTCGATGGCATCACTGGGAATGTCCCTCATTCATGTAATCTTGGTACTCGTCGTATGCATCACTCCTCTACTACCACTCCTGAATAGCCACCTCATAGTCCGCATGAGCTGAATCGTAGGCCGCGTCCAATACAGGGTACAATTTAAAAAATGATGCATCTCATCAACTTACACATTCAGGAACGAATGTCGAAAAGAGGATGAAAATGAGAAAAACATACATCGGTTGATCGACGCGGACGTCGAGCATGCGGGATAGAGGGGGTGTTGGCGGTGAGGGTAGCCTTAATATGCGTGAGGTTCGTGGTAGGCTTGGTCACCGCATTAATAATGCGGAGACGACCATGTTGTCTACCGTTCCCCGCCACGATCAATGAAATCTCATCGGTCTCCTCCTGAATGGGGTCATTCACTTCCGTATGAAAGGCCTGGACCATCGAGCAGTATTGCCTCAAGTCATCTTTGGTAGCGCTGAAGTACTCGGGAAGCGAGGGTTGAGGCTCGTTTAGATCGACCTTCTTCGGGTGCATATTCTGCCACACTAAAATGTCGGAATCAAGCCCCCCTAGATCAGCCTTCTGCATCGCCAAAGAAATGTTATGCGGATCAAGTAGAAATATGAGGCAATATGAATGCAGGTTGTTCCATGTATATCTATGCCTTTTTCCTTGTTCCGCTCGCTCACAATCTTGAACTCGGTGTCTTCCTCGAGCCACCTCATAGCTAACGCCTCCCATGCGTATTCTTTCTCATCGGCCAACTGGGGCATAACCTGCAAAATCAATACTCATTTGAAAAACAGATAATGCAATTGCAACTTAGCAGCAACATAGAGTCTTACTGACAATTTACTTACCGACATGTAATTGGTCAACATGATCTAAGATAGCTTCTTGACATTATCTTCCTTCTTGGCCCTCTCGCCCCGCTCAGACATGAAGTGGTTCATGGCCGTATGCTTTTCATTGTACCACTGCTGCCATACCAACTTGTGGCAAGCCGCCAGCAAAGTTGTGTTCGTCGTGTCCTCATCCTCCGGAAGCACCCTGTAATGCGCCTTCAATTATGCATAAAAAAATTGTGCGTGTCATGAATTAGCACAGTGGGATCATCAACTATGAAAAAACTCGAGAAGTATGCCTTACCCAAAACTTGGTGATTATAGCGTCAGAAGCTTTCCCCAAGCATGGACAGTCGGATGCCTCATAGTCCACCCAATGGAGGGAAAGCTTCTTCTCGCCACCGGGGACCACAGTGTACAGGCCCAGCCAAAACTTTCTAATTAGAGATCCAACCAAGTTCTTAGGCACACGGGTCCCCCTAGGATATGTCCAATTGCTACACAATAATCAAACACGAGTACATACATGACCAAAAATGAAATTACATGTTCAAGATTAGTATAGCCACTTACTCAACGCCGTTGGATTAATGAGGGTTTTTCCCTCCTCATTAGTAGGTTCCTTGGTCTCAGGACGGACAAACGCTTCCCCACGAATCTGAAACGACTTCTTCACCACCACCCACGCCGTATCCTCGTCCCGAAACTCCATCTCCAAGTCTCTAGACTCCGCTTCCTACTCCGCCTCAGTAGACTTTGACCGAGCGAACTAGGAAGGGATGGTGCTAGAAGTGGATGGTATGTCAGATAAAAGAGCTACAAACCGCGGGAGAGGTGAGTTTGTATCCTCCGCACCTTGTCCTCCTTGTCTTTTCCCTACACCTTGTCCTCTTCATCCTCGTCCTCCCTGCGGGAGAGGTTCATCCTCCAATCCCTCTCCTCCCTCACTCTGATAAAGCATTGGGGTACGAGGTGCTCTGTGACTTCTCCTAACCTTCGCTTGGCGCATCGTGTAAGCAAGGAGGCCGATGATTCCTTGCCTTGGATCATATTGGTCAATCACCTGCATTGAGGAGAGAGTAAACAATTAAGCATAAAGACGTAATAAAATGCAGACACTAAGCATAAACACGAAATGCAATAAAAATAAACCAAAAAAGACCAAAGTAAATATAAATACTAAGCATAAGTACATAAAAGACCCTCACCTCAAATCATCACTATCATAATTAAGTACGGGATTCTCACTATCACTATCACTATCACTATCACTATCACTATCATGTGAGTAGTAACTTGGAGTCTCGTTGCACATTGGCGGCTTATCATCGTTGCCATTGTCTGCATGTAACTTGGTGAGCATCTCTATGTTCTTTAAATTCACCACTGTCTCACCACGAGTTCGTGCATCATTCTCGAGGTCCTCAAGAGCACGAGTTTGTTGTAATCATCGTCGGAGGGCATGGGTAGCTTACCATGTGACGATACCTAGAGCATGACTTCTCAGCCCTTGAGTACCTCTTTCTAGCATGGGCAAGAAAAATAATAAACTTGCTTGACTTGGTGAGCCACAACAAAGACATCGGCTCCACTATAGGTAGTTGAAGGCCTAACTTTAACTAACCCGATGGAAGGGGCACATCCTAGTCAGGTCTATAGCATCGTTGAGGCGGTCGAGGCAAGGCGGATGACAAGCCATGGCTGCTCTCCTAGCCTAAGGAGCTCGTCGACAATGCATACTGGCGAAGCGTTACACCATGCTCCTCCGCCTCCACGACCCCGCTCCCCACGGTTCCAGTCCACGCGAGCAGCGCCTCCCCGTTCGAAGATCCTCCACACTCCTCTTGGTCCAGGACGATGGCTGCTTTCTCAGATCGTCTCTCTAGTCGACGGCCTCTTCGCACGGCCTCCGCGGACAACAGGTAGAAAGCGCAGGCCGCATACCAGAGAAGAGGGCCAGTGCGGCAGAGCCCCGGCAGCGTGTGGTAGGTGGCAGATTCGATGGGGATACGGTGGTGATTGAAAGAGAGAAATTGAGGGAGATAACATCACTTGGCGGTGGCAGGGCTGTTATTTGACCAATCTACCAGAGGCAGAACGGACAACACTAGGCAGACAGAAAAAATTGACATGACGAACATACGCCTGTGTAATTAATAGTATAGATAGACTGCACATTTTCCCGTGCATTGCTACGGGTTAATTTACCGAATATTTAGACCTACTATAGTTTTTATTCTGGATAATACTGCATTAAATATCCTCTTCCCGATCAATGTCAATTTGGTTTTCATACCGCACTTTTCTCATGAGAATTTACATGTTCATATATCTGCGTTTGATAAATAAAAAATTGACCGATCTAATAAATTCTTAAATTCGCAACAAGCTTGTACACCAAAATAAAATTAAAAAAATTAAGGGCCAAGAATTAAGGTGTCTAGTTCTGGTACCTTGGCTGGCGATGGAACCCGAAGGTCAAGCTACCTATCACCTTGCTATGCGTGGAACTGAATCGGGTGAAATTATCACACCATGCATGGGTGGAAGCGGGGTGTGCGAGACAATTCTGATGGATCTGATTAGAAAAAACTAAAATTCCTAGTTAAGATCGGCAGGATTATTTCCATTGATATCGAGCACACACATGGCCACTGCTGCCGCGCACGGAGAGCTCATGGGCAATGGCGGCGGTCCTTGATTGTGTCTCGGCGCAAGCATATCCATCTTGGATAATGCCAGAGTTTGCGGAGCCCGTCGTCGAGATTGCAGTCCGACTCGGCCCCGTGGCTGCTACCGTTGAACTTGATGGACGCCATTGAATACAGCTACATGCCCCCGCTAAACAACGATGATCCTCTTCCTATAACCATCTTGTTGGGTGTCCGGTCCGGTGTTACTGCAGCATCTCGTTGTGGGGTTTTGAAGAGCGGAGTAGACGTCAACAACCAAAGCGTGGTAGCAGTGCGTCTACATGATCCATCCGGTGTTAATTAATTCGTTTCATCGCCTTTGCAAATCGTCCACATGCATAATCCAAATCTAGATAGCATGTTGTGGGGATCTACTCCGATGCCTCAGCTTTTCCCTTTTTTCAGGAGTTATTCATCGCCAACGATGCAGTGCACCGCTAATCTGCTATGCTGGCCACGGGAGACGCAGCCTCAATTAAGCGGCGATGAAGAACGTGTCCTGCCAGGCCACCGGCGGCGTAGCCGCACGATGTCGGGCATGATTGTTGCCGCGGTTTTTTCTCCGTTTGGTGCACGCACTACCTGCGACGGGGCTCATGGGAAGGGGTGACGAACCGGCCTGGAATCGTTTGGCCCGAGCTACTGATGCACCGGCTTGGAATCGTGTTGCGGCGGCCTTGTCGTCCTCCGCCACATTTTTGCACGTCGACGCTGGCGAGGGCAAGCTGGACGAGATCTTGGGGACTGCTAGTGAGATCTAGCCATCGTCGGTTGTAGCCGGCACCTATTTCTCCACCGATGTATCCATTGTCGCCGCGTAGACAGTTGTTTCCTACTGGAGACCTAATTAATTAATCCTCGTAGCATCGTGATGAGCTGATCGGGACGGCTGAGAACATATACAGAAACATGATCGATCCAGGTTAAGCCATATAGCTAGCTAAGAAGTTTTCGTTCGGTCGACTCGGACTGTGCTCGACCGTATTCTCTTTTTTTTCATTTTTTTTTTTTGGAAAAGATCCGGATCTATTTCATGAGTTCATAATAAATACGAAGTATCCTAAGTATAATAAAAATTACATCGAGATCTTTGGACCACCTAACGACCACTACTACCGCCAGAGCGAGCCGCCGACGTGCCGTTGTCGCCGCTCCATTACCGGAGCCAACATGCCGTTGTTGATGACAGTCGAGAAGTCTTCGTGCACGTGCCCCGAAGGACCAGCGCCCCGGAGATGAAGTTATCGCCATTGAACCCTTAAATTGATCCGAAACTTGTAACACCAAACCTAAAACACACGTAGACTGGACGAGATCCAGAACACACGTAGACTGGACGAGATCCACCACTCCATGGAAGCGGCGACCAGACGAATCCTCACCCTTCTCAACGCCAGCAGCAGGATCGTCGCCGACGAGGTGGAAGAGGAGGCGGGTATACCTTATTTTTGTCCCGCACAACGCCGCCATAGCCACCATAACGACGATGCCGGAAGACCAAACTCTAACTTTAGGGACCCTTCTACACTGCCGAGCGCAGGTCTGAGGTCCCCACCTCCTCCCGCCGCCGGAGCGGCAAGCAGAGGAGGCAGGGACCCGTCGATGCTCGGTCGTAGACGGCGAGAACGAAGCAGATCGTGGCGGCTACTAGGGTTTTCACCCTCTCTTTTTTTTCATCTGAGCAAGGTTGTGTTACACAGGAATGACCGAGCGGGACTGGTATTAGCATAGGCCGACGGGCCACGAACGCGGATTAAAAAAAATTGAAACGTTTTTTATTTGACTTACTAGCTGGTTCCATGGTAATATATGCTTGTGGGAGACAAATTAGTCAAAAAAAGTGTTAGACCACCAAGAAACCTTCCGTACTTTAGGTATATAGATAGATAAACAATAATTTCTGGCCTTTGCTACAAACAACAAAGAAACAACATAAACTGTTCGACTTTGCGACAGACTATAGATAAGTTCTTATATTTGAGTGTCCAATGCAAGGTCATAAAAATGGACGACACGTATTTGTTGTACTATGTACACAGATTGTAGATGAAGTTCGATTTCCAGTCTCTAGTTCAATCTACCAATGCAGTAGGACATCATCCGTTGGACTATAGGAACTACTTCTCACAAGAATCACTTTGTCCACAACAAGAACCAGGCGGAGGGCTGGACCTTGAAGCAAATGTGGGAATGACACATTTGTGCGTCCCAGTACCTCCCATGCCAAACACAACAGATTAGCTAGCAAGGCGGTGAAAAAATGAATTTAGAGAACTGAGCAAAATGTACAAATTATATCTATGTGTGCATGCATGCACGATTGTTGTTTGTTTGACATTGGAAGAGGAGACGGCACATGTTAAGGTCATATATATGTGCAATTTAGTCTTGCCATTAAGTTTTTTTTGAAGAGTACTAGTAGTAGTGGTGAAGAGGCTAAAATTAATTGTTGTGTTGACGATAGATGATGTACTTAACAAACAAAAATACTGTGTGAAAGAGAGATCATATTTCACTTGAGAAATTTTAAGACGCTCAACTGGCCTCCTAAGAGTTTTTAATGCTGTCCACTAAATGTTATTTTGAATAAATCGAGTTCCGACAAATGCTCACTCATTGGATGAAGAATCAATGCTCAGATGTCATGATCTACAAATAGACATAGTTTGCAAATGTCAAGTTATCTGCAAAAGACGTGGACCCAAGACATTATTAATGGTTACCAGTTGCTAGAGACAAACAATTCAGTGCATTCACGAGTTCAAGAATATTTTAGACAAATAGGGAGGCACCTCCTCAGTTCCATTGCATTTTTAGCATGAACCCAACATGAACTCGGTACAGCCTGTTTGCACAACACTGGCATTCTTCCAAAAAGGAAAGCTAGATATATGCCACGGTTACTCCTTCAGACAGCAAAACGAAAGAAGTGTTATAATCCTCTGTTTATTCAATCTAACGCCAACCGCATATCACATATGCGCGATCTCGAGCCTAAAACCAGAAGCTAATGTTCTGATACCACTGTTGGGCCACGCAGAGATAAACAAAACCTTTTTCCCTACGCGGTGATCCCAAGATCCAGCTCAGGTAGAAGGCCATGAGGATTACCACTAGACGCGCAGTTGCGGAATCGATGAAGCACGTCGCTTGATACAGTGCAGTCCTCACGATCCGTTCCTGTTCCACACCTCACGATCTGTTCCGGTTCCATGATCGTCGAAGTGCTGAACGTACAGCACCTCCGCCAATATCCACACGTACGAGGAGGAGCACCGGCGATGAACTGCTAGGTCCGGTACGGCGGCGACAGGACGGACTGGAGCTAGGGTTTCCAACACATGGAGTGAGCTAACCTTGTGCTCTAAGCACCTGCACCCCAGCTTATATAGGGAGTGAAAGTGGGCTCCACTCACTTGTGGCACATTCACAAAAAGGACTATATTAGTCACTACGAGTCCAACTCACTGACTAAGTTCATGTCTCTATTTGGGTCGAACCCAAATAGATTTCCTGTTTGGGTCTAACCCAAACTTGCTCCCGCTCTTAAGTGTGTGACCCAACAGGCTCATGGTAACCCGGACACGATTCCGAGTCTCACTCGTGATCGATCAGTCGGTAGTGGCTCCTAGCAGAACGTGCCGACACCCAAGTACCAATAAGTCATGACGACATACCTTTCCAATGCGACTTTCGTCTAAGTCCCTTTTGCCTTACGATATACTTTGTCGGACTATAGGCGAATGATCGTCATCCCTTAAATAGTCCGACTCTCTTTCTCGATCCGAGATAAGTGATTCATCCGACTAACTCTTAGCCTGTCGTCTAGGTTAACACTAAACCGAGTCACGCATGGCCATACTTTCCGAATCATATCTTTCGGAAGGGCCCGGAGAATATCTCTCCAGATGGAGGGGCCAAATCCCATCTTGGTCATTCACATCACGCAGCTTGATTCACAGTCAACCCGAACTCTGCCTTTATAACTGCCCATTGACGGAACATCATTTGGCAGAACCTAAGTCGGTGATCCTCAACTCGGATTGTGTAATAACCTCAGGTCTAAGGATTACATTGATTGAGATATGCAAATGACGACTTGTTCGTTGCATCTCAATATGGGTCAGTCCGACTCGCTAAACTCTTTAGCCGAATCCGTGTAAGTCAGAATAGCATCTTCATTCCCATGACAAGTGGAACCTAGTCATCTGCCGACTTTCACATCGGTCTAAGTTGTGTGTCCATCACAACCTCAATGACCAAGGACAATTCGCATAAACAACATGAATATATAGTTCCACAATCAAATCACATATTCGATGATACATATCAGCAGTTCATACATGGACCATAACCTTATGAATATATTGGAAATAACATCATATATGATTGCCTCTAGGGCATATTCCCAACATCATCGGCATCATTACATGAAGTAATGTCACAGCAAGGCAAACAGGACAAACACCAAAGATATATGCATTGTGTGGTGCGAAGTATTGTTGATACCGAATTTTTTTGGCTGTTTGTCAGTGGTCCAGAGCAACCCTCGCGCGTTGCACACAGTATATTTCTACGGCCCTAGGAATGAACAGTCAGCGAATCTGTCATTTGTCGCATATGGTGCCGCACTATGTATCTGCTTCTTTTCAACCTAAATGTTGGTGTATGATTTCTTCGTGTGCTTTTAATTATTTTCCTAGAAAGTGTATTTTATGCTACTTGAGTGTGATTTCTTCCCGCTTCTTTCTCCTTTTATCGCTTCCTTATCCGGTTCCTTTATTGTTTTTCCTGTCGCCCTCCCCTCGTCTATAAATTAAGTGAGCGTCGTCGATAGCCCATCTAGGAAAATTGTTGAAAAGAAATCCAGGAACGATGTCTCTCCGTCGCAAATCTAAGATGGCTCACGAAGAAGCACTGACCGCGTAGAAAGCAAGGATGGACGCATGCCTCCCTCCTCTGCTGTCTGCAGCGCCACCTGGCAGAGTACGGGCCCGTGTTATTCCGATATTCCTACAGCCTAGTGAAGCCGTGACACCCTCCTTCGCCCCATAGTGGAGTTTTTGAGGCAGGTGTCGACTGGGGATTCGCTGGAGTTGTCCACAGAGGCATGGCAATATCATGCATTCATGGAAGCTCGTCGTGTGGATGGCTTGGGGGCTTTGTCGGACGACCACTCGCGGGCATACATGATGTACCGAGTGACAGTAGAGTTATAAACTGCAGTCTCCAATACCCCAAGCCAAAGAGAAAAAAGTGCAGGGCCAAGAGGAGTCCCACTGGCAATGATGAGGCATCGAGCTCCGAAAAAGGCCCGATTGTCAGAGTCCTAATTTTGTTTAATTAGTTATTATATTTTCTATCTATCTATTACAAGGGTGGAAAATGTTCTCTAGTGCCATCATGTGCCATCCGTTTAAATGTTATCGTATAAACTTTTCTCCAAAGACACGCCATTGTATTCTGTACAATCCTAGTGAATGTGTGTAGGGCCTTAAAATGTATTGAGGAAATATTGAATTATTTTGGAAACTTACATTCAGTCCCTGTTTGCATTTTTCCTGCAACGCAATCAATTTTTTGGTAGTGAACACTTGGAGTGCGTTGAATACGCATATGGTTTTCGTATTAACATCGTGTGCACAAGTGTGGCCTATATGGGGCCCAACATATGCACGTCAATAATGTATACGATTTACCAGTAAATATTATATGCATAAGTTTGGCCCATACGAACCCAACATATGTACACCAATAAAGCATACGATTTACTAGTAGATACTGTGTGCGTAAGTGACTAGGGGTAACCTCGGCAATGCCCATGTTATGGACTTGTGTTTCGTGGAAAAGGAGAGCGCTGGGAATTTTGTCGGCTTAACAGACAAACAAGGGAGGGAATTTACCCAGGTTCAGGCCCTCGTAGAGGAAACCCTACTTCTTGCTTGTCTGCACGTATTATCATTGGAGAAGTACAAACTCGTTGAGTCATCTAGATGCGATCTCGCCGAGAGAGTGAGAGGTGTGCGTATTGTAAGATTGGTTGCCCCTCTCGCTGGCTCATCCTAGTCTTTATATATGGGGAGGCTAGGTCTCAGGTACCAATACGAGTTGGTTTACAAGTTAGAGTTCGTATCTAGTGTAGTCTTGTACTTTCCTTGTCTTGTTACCCTAGAGTCTGTGTCCTTGTACCTTCGTATCAGCCAAAACGTCGTGGGCTTCATGGATCTTGGCATATCTTCGAGTGAGGCTTCCGTTGGACCGCACCATATATAGCAATAATAGGCACCCGAAGGGTTATACCCATATCAGTAGCCCCCGAGGCTATGTTTGGATGCTTGCGTCCGAGCATAGGCTCAAAGTCCTTTTTAATATGCGCGGAAGGTGAACTCGAAGATTTCCTCTGATGCGTGAACTTATCGATGCCTTGTTTGGCTGATACAATGGATGACGTTGTCTTATTCTTGAAGTGATGTCAGTATTTTCAATAAGTGCTCCTGATGGCAGTAACCTTGGAGGCTAGACTAGGGTATACTCAAAGTTATGCTTCTTCATTACAGATATTATTTCGTCGACTCCAGTTTGGAGGATTTCTGTTTTTTATATCAGGTGCGCGGTCAGTGCTCCCGATGAGTGTAGCCCCCGAGGCTATGTTCGAACGCGTGCGTTCAAGTATAGGCTCAAGTCTTCATCATCCGAGAAATTTCTTGACTCAGGTGTTGTAGCTTTGCTTTTATGTTGACTCCATAGGAGGAATTTTTCTATCAAATAGGCGAACTCTAAGTTCAATAAGTTTGTCCTAGGGATTTTGGTATAACGAGTCTGGTGCATCCGACGGATCGGGAACCAGTTAATTGCTCTTGGGCAAGACACCGTGAACCTTCTTTAAACTCGAGTCCCCAGACTCGAATTCAGTATATACTAGCGTAATTCAGCTCAGGCCGCGGAGGTCTTATCGAATACTGAATTCTAGGCTCATTTTTATGGGTACCCAATGTGTCCGTCAGGATTTTTTATCGTATCGTAGATATGGATAATAACTAGCAGAACGCATTCGGGTGCGGTTACTAGGACGCATAGGACGGATCCCGGGGTCTTACATTTATGTCGTGGACACGGCATTCGGAGTTTTATTGCGTCGGAAGCGATCTGAGAATTTTTTATATTGTATTGACTCCATTGGAGGATTTTGTTTTTTCTATCGAGTGTGCAAATATGATCTTCATCCAAGGAGGTTCTCTACTTGGGTCTTGTTTGTAGCAATGTAAGCTATTTTTGTTGACTCCGTTGGAGGATATGTTTTTATCGGGTGCGCGATAAGGGCTTCCGATAGGAGTAGCCCCTGAGGCTATGTTCGGGTGTTTGCACCGGAGCATAAGCTCAGAGATCTTCTTCATTCGACAATTTATCCGTGTAGATAAAATAGGGACCCTGGAAAAAGACATGTAGATTATGTAAAGTCAGCTGAAAATATAACTTGTTGTAATTTATTTCAGATGTGTGAATTTGGAACTTGATATATTTGAAACTTTATATATTTTTGCCGATGGCTATGGCGTTTGCACCCCTCGCGAGACCCTTTCGTTAGCCTGATGCCCATTGCGCCGGATCAGCTACTCGGATCAAAGCGTGTTTTGACGTATTTCATGGCGGTGCCGAAGAATTTTTAAGTTTTCGCTGAGTAGCAAAGCCCCTGAGTATCGGAGTACGATTATGTAATAATTTATTCGACTGAGATCCGGAGTATCGGGTGTAGTAGAGTAGTGAAAAGTGGTCTCGGTTAAGAGAACTTAGCTTTATTGATATCGGGTGCGTGAAGATGATATTCATCCGATGAATTTCTCGACTCGGGTCTTGATTTTTATCGGGTGCGCGACCAGTTGACGCAAGTGGCGTTTAGTCGATTTTGTGGCAGGACCCGACAAAATAGCTCGATGTAGTCGACATACTTACAAAGTACATAAAGAATTATGAAGTACTTGCATCTTGTAAAAAATATCGCATTTTAATTTGTCATAACATTTTCTGGTGCCATCGGACACGACACTTTTGCACTGTAATGTCAGTTGGATCCGACTTGTAATCCTCCCGGATATTTTCGAATTTGAGTCGTAATCATACCGGATATGCGCGGCTGCTTTTTTTCTCATACATGAACTGACATGATCCAACCTGATTGCTGGTAGAAGATTGACGCTGGTATACATCTTTAGTACTGCATCGGGACTTGAACACCCCTTGAACAAGCGGTGTTCCGGCTCGATTGTTTCTTGCCGCGATCTAGCTTTACTCTATCGTCCAAGCTGAGACCTGCATGTTTGTCGGAATAAACGTGTCTGTACACACATTGTTTGCTGAGGCTTTAATGGATCTAATATTGCGGACCCGAAGATGATCTTGTACTCCAATTTCTGCCGGACTTAATCACCACCATATGTAGGACGTCTTGCCCCAAACTTTTTTGCAAATCTTGTAGATCTTTCGGAGGACGGCGCGATGCAGAGCCCCCATGCTCGTGTTGGTGTAGACAAAAAGTTGCCATGGTGGAGATGCTGAGACGGCGTTCCGCGCTGACGCAGATGAATCAATCAAGACAAATCTGTCCCGCAGAAGCCGACAAATCGTAGATTGCCGCTGTTGTAATTAGCGCTGAGGTTATTGCCGACGGACCTGAACAGATCGGATCCGAAGGCGAAAAGTACCCATTGACCCAACATGGAAGCTGAAGCTCTTCTGAGCATCAGATCTATCTCCCGATTGAGGTTGTCGAAGGCCAAAAGAAGTGTGGGCAGGTGTGGAACGAGATCGACGGAGTCGAAACAGATCTGACCGAGTTGTTGCTTGGTGAAGAGGGGAGTCGCCGAATCCATGACTCCAGCGCTCAGATTTCCCACAGACAGCGCCAATTGACAAGGGGTAACCTCGGCAATGCCCATTATTATGGACTTGTGTTTCATGGAAAAGGAGAGCGTTGGGGATTTCATCGGCTTAACAGACAAACAAGGGAGGCGATTTACCCAGGTTCAGACCCTCATAGAGGAAACCCTACTTCCTGCTTGTCTGCTCGTATTATCATTGGAGAAGTCCAAACTCGTTGAGTCGTCTAGATGCGACCTCGCCGAGAGAGAGAGAGGTGTGCGTATTGTAAGATTGGTTACCCCTCTCATTGGCTCCTCCTAGCCTTTATATACGGTGAGGCTAGGTCTCGAGTACCAATACGAGTTGGTTTACAAGTTAGAGTTTGTATCTAGTCTAGTCTTATACTTTTCTTGTCTTGTTACGCCAGAGTTTGTGTCCTTGTAGGCTTTGTATTAGCCAAACCGTTGTGGGCTTCATGGATCTTGGCATATCTTCGGGTGAGGCTTCCGTTGGGCCGCACCATATATAGCAATAATAGACACCCGAAGGGTTATGACCATGTCAGTAAGTGTCGACCATGAGGGCACATTATATGCAAAAGTACCAACGTCTCACGCCAGTCCATATCCGCCCCTTTTAGGACACATTTGGTCACCAGAGAACTCTCCTGGTCAGCGATACGGAAGCTAGTTTATAGGCGGAGGCCTTTCTCTAACTTCTGGCTGGAGGCTTCCTCCCTGGTGGCCCGTTCGCAGTGCACTCACAGTGACGCTCATAGGTGGTACATGTCGCTAACACCTCCATCGTGGCCACCACAAGGCCGACTGCCCTCGCGCTCCGTGAGGTTTGCATTTATTTCTTACTTGTTTAAGTACTTATATATGGATCCACTCTCCTGATGGTTAGCAATTCTCGATTTGTTAGAATATGATGACGTATGTTCTATGTACAAATGTGTTAATTAGATCTACTTTGTTGTGTTATTAGGGGCAGATACACAAATTAATTAGATCTATTTATTGTGTTATTTGGGAAAGATATACAAATGTGTTGTACAAATGTGTTCATTAGATCTATCTATTCCTATATGATAAATGTTTTGTCTCTAAGTAGCATTATATCTCTCGGAAATCTCTAGCTTTTTTAGTTAGTTTTTAGCTCTAGCTAGGTTGGATGTAAAATATGTTTACATTACTAAAGTTTCTACAAGTTTCACATATTTAACTCTTGGTAGCATTTTTTAGTAGAGATATTACTTTGGAGACACTACATATGAAGAGTTGGTTACCGATCTTATATCATGTTTTTAGCATCTGTTAAGAATAAATGGCCAAACACGTAACCAAGAGGAAATGTTGTCTTGGCTACTGCGAGGTAGTAGAGGGTGAAGTATCCCTCTTTCATATAGCATGACATGATCACGTGAGGCTTCCCTTCTCAAATGCATTATCCTATCATGCTAACGAAAGAGTAAGTATCTACCCTAAAAACTTGTAATTCATCTATTTGGGTAATCATATCACGGATTCCTTACTTATTTATATGTAAACATGACAAGCGCAATACCATATATATGGTCAGGGAACAGTAACACCCCAAAACTTCTAATCAAGATTATCAAGTTCTAATCACCCAATTTAGGGTTAACAAAAACTTTTATTAATAAAAAGAATATGAATGCATGTTAGTTTTGCATTAATGTGTGATTGAGTGAAAATGCCATGATTAATTGTTACAAATGATGTGAAATGGTTTAAAGATGAATACCACATCATCTAGGCCAATTACAAATAAATTCAAAAGAAAAAGAAATCAAATATGAATAAATAAAGCAAATGGTCATTTTGATAAAGGTTAACCACTAGGCCACTTTAGGTGTTCCTAGAAAAATATTTCTAACAGAAACTTTTCCACTTCTTTTTACCCCTTGCAAGACCAAGTAAAATTGTATCAAAGACAACTTTAGAAACTTACAAAAGCATATTGCAAATCAATTTAATGGAAAGTTGAAAATGGAATCTATTTCATATGTTAAGATCCCACTTTTTCAAAAACCTACCAAATCATTTCCCCTTGACTTGTCCAAGCAAACATAGACTCACAAGCTTAATCTAAGATCACTCAAAAAATTGAATCAAAAATTCAAAAGTAAAATTCGTGCGGCCATTACCACAAACACCTTGTCTGCACTTATTAAGCTCCTACCTAACTTCACTATTGTGCACAGTAATAGTCGACCAATTGGTCTCCTCTGCAATCCTTGGTCTCCCCTAAGTCTAACCAACACCCAAACAACCCCCCTTCGTCGTGGAGAACAGTGGAGCGCCGCTCGAATTTGATCATCGCCGCCCGACCACGGCCAGCTCGCAGCAGACCGCCCAGCGCCCATCCAGGATGTCCAGGAGCTACGCCGCACTCTACCGCCACCCCCTGTCCAGGCCACAGCCCCAGCCGAGCTAGGGACCACACTAGCTATGCCGCGCACCGCCTATCTACACCGTGCCCGACCAGCTCGCCCAGCTCGCGCCTTGCTCTCACCGCGCACGCGCAGCCTCGCCATGATCCCCCCACCACGGCATACACCCCCGTTCGCCGCCGCGCGACCCACAGCAGACGCACGCCGCCGCAAACACTTATGCCGCCGCGCGGAGCAACGCACGCTCCCGACCAAACCACGTCACCCCTCGGCGCGCCTTTAAGTCCGACAGAAACGCCAGGAGACACCGCACCGTCCTACGCCCTCGGCCATGCCGTTAGCCGCCTGTAGCGACACCACCGTCGAGCTCACTGCCGCACTGCTCGGTCCCCTCGCCACGCTATAAAAGGAGGCCACCCCCGCCTCCATTCTCCACACCATTGCACTCCCCACTCCTCACAGCCACTCCCCCACTTCTTCCCGGAGCAAGGCGAGCACCACCGCATCGGAATTGCACCCGAGCCCACCGCTGCAGGAGGAGAAGGGCGACAGCGATTCCGACCACCCCAAGCCCTGTCGTAACTGCGCTTCGCCTCGTCGTCGTCTACCACGTCATTTTCCCCCATCACCGACCCTGGTTGGACCCAGGCGAGCCCTTCGAGACCCCCACCCCGCGTTAGGTTTAGCTCGTCGCCGAAGCTGTTCGTCGACGACGACGACCCTCAGCCGTTGGACTAGAATAGAATTGCACGGCTCAGATTCAAAGATACTGTTTCGCGTAGAATGAGTTACTGACGAGTGGACCCCATCTGTCAGCCCCACGTTGCGTTGTGCAGTTGGGCCGGCCCATTTAGCTTTCCCGCGCAGCCCAGGAAATTCAAATATCGATTTTCCAATTTAGTTGAAATCTTATTCTGTCCACATATTTAAAAATCAATTCAGAGAGATTCACTTAACCAAATTGCATGATTCAAATTTTTCTAGAAAGGTAATTAAAATATCTATCCAAGCCCGTTGGATTTAAATCATTTGGAGTTAGAGATAATCTTTAGTAAAAATAATAAGACAGAAACGTTTGCAACTTCAAACATTTTTTTAAAAATCAACCATAATAGCTTTTGAGTTGATTCCAACTCCCAAAAATCACATTTGACAATATCTATCTGAATATGTAAAAATATTTAGGTTTGCATGTAGTGACATTGGACTAGTACCAAAAGAATGCTATTAGGGCATTTCTAGTCGCTTTAAATCTATTAAATAATAATCTTAAACTTTATAAAATGTGACCAACCCTTTTAAATCACATTCCCATGTATTAGAATATGTGGTGATGACATGTGTCCACATGATCCCTGCAACATTGCAAATGTATCTATAATTTTTGATCTTCCATGCTTAGTTTTATCCACTTTCTTGTGTTTTGTTCCAACTTTGGAGTAATTTTCATATGATTTCTTGGACTAACCTATTAACAAGAGCCACAGTGCCATCTGCCTGTTTTATGCTGTTTTTGGTTCCACGAAAGTCAGAAAATGAATATTCTCGGAATTGGACGGGACAAAAGCCAAAGTGCCTATTTTTCCGGAAGTGATCAAGTGCCAAAATACAATACGGAGAAGGGCCAGGGAGCCACCACACCACCTGGCCGCGCGGCCAGGCCTGGCCCGCGCCAGGCGGTGGTGTGGCCTCTCCCGGCACCCCCTCGGCCTCTCCTTCCGCCTATAAGTTGCCCTCGGGACGAAAACCCTAAGTACCCGATCAAAAATCCACGAAAGAGTCTGTAGCCGCCGTCATCTCTATCCCTAGATCGGGAGGGATCTGAAGCTCTTCCTGGCACCCTTCCGGAGAGGGGAATTCACCCTAGAGACTTTCTTCATCACCATGCAAGCCTCCGGTGTGATGCGTGAGTAGTTCATCCTTAGACTACGGATCCATGTAGTAGCTAGATGGCTGGTTTCTCCTCCTTTGTGCTTTCATGTTTAGATCTTGTGAACTCCGTTCATGATCAAGATCATCTATTTGTAATTCATACATGTTGTGTTTGCGGGGATCCGATGGATGTTGAGATGCTATTTCAGATTGATTATTGATTCTATCATGTCTTTGTTATTTGAGATCTTGCATGCTTTCCGTTGTTAGTAGCTATCTTGGCCAAGTAGATGCTAGCAACTCCAAGAGTTAGTATTTATGCTCGATAGTGGGTTCATGCCTCTGGTATTCTGGGGAAGTGACAGAAATCTCTAAGGTACTAGATGTGCTGTTGCTACTAAGGAGAAAACAGCAATCCTTTGTTCATAGAATAATCGTATTGTTTACTTTACATGCAGTTCGTAAAGCAATAATCTGTTGCTTGCAACTTAATACTGGAGGGGGGTCGGATGATAACCTGAAGGTGGATTATTAGTCATAGATGCAGTTGGATGGTGGTCTATGTATTATGTTGTAATGCACAATCAAGTCTCAGAGGAGTCAAGATGATTAGTATATGCATGTATTGCTTTCTCGGTGTTTGTCAATTGCCCCGCTGTAATTTGTTCACCCAGCATGTTATCTATCTTAAGGAGAGCCACCTCTAGTGAACTATGGATCCCGGTCCTTTTTCTTTACATACAATCTACAATCTTTAACTGCTTTGTGTTTACTTTCTGCAAACTTTTACTTCTTTCCATTCGATACGTTTAATCCTTTGTTTTCCACAAAATACGGTGAGATTCACAACCTCATCGCAAGTTGGGGAGAAAGTTCTGTGGTTGTGTTGTGCAGGTCTCCACGTTGCTACTAGCACCGGTAGTGCGCCCTGCCAAAGCTCAGCTAGTAACACCTTTGGGGTGTTTCCTTGCTCCTACTGGTTCGATTAAACCTTGGTTTTATAACTGAGGGAAACTTGCTGCTGTGCTCATCATACCTTCCTCTTGGGGTTCCCAACGAGCTCTACATCAACACCGCCATCAAGCATTTTTCTGGGGGCCGTGCATTAAGCCATCAAGCATTTTTGTGGCGTCGTTGCCGGGGAGTCAAGGACATCTTCACAAGGGGAGTCCCTCATAACCAATCTCTTTACTTTGTTGTTTTTGTTTTTCTTAGTTTCTTTTTGCTTTGTTTGCTTGGTTTGTTCTTCAAAAAAAACACAAAAAAATTAGTTTTACTTGTTTTGCTTTCTTATTTGAAAACCCAAAAAAAATGACTACTCTTGAAAACACTAAGTTGTGTGACTTCACTAGCACCAACAACAATGATTTTATGAGCACTCCTATTGCTCCACCTGTGGCTGAAAATACTTTCTTTGAGATAAAACCTGCTTTACTCAATCTTGTTATCAGAGAGCAATTTTCTGGTATTGGTAATGAAGATGATGCTTCCCATCTAAATAACTTTGTTGAACTTTATGAGATGCAAAAGCATAGGGATATAGATGGTGATATTATTAAGCTGAAATTGTTTCCTTTCTCTTTGAGAGGAAAAGCTAAAGAATGGTTGAATTCCTTAACTAGGAATAGTATTGATTCTTGGACTAAATGCAAAGATGCTTTCATTGGAAAATACTATCCTCCTGTTAAGATTATATCCATGGGAACTGAAATAATGAAGTTTAACCAACTTGATAATGAGCATGTTGCTCAAGCTTGGGAAAGAATGAAATCTTTGGTAAAGAATTGTCCCACTCATGGACTGACTGCTTGGATGATCATCCAAACTTGTTATGCAGAATTGAACTATTCTTCAAGGAACCTATTGGATTAAGCTACTAGAGGTACCTATATGACCATCACTTTGGGTGCTGCAACAAAACTTTTGGACAATATGATGGTTAATTATTCTGAATGGCATACCGAGAGAGCTCCACAAGGTAAGAAGGTAAATTCTGTTGAGGAAACCTCTTCCTTGACTGATAAGATTGATATTATTATGTCTATGCTTGTTAATGGGAAAGCCCATATTGATCCAAATAATATTCCTTTAGCCTCTTTGGTTGCTCAAGAAGAGCAAGTTGATGTGAACTTCATAAGAAATAACAATTTTGGCAACAATGCTTATGGTAATAATGCTTATAGGAACAATTTTGGTAACAACAATTATAAGCCATATCCTCCCAACAATGGTAATGCTTATGGAAATTCTTACAACAATAATAAGAGTGCTCCCTCTGAACTTGAAGTTATGCTTAAAGAGTTTATTAGTAAACAAACAGCTTTCAATAAAACTATTGAGTAAAAACTCTCTAATGCTAAAAGAAATATAGCATCTTTGGCTGAAGCTCAATCTACTTTGAATAAAATGGCTGCTAAACCTGAAAGTAATGAGAATCCCTTTGCAGCTACTAATGCCATACAAGTAAGAATTGATAAAAATGTTAGACTATTAGCTGAATTACATGCTAAGTGGGAAAGAGAAGATGAAATTGCTAGAAACAATAGTGTTTCTACTATCACCACCACTAGTGTTGAGGCTAGTAATAGTTCTACTACTTTAGATGATAAAGTTGATTTTGATCTTGATGGTTGCAATATCTCTGAAGTTATTAAGTTCCTACAAAAGCTTGCTAAAAGTCCTAATGCTAGTGCTATAAACATGGCTTTTACAAAACACATTACTGATGCTCTCATAAAGATTAAAGAAGAAATGATGAAACATAAAGCTTCTATTCCTATAAAACAAGAAGATGGTTGGGAACCCATCATTAATATGAAAGTGAATGACTTTGATTTCAAAGCTTTGTGTGATCTTGATAGTAGTGTTTCTATTATGCCTAGAAGGATTTATGAAATGCTTGATTTGCCTCCACTTGAAGATTGTTATTTGAATGTCCCACTTGATGCTAATGCTAAAAAGAAACTCATGGGGAGTCTTAATGATGTTCTTATTATGGTTAACGATTCCTATGTCCCCGTTGATTTCTCTGTTTTGGATGTTGAATACAATGCTTCTTGTCCTATTACTTTGGGAAGACCTTTTCTTAGAACTGTTGGTGCCATCATTGATATGAAAGAAGGCACCATTAAATATCAACTCCCACTCAAGAAAGGTATAGAACACTTCCCTAAAAAGAGAGAAAAGATTTCTTTTGCTTCTCCTATGAAAACAAAATTTGGTTTTAATGCTTCATTATTTGAGAACACTTGAGTCTTTCTTGCTTCTTATGCCTAACTTAAAGGCGTTAAAGAAAAGTACTTGTTGGGAGATAACCCAAGAGTTTTAGTTGAGTCTTGAAGGTTATTACCTCTATAATAACCTCTCCTTATCCTTTTTATTTGCTTTTTGTGCCAAGAGTAACCTCTAATGAGAGTGAAGTAATGATTGGGAAAGTTGCTGTCCCGAAACAGATTTGTGTGCTTCACCGTAAAAATTCCTGAGAGATCTATGTACGTCGGATTGAGCTGTAATGTTTTGTGCTTCTGTCCCAAGTTGTTATCTAACTTTCGTTAGTTCAACACGTTTTAATTTGAGTAACAGAAGGTCTTCGAAAAAATTCGTCTTTACCTACTGGTCTGTTTTGACAGATTTCTGACATTTTTCTGTATTTGCTTCTTGTTAGTTCCTTCTTGAGTTCCTCTGGGGAATTGAGCTTTTTGAGGGAAGTGCTACAGTAGATAGTGTTCTAATGGAAGTTTATTTGGTGTTAGAACTGAACCTTGAGACTTATTTATCTTAAGTGCACTAATGTTGCTAATGAGATTGTGTGAAGTTTTGTATGAAAGAAAAAATTCAGGTGTATGGAAGGAATGAGTAATGAGATGAAGGATGGACTAAAGCTCAAGCTTGGGGATTCCATGCGTGTCACACGTGTCACCCCAAGAAATATCCAAGAAGTACAAGCGTCAAAGCTTGGGGATGCCCAAGGCATCCTGATGACCCACAAGTATAGGGGGTGTATCGTAGTATTTTCGATAAATAAGAGTGTCGAACCCAACGAGGAGCAGAAGGTGTTGGCTAGTGGTATGGATCAGGAATTTTCTGCAAATACTTAGCCAACGGATTTTTAGGGGTTTTCGATAAAGCAAGTAAACAAAGTACGAGTAAATAAAAGACAGTAGGAATAAATGCAGGAAGTGGCCCAATCCTTTATGCAGCAAAGGACAAGCCGGTTGTATTTCTATGGATGACCAAACGTTCACGAGGACACATAGGAAGACTGTCAAGTGCTTTCGCTTCATATAGTCGATTAATCTTCTCTAGCTTGCTAAGTGTTGTGTGGGTGAACCTGTGCTAATGTACCGTCCCATCCAAGACTTAATACATACTTGTGATTAAACCCCCTTGCAAACATCCATAAGTACAAGAAAGTAATTAAGGTAGAAACCTAACCACAACTTTAAACTCTAAGACCCTTACGTCCCTTGTGCAATGGTTTCCTAACGGGGGTTCAGGTTTTTGTCACTCCGGCAACCCCTACGATTAGTAGCCAAATACACAATGCATTCCCCTAGGCCCATATAGGTGAAGTGTCATGTAGTCGACGTTCACATGACACCACTAGAAGAAGTACACCACAACTTAAATAACAATCTATTGAATCTTTCTCAACACAACTCCACTACTAACAACAAGACTTCTCCCATGTCCTCAAGAACAAAACGAACTACTCACAAGACATCATATGGATCATGATCAGAGATGGAATAATGATGTATAACAATATGAACATAAACAATAATTCAATGGTTCACTCAATAGCATCAACTACAAATAGTAATCAACACCGGGAAAATTTCCCCTATGAACTATAGCAAGATTCAACGCAATTGTTACAGCAATATGGAGATGGTGATGAGGGTGCTGATGGTGATGATGGTGGTGGTGATGATGATGATGAGCCCGATGAAGTACAGCTTGATGGTGGTGTTGATGGTGACGATCTCCCCTCTCCGAGAAGGAATTCCCCTGGTAGAAATCTGTCTGCCGGAGAGATCTTTCTCTCTCGGTGTTTTCCGCCCTGTAGAGGCGACGGAATATTTCTGTGGTCGCTCCCCGAGTCTTAGGGTTTCGGGAGGAATATATATGCCAGAGGGGAGAGGCTGGATTGGGCCAGGGTGGCCACACCACTCCCTGGCACGGCCTAGGCCTGCCCGCGCCATGGGGTGGTGTGGGCCCCCTGTGGCCCACCTCCACTCCATATTCTGGCATCTTGAGTCTTCTGGAAAAATATAATTTTCCGTATATTTTCCCGGATTTTCTGATCTTCGCAAATTTTGCCTCCAAACAGCAACTTTTCCATCAGAATCCTAACTGCAGCGGTCCATGCTCCAAAAGTCATCAACCATGCAAAAACAGATGAAATAACATAAGTATCACCTCTCAATACGAAATATATCAATGAATAATAGTGAATTAAGACATAGAATAGTGATGTAAAATGGACGTATCAACTCCCCCCAAGCTTAGACTTCGCTTGTCCCCAAGCGAAACTGAGCTCAATAAACATGACCTCAAGTTTATGGAGTGAAGAGTCGATAAAAGAATACGGACAAGAAGTATCACATTCATCAAATACATAGATCATAATAGAAGACAACTCACTATTATACAACTCAACTTGTAATGAGTAAAGGAAACACAATAAAGATACATAAAGTGAATCATAATTGGTAATGGCAAACTTAGCTCTTGGTCGAAGAATAGTTGATAATTTGTTGGAGTTCACAAATTGCTGGTTTTTCAACGAAAGCTTTCAAAGTAGTAAACATCAAGATAAGAGCAATGTGCAAAACAAGGAACATAAGAAACATGAATGCATAAATCATCGTATGAATGAATGAAACACATCAACTCAAAATACTTGCCGAGATAGAAGGGAATAGGTTTACTGACTCAACTACAAAGTAAAAGAAAGGGCCCTTCAAAGAGGGAAGCAGGGATTACAAGTCTCATAAAGAGCTCCCAAAAATTGTGATACTTACTAGCTTTCAGCTCTCATTGCCCCTATCATAGGCATCTTTATGTGATTAAGGTTAAAGTGACACAACTAAGAGGATATGCTTGACAAGTTATAAGTTGAAATCTCATGCCCCTTACTTATGAGTATCGATCCTCATGCTACTCAACTTCAGTCACGAGCAAGCTCTTGTCATTGTAAATACATGCGTATCATCGAGAACCGCCAACGGGGTACCCCTTGCACATGACACAGGAGTTATCCCATAATCAAAATGACAAGGCAAGCAGACAGTGAGCATCTCAGCGATCTTTTTATTTGCTATTTGCATAGGTTTTTATTGAGGATGCCTCATAGAATGCTCACTATAGTTATGCTAGGCATGGCTTAGGCTAGCGGCCCAGGCATTTCTCTAACACACATATAAACTCCATGATCTTACAAGTTCCACTTTTATTTCACACCGCCGGGATCCATAAGCAAGAGAACATGATATAAACTAGGTACAAGTACCAATGAAGTGTTGAAAGCGGTCCCCACGATACGTGGTTCGGCTAACTTCAACTCATAAAGCGCAAGCATATACGCAACAAAGAAGGACCCAATGGTTAAAGTTTATTAAATACAAGAAAGTAAAGTGTGCCATCAAGTTCGTGAGAGCTTTAATCACTAAATTTCACATAACAAGTTTTAATTTGGGAGGTAGATAAAACAAGAATTTACTTGGAATAGCAACAATGCTACTAGGTAGGTATGGTGGACACAAATGGCAAAGGTTTTGGTTTAAAGGAAGTGGATGCACGAGAAGAATTTCCTCTCAGTACAGGTTTTTGGCTAGCAAGGCTGGGTAGCAAGTATAAGAGTTGAAGGAAACAAACAAACATACAAATGGTAAAGACAAACATGCAATCTTCCTTGGAAGCACAAAAGATCTTAACTAGAGAAAACTAGACTTATGAGTAAATCAAGAAACAAAGATGATGAAATTATTTTCCTCTAAAGTACTTCTATCTTTTTATTTTCAACTCTCAAAAATTGTGTTGCTACTGACCGAGCCAGGTTTGCCAAAACCAACTGAATTAACTCAATGATCCCAAACTGCTACCAATACTAACAACAAGATCAATCATATAACCACGAATTGAAAACTAACATAAGCTATGCAAAAGAGTGAATGATAGAACTTCTCATTAGTACTCCATAATGGAAACTCACACCAAGGGATACAAATCTAACGAGAGAGGGGACACTTCCATAATGCAAACCATACTACACAATAACTCCTCTATTCATGATATGACTCTACTAATAAGGTAAAAAGATAGAAGATAGTGATATGATACTGCGGCACTCCCCCAAGCTTGGAACAAACCAAGGGGATGCCAAACTGATGACGAATTACTCCTTAGGTGGTGGTGGTATCTTCTCATCTTCGTTCGTCTTCCAGGGTAAAGGCTTCCCATCAACAAAGGACATCGCGGTTTCCAACATCCTGAAACTTGCAGCAGCACTTATGCGTTTAAATCTAGCCTCATACTCATAGTTTTGATTTTGAACGTCATCGAACTGTGCTTGCAGTTTGTTGGTTGTTTGGCGGAGTGAAAAGACTTCATATTTGAGTTCAGAAGTCTCCTTTTGGTGCTCGGCGATGAGTTCGGAACAAATCTTGTGGATGATGTCCACTTCGCACTCCGCCATCTTCCTGTACCTAAAGACTTCTTGCTCCAATGCTTCCATCCTGTCCTCCAGATTTCCTTCACCTTTAGGGCCTTGAACCTCCTTAATCCGGACCTCCCCACCTTCGAGCAACAACTCCTTGGGATGAATCTTCAATTCTCTCATATATGGGTTGATGATATCTTCTAAGGGATCTCCCTTGGATGTTCCAGGGGAAGACATTGTGGCTCCAAATCTGAGATTACACCTGGCAGAAACAGATCGAAACAAAAACACAACGAAAACACGATATACGAACCTCGGAAGATCCGAGAGGTTATATATTACGAAGTTTCATATCAAAAGGAAGGTACTAGGAGAAAACGGGTCGGAGACGGAGTCATGGGTGGCATCACCACCTGGTGGCGCGGCCAAGAGTGGGCCCGTGCCATGGGGTGGTGTGGGCCACCCTGGCTCCGGTTCCTTCCCTTTTTCGCTTCATAGCTTTCCTTATTGACTAAAAACTGCAAAAATATAGTTGGATTGTATTTTCGCGGAACTTTTCTTACTAGAACTGTTACCTAGTTGGAAACGGACTCTGCAGGTCTCTGAATTTGGTCCTCAATAAATTTCTCTGGAGTTATAACTTGAAAGGCATCAACATCTTCATTGTAAGAATCTCCAGCAATATGGTGTTTGAGTCGCTATCCATTCACTACTTGTGTAGTATTATCTTTTAGAGAAGAAATTTTTATTGCTCCTGAATGGTATACTTCTTCAATGATGAAAGGTCCTTCCCATTTTGATAGTAGCTTACCTGCAAAAAATCTGAAACGAGACCTATACAATAGAACTTTCTCAACAACATGAATTCTCTCTTAAGTATTCGCTTGTCATGCCATCTTTTAACTTTTTATTTAAAGAGACTAGCATTCTCATAGGCTTCACTCCTCCATTCATCTAAAGAGCTTAAGTCAAAAAGTCTTTTCTCACCAGCTATCTTACAATCTCTATTTAGTTCTTTCACTGCCCAGTAAGCTTTGTGTTCTAATTCTAAGGTTAAGTGGCAAGCTTTCCCATAAACCATTTTATAAGGAGACATCCCCATGGGATTCTTATAAGCAGTTCTATAAGCCCATAAAGCATCATTCAACTCCTTAGCCTAGTTTTTTCTAGACCTATTAACAGTCTTTTGTAAGATAGATTTAATTTCTCTATTTGATAACTCTACTTGCCCGCTAGTTTGGGGGTGATAAGCTGAAGCAATCCTATGATTAACATCATACTTAGCGAGGGTCTTCCTAAAACCGCCATGAATGAAATGAGAACCCCCATCAGTCATGAGATACCTAGGCACTCCAAACCTAGGAAAGATAACATCCTTAAGCATTTTTAGAGAGGTTTCTCCGTCAGCACTTTTCGTAGGAATGGCTTCTACCCACTTAGTAACATAATCAACGGCAACAAGAATATGAGTGTAACCCTTCGAAGGAGGGAAAGGACCCATAAAGTCAAATCCCCAACAATCAAAAGGTTCAATTACTAGAGAGTAATTCATAGGCATTTCATTACGTCTAGAAATATTACCAACACGTTGACATTCATCACAAGATAAAACAAATTTTCTTGCATCTTTAAAAAGGGTAGGCCAGTAGAAACCTGATTGTAATACCTTTTGTGCAGTTCTATCTCCTACATGATGTCCTCCATAGGTGCTCCCGTGATATTTACGCAATATCTCTTTTTGTTCATACTCTGGAACACATCTTCGCATAATACCATCAACCCCTTCTTTGTATAAGTGTGGGTCATCCCAAAAATAATGCCTCAAATCATAAAAGAACTTTCTTCTTTGCTGAGCTGTAAAAGTTGGAGGCAAATACTTGGAGACAATAAAGTTAGCATAATCAGCATACCAAGGGCTTCCTCGCGAGTTCACCCCTACTGCGGCTAATTGCTCATTTGGAAAACTATCATTAACAGGCATAGGATCAAAAGAGATGTTTTCCAAGCGAGATAAATTATCTGCTACAAGATTTTCAGCACCCTTTCTATCTACTATATGTAGATCAAACTCTTGTAAAAGCAGTACCCATCTAATAAGCCTAGGCTTAGCGTCCTTCTTTGTCATAAGATATTTAATAGCAGCATGACCAGTATGAATAGTTACTTTTGAGTCCACAATATAGGGCCTAAACTTATCACAAGCAAAGACAACAGCTAGAAATTCCTTTTCGGTAGTAGCATAATTCCTTTGAGCAGCGTCTAGAGTCTTACTAGCATAATGGATAATGTTCAGCTTTTTATCAATACGTTGCCCAAGGACAGCACCTACAGCAAAATCACTAGCATCACACATTATTTCAAAGGGTAAACTCCAATCAGGTGGTTGAACAATAGGAGCTATTGTTAAAGCCTTTTTAAGAGTTTCAAAAGCTTCCTTACAATCATCATCAAAAACGAAGGGTACATCCTTTTGAAGAAGATTAGTAAGGGGTTTTGATATCCTAGAAAAGTCTTTAATAAACCTTCTATAGAAACCAGCATGACCAAGGATACTACGAATACCTTTTATGTCTCTTGGGCATGGCATCTTCTCAATTGCCTCAACCTTAGCTCTATCAACTTCTATTCCTCTTTCAGAAACTTTATGCCTAAGAACAATCCCATCGTTAACCATGAAGTGGCATTTCTCCCAATTAAGAACAAGATTAGTTTCTTCACATCTCTTCAAAACTTTATCAAGGTTGCGCAGACAATTATCAAAAGAAGTTCTGTAGACAGAAAAGTCATCCATGAACACTTCTACAATTTCCTCACAAAAGCCATGAAAGATAGCAGACATGCACCTTTGGAAAGTAGCAGGAGCATTACATAAACCAAAAGGCATACGTCTATAAGCATAAGTTCCATAAGGGCAAGTAAAAGTAGTTTTTTCTTGATCTTGTTGTTTAACAGCAATTTGAGAGAAACCAGAATAACCATCAAGAAAACAAAAATGGGTCTTTTTAGACAACCTTTCCAACATTTGATCAATAAAAGGAAGCGGGTACTGATCTTTCTTAGTGACTTTATTGACTTTCCTAAAATCGATGCACATCCTATAGCCTACTACTATTCTTTGAGGAATAAGCTCATTGTTATCATTAGGGACAACGGTAATACCTCCCTTTTTAGGAACACAATGAATAGGACTAACCCATTCACTATCAGCAATAGGGTAAATAATACCAGCATCAAGGAGTTTCAATACCTCATTCCTTACCACTTCCTTCATCTTAGGATTTAAACGTCATTGGTGCTCCACTATTGGCTTCGCATCTGGTTCTATGTTGATAGAATGCTGACATATAGTAGGTGAAATCCCTTTCAAATCATCCAGAGTATAGCCCATAGCTCCTCGGTGTTTCTTCAAAACTTCCAATAATCTTTCTTCTTCCTCCCCTGAAAGTTTAGCGCTAATAATAAAAGGATATATCTTTTTATCATCAATAAAAGCATATTTAAGATCATTAGGGAGAGGTTTTAGATCGAAGACCGGGTCCTTTTTAGGTGGCAAAGTGGTACCCAAGTCTTCTACAGGCAAGTCATGTTTAAGCAACCTGGGTTGACGACGGAGGATCTCGTCAATCTCATTCCTTTCATCCATGAAGATCTCACTTTCGTGATCTTCCATAAATTGCTGCAAAGCATTGTTAGGAGCAAGAGAGATAGAAGCAAGTTGTTCAACTCTAAAATCCTCATTAGGGGTTTCCTCTTTGCAAGGTTCTTTAGTAAATTTCGAAAAATTAAACTCATAAGATTCCCCATCAAACTTAGTCAAGATTTTCTCCCTCTTGCAATCAATAATAGCACCACAAGTACTCAAGAAAGGTCTACCGAAAATGATAGGATAAGTTTTACTAGCAGCTGAACTAAGTACTAGAAAATCAGCAGGATACTTGATCTTACCACAAAGGACTTCCACGTCTCGCACAATGCCAATTGGAGAGATAGTCTCTCTATTAGCAAGGTGAATAACCACATCAATCTCCTCCAACTCGCAGGGACTTATTTCATGCATAATTTCTCTGTAAAGCTCATAAGGAATAGCACTAGAGCTTGCACCAATATCACATAAACCATAATAGCAATGATCACCAATTCTAACAGAAAGCACATGAACACTAGCCTTTTTAGATCTATTGGGATGTGAAACAATATTGGAAGCATCCTCACAGAAGACTATGTGCCCATCTTCTACACTTTTAGTAACAAGGTCTTTCACAATTGCTACGACAGGTTCAATGTTTATTTCTTCATCAGGTTTTACAGTTTTCTTTCCACTTTTAGTGATTACATTAGTTATCATAGGATGATCCTTTACCTTATCTGGGAAGGGAATCTTCTCGATGTAAGGTTCAGGTAGGATATGATCAATAATGCAACACTCAGTGCTCCCAATAGGAACATGGTCCACAATATCTTTATAAGACGCATGGTACTTATTCCATCCTTTTTTTGGAATTTCAATATACGAAGCAAAAGCTCTAAAGCAATTCGTAATAACTTGCAAATCAAGACCATAAGCATTATTAATATTTTGAAAGTCATCAGTTCCCATAAAAGATTCAATGCATTCATATTCATATTTTATACCTGACTTTCTACCTTTGTCGTTCTCCCAAGCTTCAGCATTGTCTTGAATACGGTCCAGAAGGTCCCATTTAACTTCTTCTTCCATGCGAGTGAATGATCCAGCACAAGAGGCATCCAATAAATCCTTGTCATGTAGAGGGAGCCTTGCATAAAAGTTATTGATAATAATATTGTTGGGGAGCTCATGAATGGGACATTTGAGCATTAGTAACTTCAATCTCCCCCAAGCTTGAGCAGTACTCTCTCCATCAAGAGGCCAAAAGTTGTATATTTGATTCCGATCTTTATGAATTTCACTAGGAGGATAAAACTTTGAATAAAAGAGAGGCACTATTTCCTCCCATTCCAGAGCTTGACCATTCTTCAGCAGCTTATACCATTCCTCAGCTCTTCCTTTCAGTGATAATGAGAATAACTTCTTCTTAACTTGATCTGTAGTAAAACCTACACACTTGAACAACCCGCCTAATTCGTGTATAAAGAGCAAATGATCACCGGGATGGACAGTTCCATCCCCAACATAGTAGTTATCCATAACACGATCAATAATTCTTGTAGGTATTTTGAAAACATGTTTCTCAGCAGGTGGTTGCTTATCTACTACCTTAGCAGTGGTAGTAGCATTACCAAATAAGAAACTCAGTGAATTATCCATAACGAAAATAAAGCAACTAGCAGAAGTAAACAATACTCACAGTAGAAGTTTCCTTTACCAGTTCCACTCTCCAATAGCGCTTCACTCCCCGGCAACGGCGCCAGAAAATAGTCTTGATGACCCACAAGTATAGGGGGTGTATCGCAGTATTTTCGATAAGTAAGAGTGTCGAACCCAACGAGGAGCAGAAGGTGCTGGCTAGTGGTATGGATCAAGAATTCTCTACAAATACTTAGCAAACGGATTTTTAGGGGTTTTTGATAAAGCAAGTAAACAATGTACGAGTAAATAAAAGACAGTAGGAATAAATGCAGGAAGTGGCCCAATCCTTTACGCAGCAAAGGACAAGCCGGTTGTATTTCTATAGATGACCAAACGTTCTCGAGGACACATGGGAAGACTGTCAAGTGCTTTTGCTTCATATAGTCGATTAATCTTCTCTAGCTTGCTAAGTGTTGTGTGGGTGAACCTGTGCTAATGTACCATCCCATCCAAGACTTAATACATACTTGGGATTAAACCCCCTTGCAAACATCCGTAAGTACAAGAAAGTAATTAAGGTAGAAACCTAACCACAGCTTTAAACTCTAAGACCCTTATGTCCCTTGTGCAATGGTTTCCTAACGGGGGTTCAGGTTTCTGTCACTCCGGCAACCCCTACGATTAGTAGCCAAATACACAATGCATTCCCCTAGGACCATATAGGTGAAGTGTCATGTAGTCGACATTCACATGACACCACTAGAAGAAGTAAACAACAACTTGAATAACAATCTATTGGATCTTTCTCAACACAACTCCACTACTAACAACAAGACTTCTCACATGTCCTCAAGAACAAAATGAACTACTCACAAAACATCATATGGATCATGATCAGAGATGGAATAATGATGTATAACAATCTGAATATAAACAATAATTCAATGGTTCAGTCAATAGCATCAACTACAAATAGTAATCAACACCGGGAAAGTTTCCCCTATGAACTATAGCAAGATTCAACGCAATTGTTACAGCAATATGGAGATGGTGATGAGGGTGCTGATGGTGATGATGGTGGTGGTGATGATGATGATGATGATCCCGATGAAGTCCAGCTTGATGGTGGTGTTGATGGCGACGATCTCCCCTCTCCGGGAAGGAATTCCCCCGGCAGAAATCTGTCTGCCGGAGAGATCTTTCTCTCTCGGTGATTTTTGCCCCGCAGAGGCGGCGGAATCTTTCTGTGGTCGCTCCCCGAGTCTTAGGGTTTCGGGAGGAAGATATATGCCAGAGGGGAGAGGCTGGAGTGGGCCAGGGTGGCCACACCACTCCCTGGCACGGCCTAGGCCTGCCCGCGCCATGGGTGGTGTGGGCCCCCTGTGGCCCACCTCCACTCCGTCTTCTGGCATCTTGAGTCTTCTGGAAAAATAGAATTTTCCGTATATTTTCCCGGATTTTCTGATCTTCGCGAATTTTGCCTCCAAATAGCACCTTTTCCATCAGAATCCTGACTGCAGCGGTCCATGCTCCAAAAGTCATCAACCATGCAAAAACAGATGAAATAACATAAGTATCACCTCTCAATACGAAATATATCAATGAATAATAGTGAATTCAGACATAGAATAGTGATGCAAAATGGACGTATCACATCCCCTTCCTCATCAATAAAAATTCCAGGTTTCTTCCAAATGCTTCATTTTTATTGTTTCATGCACAGTTGTGTTTTTCTTGGAGCGTCTTCTTTTTCGTTTTTGCTTTGGTTTTTAGTTTGCTTGGTTTGCTTAGTGTTCTGAATAAGTTGGTTGGACCCCCTCTTTCATACTTTGGTTTGCAAATAGTTTGGTTTGGTTTGGAAAAGAGTAAGAAAGTTCATGCTTATGTGGTAAAAAGAGCTTGTTTTGACCGTGGCCTATGCTTTGTCATGCCATGCTTGATATTGTTTTGGCTCTATGCTTAGTATTCTTTGTTGTAGCATGACTTGTTATAAACAATTGAGATTGCTTAATGTGCCTTGGATGAATCATGCATTGTTTTAGCATATTAAAGCATAGTATAGTGGTATTCTCCTTTGATGCTTTATCTGGGTTGACTTAGCGCATGCTCACACCATGTTATGACTATCTCAAGTCACCTTAGCCTTTTTGATCCTTTAGTTTTCAACTTGTAGTATCACTTTATGCTTTGATCAATGATGTTTTGTCGCTCTGCATGATTATGGCCATTATTGGTCTCTTAGTTTGTCGCTCCTAGTCTTTTGCTAGCCTCCACAACAAAGTATGAGTTCCACTCATGCATCCAACTCCCTAAACCAAGTTATTCCAAAGAGTCCACCATACCTACCTACTAGCTTATGCTATTCCAAGTACATTCATGCTTTTGTTTACCTTCCACTTGTTATGAAAAAACTAGTGATTAAAGCTCTCACGAACTTGATGGCACACTTTACTTTTTGCCCCTAATAAACTTGAACCATTGTGTCTTCTATGTTGTATATTCTTGCACTTATTTGTTGGGAATTAGCAGAACCATGCTTTCATGGGGAACGCTTTCAACATTGCACTTGGTACTTGTACCTAGTTGATATCATGCTCTTTTGTATATGGATGTCGTCGGTGTGAAATGAAAGGGGAGCTTGTAAGTCCATGGAGTTATGTATATGTGTTAGAGAAACGCCTGGGCCGCTGGTCTAATCCATGCTGACATGGTGGAAACCTGCAGCGTAACCATAATGAACTGTCTATGAAGCAATCTTCTTATAAAAAGAGTCCTATATTGAGAAAAAAAAGAAAAAAAGAGAAAAAAGAGATACTGTGAAAAGAGGAAAGATAAAAAAAGCACCATATTCCCATGGTAAATAAGAAGAATGTTGAGATGCTCGTTGTCTGCTTGCCTTGTCATTTTGATATGGGGATTCTTCCGTATCATCGGGCAAGGGGTACCCCGTTGGCGGTTCTCAATGATACATGTACTTACGATGACAAGAACTTACCGGTGACTAAACTTGAGTAGCATGAGGAGCGGCCCTCGTATACAAGGGACATGAGATTTCTGACTTATACTTCGTCAAGCATGTACACCATAGTTTGTTCACTTTAACCTTAATCACTTCAAGATGCTTATGATAGGGGAAATGAGAGCTGAAAGCTATAAGTACCATAATTTTTGGAAGCTCTTTATGAGACTTGAATCCCTACTTCCTTTTACAAAAGGCCTTTCTTCCACCATTATATTGAGTCTCCACCTTCTAACTTTATGCACCTACTTTGAGAGCATAGTGGCCATTCTTAGTTCTATGTGCATTGTCCCAAGACTAGTTGATTGATGCATAACTTGTTATTGCTTGTTTGAAACTATTGTATCTACTCACTCTTATGAACTTTGAAGGTGTCCTATGCATTTATATTTGCTACTCTATTGAGGGACAAGCTGAATAATTTTATGCTATCTTTTCTTTATGTGAAACAAACAAACGTCTTGCAAAGCATTGTTATTCATGAATCTTTTCTTTGTGCCTTTTCATGTTGCATCATAGTTTCTTTGCTTATTGCTAGAACTTTGTCTTTCATGTTATGATTGAAGTACTATGATCCCAGCTTTGAATGTTCTGCAAATACTTTGATCAAGTCTTTGATGGTGCATGTCACCTCAAAAATTATTTCTTTTTATCACTTACCTACTCGAGGACGAGCAGGAGTTAAGCTTGGGGATGTTGATACATTGCAAATGTATCTATAATTTTTGATGTTCCATGCTTAGTTTTATCCACTTTCTTGTGTTTTGTTCCAACTTTGGAGTACCATATGATTTCTTGGACTAACTTATTAAGAAGAGCCACAGTGCTGCTGCCTGTTTTCTGCTGTTTTTGGTTCCAGGAAAGTTAGAAAATGAATATTCTCAGAATTGGACAGGACAAAAGCCAAAGTGCCTATTTTTCCGGAAGTGATCAAGTGCCAGAATACGAGATGGAGAAGGGCCAAGGAGCCACCACACCACCTGGCCGCGCGGCCAGGCCTAGCCCGCACCAGGGGGTGGTGTGGCCGCTCCCGGCACCCCCTCGGCCTCTCCTTCCGCCTATAAGTTGCCCTCGGGACGAAAACCCTAAGTACCTGATCAAAAATCCACGAAAGAGTCTATAGCTGCCGTCATCTCCATCCCTAGATCGGGAGGGATCTGAAGCTCTTCCCGGCACCCTGCCGAAGAGGGGAAATCACCCTGGAGGCTTTCTTCATCACCATGCAAGCCTCCGGTGTGATGCGTGAGTAGTTCATCCTTGGACTACGGATCCATGTAGTAGCTACACGGCTAGTTTCTCCTCCTTTGTGCTTTCATGTTTAGATCCTGTGAGCTCCGTTCATGATCAAGATCATCTATTTGTAATTCATACATGTTGTGTTTGCGGGGATCCGATGGATGTTGAGATGCTATTTCAGATTGATTATTGATTCTATCATGTCTTTGTTATTTGAGATCTTGCATGCTTTCCGTTGTTAGTAGCTATCTTGGCCAAGTAGATGCTAGCAACTCCAAGAGTTAGTATTTATGCTCGATAGTGGGTTCATGCCTCTGGTATTCTGGGGAAGTGACAGAAATCTCTAAGGTACTAGATGTGCTGTTGCTACTAAGGAGAAAACAGCAATCCTTTGTTCATAGAATAATCGTATTGTTTACTTTACATGCAGTTCGTAAAGCAATAATCTGTTGCTTGCAACTTAATACTGGAGGGGGGTCGGATGATAACCTGAAGGTGGATTATTAGTCATAGATGCAGTTGGATGGTGGTCTATGTATTATGTTGTAATGCACAATCAAGTCTCAGAGGAGTCAAGATGATTAGTATATGCATGTATTGCTTTCTCGGTGTTTGTCAATTGCCCCGCTGTAATTTGTTCACCCAGCATGTTATCTATCTTAAGGAGAGCCACCTCTAGTGAACTATGGATCCCGGTCCTTTTTCTTTACATACAATCTACAATCTTTTACTACTTTGTGTTTACTTTCTGCAAACTGTTACTTCTTTCCATTCGATACGTTTAATCCTTTGTTTTTTTCGCAAAACACGGTGAGATTGACAACCTCATCGCAAGTTGGGGACAAAGTTCTGTGGTTGTGTTCGGCAGGTCTCCACGTTGCTACTAGCACCGGTAGTGCGTCCTGCCAAAGCTCAGCTAGTAACACCTTTGGGGTGTTTCCTGGCTCCTACTGGTTCGGTTAAACCTTGGTTTCATAACTGAGGGAAACTTGCTGCTGTGCTCATCATACCTTCCTCTTGGGGTTCCCAACGAGCCCTACATCAACACCGCCATCAAGCATTTTTCTGGGCGCCGTGCATTCAGCCATCAATCCCATATTTTATTTGGAGAATATTAAATCTTAATTAATTTCAATGAGTAGAAATTACTTTTCTCAAATAAGATAAATAAAACTAGTTCTTTATTTCATGTGATGATTGTGATAATACTAGATCATCAAGTGTGAGCCTTAGTGTGCTAAATAGAACTAGTTAAGTATTGTTTGGTGATTGCGTATCCCGTATTTATTTATAGACGATAGTAGTGACCCAAGCTACGAGGAGGAGGAGTTCTACCCCGAAGAAGAGGAGGAAAAATTCAATCACTGCACCAATCAAGGCAAGATAACACTTGCAAGTTTCTTAACTATGCAAGCTATTATTGGCAAGCTAGATTTATGCAAGCCATCACTATGCAAGATGCATTAGGCATGCTTAGTGATGCAACTTTGATTTACAACCATCCCAAGTTTTACTTGCAAGTTTTATTCTTCTACTTTATCAAAGTTCTTTACTTTTAGTTAATGCTTTGTGAGGACTTGGAAGAGTAGTATAGATAGCATAAAGAGTATAAAGCTAGGCCTACACTAGATGCCATTCTATGGCATGATATTGATATTAGCATCCTCATTAGTGAACACTCTTAACTTAGTGGCTAGTGCTGAGCATAAAACTTGATCACTTTAGATGGGAATACTTGGTGAAAATGATTATGAAAACCTTAGAATGATGCTTCATTCTATTGAGATGTTTTGATATGTGTTGAGAAACACAAATGGATTTTGATGATGAAAATGTTGAGGCATGAGCTTAGCCCCTTTATAAAAACTGATGGTTGAGTTCAGATGCGATACCATTCCAATTTTACCATACAACCAGAATACCTGAATTTGGTAAGGCTTAGCCAGAAGTTTATATGCATTAGGATGGGTTCCCTCGCGGAAGAGGTTTGAGCTGAGGCTACCTCTTGATGATGTCCACCTATGCAGTGCCCAGGATGGCAGATGGCCATGGATGGGAGGCCAAGCTCAAAGGGGAGGTTCCTATACTAGAGAGTGTAACTGAAAGGTTATGATTGATTATCCGCATACTAAGTATGATGATTCAGGGTTATCCCTGATGGATGTATCGAATTTTGTGGTGAAAGTGTACCACCTCTGCAGAGTGTCAAACTATTCGAATTGCCGCGTCCGCGGTCATGGACAGTTGGAGTGGCCATACAGTTCCGTCGTCAGATGTTTTCAAAATGACTTGTGAAGTGAACTATGATTTTAACTTGACCACAACAGGGTTGTGAATATGAAAACTATGTTCCCAACTTAAAGTGATTTAGGACTTTTACTTAGTTTTCTTTGATTTGAACTCAGTTTAGATAAATCTGGCTTTTTGCAAATAAACTTAGAGCTTAGGATTTCTACTAGAACTACCTTACTTGTTAGTGATAGTTTGCGAGTACTTAAAGATTACGCATGGCTTTGTCCGTGGCTATTCCTATGGCCAGACTATGAGGAGGACTATCAGGAAGATGGACAGCAGGACGGCTACGACAACTAGGATCATCTCCCATTGTCAGCATTGCCTGTGACACTAAAGATGGAGCCCACTGCTACGTCTTATTATTCCTCTGCTTGTTTGTATTGAGACTGGATCATGGGATCCTTTATTTGTTGTAAAATCTTATGATGATTTGTAATGGATGATGTACTGTGATATCCAATCTGTTATGTCTCGTAAAAATGGTAATCCTAAGATTGCGATGTATGGCATAACATGAATCTAGGATTAAAAATCCAGGTGTTGACAGGAACCTACTCCAAGATCCTTCCCAATTTTTTCAACACAAAGGTACAAGTTCAACAAAGACTACGAACTAGACTCCTAGGAAGACTGTGGCAGATTGTGGAAACAAAGATGTAACCAAGAAAAACTCATTTGTATAAATACATTTGTATAGCTACAAATTGATTTGTATAGATAGCAATCCAATGAATGTACAAATGCATATATACATGTGGTGTATCATATACTAAATCAAATATAATTGAAATTTGCTACTGTATTTTGATAAAATGATATGTGGGTTGCTGGTACAGTTGTGGATGCTACATGTGTTGTTGGTACATGTCGCCCTTAGCACAAAAAAACCTTTGCATTGTTTCGTAAAAGAAAACGATTATGTCAAATTCATTGTCGGTGGAAAAATCTAAATTCACACTACCAACATGTTAGAACCGTCTCCCATCTTATATAAATGCAGACGGAGGCGGCACAAAATACGTATACGAAATTGGACATTTTTGCACACTTTCACTTTAGCTGATTGTATATCTATTCGCACACGAGTTCAAAAACCATTTGCGTAGTAAAGCCTTATCGTACACCCTTACAAAGCGACGGTTCAAATCCTCGTGTCTACAAGACCATTTACACCGTGTGCGAAGGCCCGATCACTACTAGTGTGTCACGATTACTCCTTTAGACTATCGCCAGCTTCGTCGTATTGAGCTGTCGCCAGATTCCATTGGTTGGAAACTAATTGACGAGGGGTAACCTCGGCAATGCCCATGATGATGGACTTAGGGTTTCGTACAAAAGAGAACGTTAGAAATTTTGTCGGCTGATCAGACAAACAAGGGAGTCGAAGTCGTCTGATTACTTGTGGATAATATGAGTACAGATCTCTCAAAAGTTACAATTACAATACTAATGCAACGTCGGTTCCTACTCTTTCCTTATCTAGTAAGCCATGCCTTCCGTTGGATGCTTCTTGGGCCTTTCTTGATTTTTCGTGGGTCTTTCGGGTTGTAAGCTTTTATATAACCAGAGTACCTAATCATAATAATCCGGGTAATCATACCCATGTCACTAACTGATTCCGGTACTTACTCTTGCTCTTCGGCCTACAAAGCTCAATTACCTGGCGCAATTCAATTGTGAGTGGACTCACTAGTTTAGAAAACATGAGAGCCACCAAAGTGCAAGTTCTTTTCTTTGCTCATTCTTCAAAACCGTGTGTGGACGACGGATAGGCTTGAGAGAAGGGGCTGGCCCAGCGAGTGCGTATGCCCCTTTTTCCGATGTGTCAATGAATCAGCTTGCCACCTTCTTCTACATTGCCAAGGTGTTCTCCATGCCGACCATGGTTTTTGCGAGAATCTTGGCGGAGGCTAGACTAAGGGTGATCACGGGTGCTAAGAATTTGGATCATTTGTTGCTGGAGATTAGAATTTTTGCATGGTCCCGTTCTGTAAATTAAGACTAAATTCATGTTGCTAACTCTTTCTCTATTAATGAATTATTAAGGCAAATCTTTTTCTTTAAAAAAAATAATCCAGTCCGTCAGGACCGCCTTCCTTGGTGGGCTCGTTGTAGAAATTGTCTAGTCTAACTATACCCACACATGGCTATGGCTAAAAGTAAGTTATGTACAGATGAATTATTATACCACACATATTGTCTATGTCGTTATTTGTAACTTCCATTAAAAGATAAGTACTCTCTCCGATCCATAATAAAGTGTCGTTGATTTTATACTAAATGCCGACACTTATTATGGATTAGTACAGAGTTGTACTAAATCAGCGACACATTATTATAGATCGGAGAGAGTAACTACTGTCCAAGAATTGTTCTCAGAAATATTCTATATACATGGGATCCTTGACACCCAGCTGGTGTGCGGTACCACCTTAGTGACTACTCAAGAAAGCATACATCTGGAACACATCGAGCTAATTGTTGCATCCGACTTGTTAGTTCATTACCCTAGGCACGTGAGGTAGTAGCAGATGGGGGGAAAGTGTATATATGCGCGCAGGCGTAGGAGAGTAGGTGTCACGCATGAAAGCTCGTTTCCATCTATTTTCTGTTGCAATTAACAACAATCTCCTGACCCGCCTTTAATACATAAATAAATTTTACTAAAGTTGTAGTACCGAGTACGCATATACATAGCCTCCCTTTCCAACATGTTCTTCATATGCTACTTTCCCAGCGTTGGAAAAACAAGCACTTGTTGAATGGTTATTCATCTCTTTCTCCTTTTGGCTCGCTAACATGTTAGGGTAGCCACTTGATGGGAATGGTAGGCATCAAGGGAGAGGTAGCAACGAAGACGGGATGAAGCGGTCTGGTGGTTCACTGAAGGATGGGAATGATCCAAGGATGTGACGCATAACTCCTCAGTGTCGCAAGTCAACGTAGACGCTTAGCGGGCTCTCTGAATCAAGGCGAGATAATTCAGTGACACCGTGTTGCTGGCCACAGCAGTCTCCCGAATGCACCACCACGACTGTGTGCTAAACTTCTAATTAAAGCCCTGCCTTCGACTGACTAGGATGACTCTCCGGTCGCATGCAACTATGAAAGACTATTGATCCCTTCACCCGAACGTAGACACTTATCAGCTCCTGCGAGATCAGTGCTAGTTTCTCCCACAAAATCGTTGTTGTTGGCTGTGCCCAAGGATCAGCACACACATATATTGCGGACACAAGAAAGATGAGTAACACGTACATGCGCAAGGATTTTGGTGCTCGACTAACACCTCTTAGCCGGAGCTTAACTTCCTATGTCTATTTCTCGTGGGATTATTCCTAACTAAACCGGGCAATCGACATGTATACACACCTTATCGTCTCTCCCTGTGTGCAGACTGCCGCAGCATTCCGGCGGGTGACTGGAATACTCGCACGACCAGCTCGTCCTTAAGCAGCAGCACGACCAGCTAGCTAATTAACTGGAGGAGAGGAAGTCTTGGTGAATATGTCCTTAAGCAGCAGCACGACCAGCTCGTCCAGAACCGGTGCCACCTTGGGTTAGAGGCCTCCATTGTTGTAAGAAAATCATTGTTTCAAGGGATATCTGGTTCCGTGACCCGCTATGGTTTGTGCTATTCAGTTTTGTCCACTGCTCGAAACGCTCCTCACTTTTTTCCACCTCGCTCTAACCCAGCATGGTGAATCCCCACAAGGAGTGTTTTCATCTATTCAAGGCCCTTTGACCATTTCTGCGATGACTGGTGGGACCCTAAGACTGTTATCTTGTGATAGGCTGGCCCAAATTTGACTCTCCGTGGATGTAAACCAAACACGTTCTTTCTCGACGTTCAGTGCCACCTCGCTAGTTCAAATAGTGTCTGAGCACCTACGCTGGCACACAAAATGGGTTATTTAGTCCCACCTCGGTAGTATAGATATAGATTACTTTTAATTGGTTTACAAATCTAATGGCAGTGACTTGGTCGTCTTGTACATTCTTCTTTCATGTCCTCTCACCAGAAACAAATGATGATGTATATGATTTTTGTTGTTGGGGATTATTCTAGGTTCTGTACTAAATTAATTTTATACATGCGCAAAAGAACATTTATTTCCATTTTATGTTTCTTTTCAATGTTTCCAGCACCATCCAGTCCCCTTAATTAAACTCAGCTTAATTAAACATTGCTCACACGTGTGGGTTGTTTAGTCCCAACTCGTCAGTTTACACCGTGGCAGTGACTTGTGTTAGCTTGTACATCATCATGGTCATTTTTTAGCAGTGAATTGTGTCAGCTTGTACATCGTCATTTGTTTGCTCAAGCGATTATGCAAACGACTATGTGACAAGATTTTTTTGGGATTATTCTTTTCGTTTCAAAGTTTAAAGCTTTGTTTTTATATTTAAACAGATAAGGAGAAATCGAGAGGAAAATTACATATACCACGTGGCATACAAAGAAAAGGAAGTTGTCATCCAACCGTCTTAGTGTTCTAGGTTGACTTATGGTGCTGGAGACCGTGGCCCACGGGCCTTCATCCGCGACGGTGGTGGCTGCCAAACCCGAATCTTATTCCTCGACGCCGAGCCACGTGTTGCATCGTGGACCTTGCATTCATGTTGGTAAGGTGCATGTTAGGCACGCAGATGCCAGCGCCGGAGGACGCCGGAGGGAGCTTGAAAGGGAAGACGCAATCCCGCACCCTACGCCGGATAGAGCATCACGGCTCCTTCATGTACGAGCAGGAGGAAAACCTAAACCATAGACAAAATCAACCATTGATGCTGAACAAATCAATAAACAATAATATAGAAAAAAACAGGGACCCTCAAAAGAGGATTAGCATCGCGACAATATCTCCACATACCTACCACAAACCCTATGCCAAATCACAGAACACCGAACAGTACACTCCATACAGCTATTGTATGTATTCATGTAGATACGTTTTTTATGAGGAATTGTACAAAGAGCTAATCTAACGATATCAGATAACTCACCCCAAATGTTTGGTCCATGGTCTTCTTCAACATGTGTTTGGTTCAAGACTTAATTACAAGCGAACATATATACGACAAACCTATGATAACTCCGGTATTATGATGTGTTGAAACATCCCTATTTACTCATGTTCTGGTAGGCTCCTAACCCTATGTTTTATCACGGCCCCTCTTTTTTATATAAGAGAGGCAGACCTACCCTAGCACCCCGCTCGGTCTCCCTGTCTAGTCCATATATATTCCCCATTTCCCATGGTATGAGAGATGAAGAATCAGTTGAGGTTTAAGGGTTGATGGTTCCTCTTACTCTCTATGTATGTAACTATGAGGAACACATGGAGAAAATTGCTCTACTGGATCTCTTTAGTTCATTATCTAGGCACGTGAGGTATCAGGATACGAGATGGTGTTGGGCTAGTCCTTGGGCGAAGACGCATCGAGAGGTAACATTAATCCATACAGGCATGATCCTCCGTGGAAAAGAATCGTGGACTTTGTGGACATTGAGTAGCTACCATACCACTACTCTTATCATTCGCTTTGTACATTGATTCGGTGGATCCAGCAATTTTACTCCGTCCACGGAAGCTAGAGGTGGTTTTATTTGTTGATACCTCTATCTTCGCCTTTTTGTTCCCGGAGTGTTCTCTCGACGATCACGAACAAGGACCTCTTGTTAGTGGTGTCGCGAGGATCTACACGAAGCGAGAAGATTCAGATCGCCGACCTTCTTCCCGGTACCATAAGGCGGATCTCGAGGGCGAGATCCATTGTTAGTGGTGTCGAATTGTGGCGCCCCGCAAAAACCACTACTAGAAAATCGCGGTGTTTTTGCGCATTGCATCATCATGACCGTATGCTCATGTCATCATGCCACCTTGCATTTGAGCATCGTCATCATCATGCATGGTTTGTTTAAAAACTATTTTTGAAAAGTTTGTTTTTGTTTTCTAAACGCCCCGTCTTTATTTCAAATCAAAACCTCAGGTCTTCAGAATATTTGTTTTGTCCATCAACGGTTTTCAAAAGCCCCGTTTTAAATATTAAAATATTTATTTTATTTTTAGGGGGCAGCCGTACTGGGCCGATCCGACCCAGTCGGCCACCCCCAGTACAAAAACCAGCCTACCCAAAACATTTTTCTACCTAAACCTAACCTACCTAGCCCCCTCCACATCACCACAGCCACTCATGGCTCGCCACATCCCCCTGGCCCAAAATCCCACCCAATCAGCCGCCGCCACCTGCCCCATCCACTCTCCACCTGCGCCATCTCCCCAGGTCCCCTGCCCGGCCCCACGCGCGGACACACGCCGCCGCCGATTTTCCCGCCCGCTCCCGCGCGCGCGTGCCGCCCGCACCTGGCTGCCCACGCCAACGCCAGGCCACCCTGGTCCACCACGGCACCACCTGACGCGCACTCCCCGACCACCTCGGGTCTCCTCCTGGCCCACCACACGCCTCTCCTCCCCACGTTCCTCTCCCCGTTCCCGTCGCCCTCCCTCTCTCTGGTTCCCCTCCTCGCTCGCCGTGCCGCCGCGTCTCCCTCCGGAACCGCCTCGCCCCCGTCATCCGCACCCCCGCGTTCGCCGGCTGAGCCCGTCCTCGACCTCACCGGCTCTCGCTCCTCCCCAGATTCCACCGTCGTCTTCTTCCCCACCGCGCGAACGCCGTCGGCCGCCCCCTCGCCGGCCGTCGCCCGTCCGCCCCGCTTCCCCGTGCTCTCCGCCGCCGCTCGCGGATCCCCGCCGCCATGCCCGTCTACCCCGCGACCGTTATTAATGTTTGTGGTATGGTAGTTGTGTTGACTATCGGGCACTCAATGCTAAAACCATCAGAATAAATATCCCCTTCCGCAGATTAATGATCTCTTCGATCAGCTAGCTAGAGTTGTGGTGTTCTCTAAGCTTGACTTGAGAAGTGGATACCATCAAATCAAGATCCGCAAGGAAGATGTTCCTAAAACAGCTTTCACCACCCGCTATGGCATGTATGAGTACACGGTCATGTCTTTCGGTCTCACCAACGCACCTGCCACCTTCTCGAGGCTTATGAACTCGGTTTTCATGGAGTATCTTGATAAGTTCGTTGTGGTCTATCTGGATGACATTCTAGTCTGTTCTAAGTCTAAGGAAGAACATGAAGAACACCTTCGGTGTGTCCTAAACAAGCTTCGTGAGAACCGCTTGTATGCAAAGTTCTCCAAGTGTGAGTTCTGGCTGCCTCAAGTCATCTCTGCCAAGGGCATTGCCGTCAACCCAGAAACTATTAAGACAATTATGGACTGGCTTCCACCCATAAATGTCAAAGAAGTCCGGAGTTTCCTTGGTTTGGCTAGTTACTGTCATCGCTTTGTTCAAAACTTCTCGAAGATTGCGAAGCCTCTTACCGATCTCCTCAAGAAAGGCAAGAAATACCTTTGGACTCCTGCATGTCAAGCAAGTTTTGAAACACTCAAAGAGAAGCTCACTTCCACACCAGTCTTAGTTCCTCCAGATACATCAAAGCCTTTCCAGATATTCTGTGACGCCTCATTGCAAGGATTGGGTGCGGTCCTTATGCAAGAAAAACAAGTTGTTGCTTATGCCTCTCGGCAGTTGAAGACGCATGAGATCAACTATCCTACACATGACTTCGAACTCGCAGCGGTTGTCTTTGCTTTGAAAGTATGGAGGCATTACTTGCTTGGCAACCGTTGTGAGATCTTTTATGATTACAAGAGTCTGAAGTATATATTCACACAGCCTGATCTCAACCTTCGTTAGAGGAGGTGGACTGAAACAATCAATGATTTCGATTTAACCATCAACTACACTCCGGGCAAAGCTAATGTCATGGCTGATGCTCTCAGCCGAAAAGCTTATGTCAACAACCTCATGGTGGAAGAACAACAACCTCTCTTGTGCGAGGAATTCCGCAAGCTCAACCTTGAAATTGTGGATCAAGGGTACCTTCTGAATCTTCTAGCAACACCACTCTTGGAAGAAAAAGTTCGCTCTATTCAACTTGGTGATCCTTACACTAAAAAGATCATCTCCAACATTCAGCTTCCAAAGTATGAGTCTTTCCATGTTGACGACCAAGGCACTCTTTTCTTTGAACACCGGATGTTTGTTCCGAACTACCCGGGTTTAAGAGAGCAAGTTCTCAAGGAGGCGCATGATTCCGTTCTTTCTATCCACCCTGGCAGCACTAAGATGTACATGGAGTTGAAAACACAATATTGGTGGCCTGGATTGAAACAATATTGTGCCAAGTATGTCTCGGAGTGTGATGTTTGTCACAGAGTTAAAGCTGTCTATCAGAAACCTTCCGGTCTTCTACAGCCATTGAAGCCTCCGGAATGGAAATGGGAGAAAGTAGAGATGGACTTCATCACTGGTTTTCCAAGGTCGCAGAAGGGCAACAATGCAATCTTTGTTGTCATCGACAGGCTTTCCAAAGTAGCTCACTTCTTTCCCGTCAAGGAAAGAATTTCTGCAATTCAGTTGGTTGAGCTCTATATCAATAGAATTGTCTCTCTGTATGGAGTTCCTCTTGAGATCAGTTCAGACCGTGGAAGCATCTTCACTTCCAAGTTCTGGGGAAGTTTCCAAAATGCTTTGGGGACAAAATTGAACTTTAGCACAGCTTACCACCCTTAGTCGCAATGACAAGTTGAAAGGATCAATCAGATTCTCGAAGATATGCTCCGTGCTTGCGTTATCTCTTTCGGCATGAAGTGGGAAGAATGCCTTCCTTATGCTGAATTCTCTTACAACAACAGCTTCCAGAAAAGTCTAAAGATGGCACCATTTGAGGCTCTTTATGGTCGCAAATGCAGAACTCCGATTGGTTGGTCGGGCGCAGGTGAAAGAATATTGTTTGGCCCCGACATTGTAACTCAAGCGGAGGAGAAGGTTCACATTATTCTTGAAAACCTGAAGATTTCTCAAAGTCGCCAGAAGAGCAATTATGACAGAAAGCACACAGACATGGAGTATGTTCCTGGTGATCTCGTTTACCTTCGTGTCACTCCCATGAGAGGCACGCACCGCTTTGGTATCAAAGGAAAGCTGGCTCCTAGATATATCGGTCCTTTCAAAATTCGTGGAAGAAGAGGAGAAGTTGCTTATGCTCTTGAGCTCCCTGAAATACTCAAGGTCCATGATGTTTTCCACATCTCTCAACTCAAGAAGTGCTTCAAGGATCCCGGCAGGACCGTGGACCATGAACTCATCAATCTCCAAGAAGATCTGTCTTATCAAGAACACCCCATAAAAATCCTTGAAGTCGCAGAAAGAAGGACTCGCAACAAGTCCATCAAGTTCTGCAAGGTGCAGTGGTCGCACCATTCCGTTGATGAAGCCACTTGGGAACGCGAGGATGAACTCCGTGCCAAGTATCCTACCCTCTTTGAGTCTTCTTCTTCTTCCTAGAATCTCAGGGCGAGATTCCTGTTTAGTGGGGGAGAGTTGTAGCATCCTAATTGTCTAACAATTGTAATGCTATTTGGTCTAGTAATATAATGGCCACTTCCTATATATAATTGTTGCATCATAATTATATCATGCTCATGCCATCATGCCACCTTGCATTTGAGCATCATATAAAACCCTTTCTTTTGGTTCTTCTCTCATATGCATTACTATTTGTATTTGGCTCTTGTTAAATTGTATTTGATTCTTGATAAATGCTTGGTGCCCAAATTGAGTTGGGGGCATATCTTTTATTCCACTCCACCATCTTTCTTTGTCACCACCTTATAATTCCACCACCCTAATTACCATGGGCTTTTATTTTATTTTGGCATTTACTCTAGCTCATGTGGGTTGGGATGGATTCAATTCTAATTTCTTTTGCTTGGCCTTTATTCCACCTTTTGGTAATGCATGGGAATCATGTCATGTTATGTTATTATTGTTTTCACAAAATAAAACATGGCATTTAATAATTTTGCATGGGCCATGCAACCTTCTCCACTATTTGACCTCCCTTGGTTTCTTTGGAATTTTTGATTGTTCTTCTTTTATTTTGTTGAGCTCCAACCTTTCTCTCACAATCCTCACCTTGTTCCTTCTCTCCTTGACATGTGCACCACAAGCCTCATCTCACCACCATCTCCTCCATCTATTGCATGAGCTAGATGGTTCATCACAAAGCCCTCACCACCTTCTTCTCTTCTCTCTCCACCATGTCACCTTGCCATCCTCATGCTCAAGCCCATGTGGATCAATCTTAAAAACCCTACCCTAAGACCATGCCACCCTCTTCTTCCACCCCCTCTCCCAAAACCCTAATACTAAACTAAACCCTAACCCCTTTTCTAACCTCTCTCTCTCTCTCTAAACCTAGCTCTAGTCTAAACCCTACCTTACCCTAACACTCACCTCTCTCTCTTTCTCTCTCTCTACCATGCTGGCCCCACCCCAGCTACCCTCCTAACCCAACCCTAGCACCAGCCCTAACCCGAGCCATCTACTCCCTCCTAACCTAGCTCTACCCGAGCCTCTCCTTTCCTTCTCTCTCTCTTGCGCTGCCATGCTGGCCCCAGCCCGCACCTGCCCCGCCTTGACCTCTTCCTGGCCCACCTGCCATGCCCCTGCCCTGCCCAAGTCGAGCCCAGCTCGAGCACGTGAACGAGGAGGAGGAAAAGGTGGCCGAAGCCACCTTTATCCCTAACCCGCTCCCCCACGGCATCCTCCTCCCTCCCCCTCACTTTTTCCACCTCCCCACGTCTCTGCCTCGCTAGATCCACCCCAGGGTCTTGCCCTCTCCCCTCTTCTTCTCCACCGACGCCATCTCCTCTCTCGCTGGACACCGCCAGTACCACCGCCGTGTTCTCGTTCCAGCAGGCGTGGGTGACGTGGAGGTGGTCGAGGAAGTCGAGAAGGGTTCCCTGCTTCGCCCAGTACACGCCAGCGAGGAGACGCCGCTCTGCAGCCACCGGAACCATCGCCGCCCACCGAAACCCTAGCGCCGCCGTTCGCCAGCCCCGTCGACGATCCGCTGCTTCCCGCATCGATCCGCCACCGTCAACCTCTCCGCGGTGAGTCCTCCTCCCGCCTAGACACCCTCTACCTCGCCGTAGACCCTCTGCCTCGCCGGGCGTTTCACCGAACGCTCTCGGTGCGCCGTCGGCCGCTGGCGTCTGCCGCCTCTATGCCGCGCCACGCCTCACCTAGCCGCTCTACTCCCTCCTGTCAACAACCACAGCCTACCGCAGCGGCTACCGCCTCCGCGCGCGAGCCCCAAGTCCCCGGTTCGATCCCCCGTGCCTCACCGCCGCCAGCCTCGTCAGAACGTGGAGAAGATCCACAGTGCCGCGGCGCACTTTGCAATTTCCCCCTCCAAACTTTTTACCGCTCAACCCGCGCTCCTCGCGAGCCCACCTGCCAGTCGCTGTGGTCATTTAACAAAAAGGCACCCCGGGTTTCGTAACCCTCAACCCGCGCTCCAGCACGTCCCCACCTGTCAGCCTCTGCGGGCTCAGCCTCTGGCCCGTGGACCCCTAGCCGCTGGCCCCATCTGTCAATCGCAGTGGCTAGGTGAACTCGCGGTGTAAAAAGTTTTCCGCGTGGATTTTCGCCCAGTCAGCAGCGGCCCACCCGTCAACGACTTGGGTTGAGTTCGTCTGGGTGTAAAAAGTTTCCATGTTTAGCTGTTTTAACAAAACAAATTCAAAAATTGTTTAAATTCAAATTCAAATCAGATTTTAAATAACTTTTAAATTATAAATCCAAATAATACATAAGATATATGTTTTGGAATCAAAAAAACGTGAGGAATTCAAATATGCCATTCAAAATATTATTTGAGCACTTTAAATTTTCGAGATGATTAAAATTACTTTAAAATGCCTTTTTCTTAACAAATTCATAACTTTAATTCTATAACTCCAAATTCAACAAATAATATGTCTAAATCGATCAGCGCGACGAGCCCGTTCTATCTATGCATTCCTTGTTCTGAATTGAAGCATGCATCATGTCATTATTACAAATCAGAACTGTTTATGGCAATAAAACTTGGTTAAATAATTAATAAGATGCTTTATTCTTGTACCACACCTCACCCTTGCCATGCTACTTTAATGCCAGGTAAATTGTGCATCATTCATCATGGCATGCTTGTTTGCTTGTCGCATTTTAATTCATATGCTTGTGCACCTTATTTATGTTGGCCCTTGTTTGTTTGGTTCTCCTTCGAATAGACGCTCAGCAGGAGAATTATCAGGAATTACAGGAGTACTACCCAGATCCATCTCTCGCTTGAACTGAGCTGCCAGACAAGCACTACCACATGCTTGCATACATATAGTACTTATTGCCTCTATCTTATTCTTGCATCATTGAGTCGCGATTGCATTAAATTGAATCCCAAGTACTGCATAGCCTTTACTTTTAAACCCCATCAAAGCTTGTTCCTCCATCCCATGAGCCATTACTACAGGAGTTGTTTGAGCCATGCGAGTCGTAGAAAAGTATGTGTAGGGTATGTGAGTGTCTGATGGATAACGATGTACCTAAACAACTTAACCTGAGTAGTAATAGGATAACTAATGAAAGAGGCACCGGTGAGCAATATCTGCTATTTGGTTTTTATGCCCACTTGTGTCCCGTAGGCCCTGAGTACTTGATACCTGTTCCTTGACAATTCGCACTATCCACATACAGGAGACTCTATGAATCCCCCTTTGCCAGAGCTTGATTCATTTCTTATTTCTTGGGGCCACAAACTAGTTTGGGGCTTTATTACTATCATGTACTTATGCCATGCTTTACTGCTTTATTTACGATTGTGCATGGAGCACCTGTACTGTTTTGGAACATGGACTGTTTTCGCGGTATCGACAAGCCCAGTCACACTTTCGGGTTCCCAGTTGTTTACAGCCATTGACACAAACCCTGGGTCCGTCTCGGAGCCGGCCAACTTCGTTGCGGGTAGCTTAGTGGGGTGGTCCCCTGAAATATTTTATGAATCCTGTGATTGCTTTGTCGTGAAAGCCTCGTTGGGTTTTGATTTGGTTTTTCCGAGGTCGATCGTGTGTGTGTTGCTATTTGTGCACCCCTGCAGGGTAAATCTTTCTGAAAGCCGTGTCCGCGGTTATGGACGACTTGGAGCATAGTTTCTCGATCATAGACAAGTATAACTAAAGTGCCGCTTTAATCTGACTAAGTACCTGATTAGTAAATAGTGCAATACTCATGAAATGGTTAATAAAACTACCAACGAATGGTGGTTGTTCGCCCGCTTCCTCGTTGGTAAGAGAGGAGGAGGATGGATCTGTTAATTATACTGTTATAACTGTTGTTCTTAATTCACGGATATCCGTCTATCATTGGTTAGGCGGATGGTTAGCGAGTATCTATACTTGTTAGTTATTATCTTTTGCTGCAATTGCGTCACCCCAGGTTGTGTCCAAACCCTGGAGGGCGCGATGCACGCAAAAGACCCTATCTTGGCCAGAGTGAGCGTCATCGAGGAGGAAAAGCAGGACATCATCCCTCCGTGAATCTTTATTTACTCTCCTACTTCATCGATGAATAGTGATCCACTATCTTAACAAAAAATTAATGATACCAAGTTTCTTCTTTTCCCAAATGTCCAATTTGATTACTGAATGAAATTGCAAAAAAATTAAATTTCAGAAGGTAAAACAAACAATTCAGAGCTCTCATCCAGGTCTAGCCGTAACGTACATCACCTAAATGTCAAGCAAAAAGATGGCAACGAATTACATTAACTATCCAAGATGAGAGTGTGTTTTCTCCTGGAAACAGGAGACTTCAACTTCAGCCAGCGACCCGAAGCACCACTGGTGCCCAGGATGGCCAAAAAGAGCAGAACTCCGTTTTTTCAATTTAAAAAATCAACAATGCAACAGCCGAAATCATCACGGTGGTCAGTCAGGTGTAGGTGTAACTAGTACTCCCTCTATTTTAAAATATAAGATGTTTTAGGTTTGTAAAGGTAATGTATCTACACCTTTTAGTGTGTAGATTCAGAGTGAACATCTCCAAACCTACACACTAAAAATACATTATCTTACGTGCCTCAAAGTGGAATATCTAAGATGCCACATTTAAAAGAGATGGACTCCATTTAAAACCATGAAACAGCCAAAATCATCATGATGACCAGGCTTTGTTCAGGTGTAACTTACACAAACTAAACATGCAGAAGAACAGAAGCCAGAAGCAGAACAATTAACAAGAATATTATTACTTCAAGGTTACAAAAACATGAGACATCAATGCTAGAAATATCGAAGTCCAAAAGAACAAGAAGATACTGCAAATCAATGCTAGAAGTCCAAAAGAACAAGATACTGCAAATTAATGCATAAGGAATTACTTATAGAACAAGAACACAGCAGCAAAGAGATATATAGACACAAGAATTTTGACACAAAGTTCAGGGTTCACTTATTCATTCATCACATTCCATCCAAATCTTGTAAGACACAGGTAAGATCACACTTGGATCACAATACGGCAGGAACAAATACACGACCAGAGCAAACAAGGACACACCGACAGCTCCACTGGAGCACAACGAAGACACCAAACTTGTGAACCCAGAGACAGAAGCAGCTCCTTACTGGCCACCACGGAGACGGAGCACCAAGTGAAGGGTGGACTCCTTCTGGATGTTGTAGTCTGCCAGGGTGCGGCCATCCTCCAGCTGCTTGCCTGCGAAGATCAGACGCTGCTGGTCCGGGGGGATGCCCTCCTTGTCCTGGATCTTGGCCTTGACGTTGTCGATCGTGTCAGACGACTCAACCTCCAGGGTGATGGTCTTGCCAGTGAGGGTCTTCACAAAGATCTGCATGCCACCGCGAAGGCGGAGCACCAGGTGGAGGGTGGACTCCTTCTGGATGTTGTAGTCTGCAAGGGTGCGGCCATCCTCCAGCTGCTTGCCAGCGAAGATCAGACGCTGCTGGTCCGGGGGAATGCCCTCCTTGTCCTGGATCTTGGCCTTGACGTTGTCAATCGTGTCAGAAGACTCAACCTCAAGGGTGATGGTCTTGCCCGTGAGGGTCTTGACAAAGATCTGCATGCCACCGCGAAGGCGGAGCACCAGGTGGAGCGTGGACTCCTTCTGGATGTTGTAGTCTGCAAGGGTGCGGCCATCCTCAAGCTGCTTGCCAGCAAAGATGAGGCGCTGCTGGTCCGGGGGGATGCCCTCCTTGTCCTGGATCTTGGCCTTGACGTTGTCGATGGTGTCAGACGACTCAACCTCAAGGGTGATGGTCTTGCCGGTGAGGGTCTTCACAAAGATCTGCATCTGTATTTTTACAAAGTATTAGACCAGAGTCAGTCACAGGCAACGTTAAGGGAAATCAGCTTGACATAAACAGAGGAACCAGCAGGCCACGATACTAGAGAGAAGAAATCGAAGTATGAAACAACAAACGTCTCAAAAAAAGAATGAACAGACTAATGTAGTAGAGTCCTGTTTTAGGAGATAAAATGTTCTTGAAGGAATAGTAGTACCCAACAAGCTAGGCGAGAGAGGATTAATCAATAATATACAGTCAAAGAACAATAATTTTCTGAGTCGATCGATGTACAAAAACAGATCTTACAAGCGACTAAGGATGTAAATTCCTGGTTTTATCCCCTCAAATATAAGGCATAGTTGCAAGATCGATGTACAACTACGGATCTTACAAGCAACTATGAGGTCCAACGACTAATAAGGAGGTATAAATTCCTGGTTTGATCCCCTCACATATCAGGCATAGTTGCAAAATAACACAACACTGAGCGCTACAGAATAAGAAATCCAAGAGAATAGTAAGAGGATTTAGCTCGACCGGAGCCGAATCGGCAAAACTACAGCTATATAGACCTAAACAGATGAACCGAAGTAACAGCAATCGAGCCTCAAATCGACGGCAGATCTACTCGATAATCCAGGCATATTTGGGAGGAATTTCACGGCAACCCGAGCCGAATCAACAGCAATCGATCGATCGATCGATCAACAATAATAGTACAACCGCCCGCAGATCTACTCCAAAATAGTACTAAGTGATCGAGCGGTATCAAAAATAATCGATCTACGATACTACTACAAACCATCGCAGAACCCGAACAGGAGGAGGAGGGGTCGGAAACAGACGTACCTTGGAAGGAGGAGGAGGTAGCCTTGGCTTCGATCGGGTCGGAGATTCTTCGGCGAAGATCGGAGGGGGGACTGGATTGGATTTGTGTGGAGAGGGGAGCGGAGGGGGTGGGAATTTATAGGCGGGTCCTGTCCGGTGGGAGAGCGTGGGGAGGAAGAGTCCCGCGAGGCTACGGCACGGGTGACGAACAGGAGAGGAGGAGAGGCGGTTGCGGAGGGAGGGAGGGAGGAGTCCATCCCTAGCACGCAACTCCGCCTCCGGGAGAAAAGTCTGCGGAGATACCGATGTGAGACGCCGTTTGATCCCGTTGGGCCTTGCTGGTTGGGCTTGGGCGTCGGCATGAACCGTGATCTCTTTGGACTCGGCCTAGAGGCCAGACTGATCTGATTCATTTCTCCCTTCACTCCGGGGTTTTCAAGATAGGGTGGACTCTCTTCTTATAGTTAGGCCGTGAGCGCATGAACGTATGGAATATTAGGCTGCTGTTGATTGGTGGAGGCTACACTAGTTTAGTGCCACCTCGCCTATGGGAGGAGGCCACACCCAGCTTATAAGGAAGATATTCATTTATCCTTTCAGTCCATGCTTTTGGGATGGAGCTCTTCTTATTGTTGGGTTGTGTGCGCATAAACATCCAGAATGTAGGCTGAGTGCTGGGCTGGGCCAAGTGGACGCTAACATCTGCAGCCGTCTAGAGAACTCATTGTGATACTTTTTTGTTTAATCAAAAGGGTTCCAAAACAGGGAAGCCCCAGTTCCATTAAGAGATGAAACCAGCACGAAACCGAGTCTTTTTACACAAAACGAGTACAAGTAGGAAGCTAGAGAAAAACAGAAAAGAACCGCAATAGGTTCCAGCTAAAAGTAAACTAGATCATCAAAGGCAACCACACACTGCCCACCTAATACAGATTTCAATCGAAAGGATCACCCTCTCGCCCTGCAGCGCTCATAGATGTTTTTGAGGGCCGCCCTGGTCTCCTCAGCTGGAAGAAGCTCCGCCTTCGTTGTCCAGGATTGTACCCAGAAGGGCGTCAGCAGCGAGGCGGGCCTGCACACCGGAGCTGAACAAGGGAGTAGAAGGGTCGACGAGCGCGACCGAGGATACAGCCACAACCCCCAGTTTGGGAGTCAAAAATCAAAGCGTTCCTACTTTTCCAAATGCTGCAAAGCACCGTATCACAAACAACATTGAAAGTTTGATGCTTCTTCTTTGAAATCCAAAATCTAGCTAGAGACAGGTAGTCATGACCACACTCAAAATTGAAGAAGGTAGGAGATAATCTCCCAGGTTTAGCCGCTACAATGCATTTGAAAAAAAAAGTTGATCAACTCAGATTCCTCCTCATTACAAAAAACACAACAAGTAGGTCTGCGTGTTCACTGTAGTACTTCTCTCTCTATGCCTAAAGGGAGCTCAAGGGAGCATTTGCGGGCTGGATAATTAGATCCAGCACTCGCCCACAACAGAAAGCCTGCCTCCTCGCGTGAATCTACTATAATGCACAACATTTATAAGCATTGCAAAAACTCAAATTCCCAAAACTCAAATTGTAAATGCATTTATCAAAACTAGTTGAGTGCTCCTGCATTGCCACGACGTCTTAATTTTTTCCTATCGGCACAATGTTACTGTTTCTAAATGGATTCTTTCAGTCAAAAAATTGTGCGCTTTGGTTTTTAAATAGACCGTTGGTCCCTCAACGATTTGGACAAGTCGTCTACGATGATTCTTAGATACATAACACAAATACAAGAAAACATAAAATCACCAATTTTTCTTCCTTCTTGCTTGTAATTCGGCTTTTCAGAAATGCCACCGCTACATAGATATCTCTTTCATGGTTCAGTCAAGGCTAGGGATGGCAATGGGGCCCCGAAACCCGCAAACCCGACGGGTATCCGCCTTAAACGGGGGAGGGTTTGGTAAAAAGTTAGACCCGCCAAGTCTAACGGGGCGGGTCTGGGGGTGGAAAACCCGTACCGCAGACCCACCGACCCGCTCTAAACCTTAATCATATCCCTAATAATTTTATGCATAACCACACGTCCACACAGCCACACACTCACACAACACAAATCACATGCATGCGATGGAATATGGAGTCCTAGAAACAACGCATGCATGCACGCATCCATTTTCACCGACTATATCCCAATATTCTATCGTTTTCTTCCCGCACCAGTGTCGCTCGCGTCTCACGTGTTGACGGGTACCCGTTGGGGCCCCGAACCCGGCCAAGTCGTGGGTCTGGTAAGAAATAAGACCCGACTAATTAGACGGGGCGGTTATGGGGGGTCCGGACCCGGCCCCAAACCCGGCGGGTGCGATCCCTAGTCAAGGCATAATGTACAAGTCAAAAAAAAGGTATATAAATTGTATATGAATTAACCGTACACATACATAAATACTCATTCAATGGCTAGAGGGCATTAACGGATTGCCCTTATACATGATAGAATACCACAATTCCTAGCTACCTTTTTTTTGCGAGCACCTAGCTACAGTTCTTGAGAACGACTGTAACAGCAATGAGTAATCTATAAAGCTCCTTGATTCGCCAAAAAAAAAGATAAATCAACAACACATTAGTTAGTAGTACAACATAACACAAATATTATTTAAAACGCTAAGTTTTCCTTTACGAAATCATCAACTCCTCTCCGTTAATTATTAATTTGGCCATTTCCCCTGCTCTGAATCATTGATTCCACTCTCGTACATCTTTAGGAGTTCAAGGAAGCATAAATTCACTTTAGAGCTCAAGCTACGTGGAGTTCTCTTTTTTTCAAAATTCGAAAACCCATTTGAAAGTTCCAAAAAATTCTGAAAAAAATCTAGATGTACACAACTATGTAGTCTACCAAAACACAAAAATTCAACCCGAAATACCTTATTTTTTGGGCTTAGTAAAAATAAATTACAATCTGAGATAATTTGGAGGATTGGATTTTCTTCATTGCTGGCTACTTTAGATGTCAAATTTTGGTATTTTTGTGTAGGTCAAAATACGGGATATTTGGAGTCAAGAGTTTTGCAAGTTGATAAAGCACATTATTTTCTACATCTAAAATTTTTGGTCAATTTTTTTGAAACTTAAAACCGTACAATTTGAATGGTTCGTAAAATGGCTATGTGTAGCTCGAGCTCCAAAAGCCCGCACCTCTATGCCCCTCACTATTGGTTTAACTACCGGATGACCGACATGAAGAACGGTGGTTTGATGCCTAGTTTAAGTGGGACATATCGAGATGACCAATTGATGGTTTAGATTAGAACTCGATTGGTCGTGAAACAAATGCAAGAGAAAATCGGATGCATGAGAAGCCACCGGAGATGATGAGCACGAGTGAATGTTCATGTGAAATACGTGCCGACATTTTCTCAACAAAAAAAAGATAGAAATACGTGCCGACATGATAAGGATCACGGCGGGCAACGGAAAGAACCACATTCTCTCACCGTGGCCCATTGCCGTCCTTACATCACGTTCTCTCACCGTGGCCCATTGCCGTCCTTACATTATTGTGGATGTGGAGGCTGCTTTCGGTCACATCCACAAATTTTCCTTTGATTTAACGGAAGCGCCAAATCACCTTTCAGAAAGTGAATGATGAAAGAAAAATAAAAAAGGGATCACTTCTTTGGACGCTTCATTGAAGGGCCATTATTCAATTTCGTGGACGTCGTTTTCCTCCGGACCGGAATTCAGCATAGTAGTTGCCTTTGCATTATCTTGCTGATTCCTTGGCTAGCGACACGGACAAGAGAGGAACCACGTCGACAACGCCGTGAACTCGTCTTGGTAGCTGGCCAAATTTCTGACAAAGCATTATTTGGCATTGGTGTGAAATATGGCAAGAGCTCTCCACAGTATAGACAGTTCTAAATATTTCTACAACATTAAAATCACATAGAGAATGACCGTTCTCTCTCCTCTCCTCGCTACTACCTCTGTCCCGGTATTTTGCATCAAGATCAGTGTATTTTTTCATTGGACCATAAAACTCTCCTAAGTTGTGCCTCTCTCCAATCAACTGCTGCCATTTATGAAGTAGTAGACTACATTGTGCGCATGCAGCCAGCCCATTGGCTTAATTTCCCACCCCACCGCATGCACCACATAATTAGAGGGATTACTATTCCTAATTAATTGCATGCAAGCCTTTGAGAGAAGCTAATGTGGGATAAATATTTTTTCAGATTGAGCCCTGTAAACTGAGACGGAGGAAGTAGTAAAAGTAGGCGTGCAATGCACGTCTTAATTACTTACATTTAGTGATGACTACAAGAAGATAAGTTTCATTAATTATTCATCATTTACTAAATGTCTACAAATGATGGTAGGCCTTCTGCTCAGATATGTCTACTAGTATGCAGGTTTGATAAGTACTGAAGTCAATGGCCTATCCTCAATGCTCTAGTAATTCTGAAGCTCACAATTTATGAAAGACTCAACGTTTGTTGAACCTAACCTGCATGAATTCATTCTCTGTCAACGTTTCCCTTGTAGGGAAGCTGAAGATAATGGCCTAATAGTCATGACAATCACTGGTGGAGGAAAGGCCTCTATTCCCGGTTCATAATGGCCATTGGTCTCGGTTTCTAAACCGGGACCAATCACTCGGGACTAATGCTGGTCCCGGTTCGGGCACGAATCGGGACCAACGGGTCTCAACGCGGGGGCGCGCATGATGGGGGGTTGGATCATTGGTCTCGGTTTGCCCACAAACCGGGACCAATGGGTCTTCACGTGGGCGCGCGCGAGACGAGGGGGTAGATTATTGGTCCCGGTTCGTGGCACGAACCGGGATCGTTGGTCTCTGTGCCGCGGCAGGGTTTTGTGCCGTGGCAGGATTTTCGGACTATTTTTGTGCCGCGGCAGGGTTATTTATTTATTTGGTGTTTTGTATTCAATTTAATGGTACTACATATATACAGCAATAATGAAACCACGATATATATTACACATCATGATCACAAATATATTATACACCGTCTCATCCCTCTTCTTGGTCGAAACATATTAATTACAGACGGTACTCACACGAATTTGATCTAATTTACATCTTATTTTTTATACTTCACCCTTCCAAATGAACCGGGTAACAGTATTCTCCTTTCGGATCTATGACTTGTTCTAATAAGAATCCGGCAATTTCCTCTTGAATTGCTTGCATGCGTTCTTGTGATAGAAGACCGTCCCGCATCCGTTCGGTCTAATTTTAAAGAAGGGGATCAACATATATGAATGAAACTAAACACAATTGGTGGTAATAAAATAAAGTTGTGATTATTGTTTATCGTACTTCAATTTTTTTGATGTTCCGGTCTGCACCCTTCTCTTTGGTCGTCTGGCGAATGAACTCGCAGACATAGTATCCACATAAGTTATTTCCGGCTTCCTACCTCAAGCACTTTACGAGAACAGAGTTCAATCAAAATAATAATCAAGCATGATAATGGTGGTATTGAAACTAGAATCAAAGAGATGCGTGGATCTAGCAAGTAGTACTTATAGTCAATAGTTGAAATATAAGCTCTGGCTTTCAAACACCCCTAGTTTTGGCGGTGAACCGTTTTCAAGCCTTCTGGAGGCATTCCTGTATGTTCACCCACTTTTCTAAAGGTGTGCGTTTCGAGTCCAGGACTTTTACTACTCCGGTGTCAACAACAATGATTAATAGAATATAGTGGAAGCTGGACACACTAACAAAATATAACACGAGTCAATTATACGCTTAATATCGAGTAAGCGAAAATAGCATGTGTACAAGACAGTAACACTCACCCAGCGTTGTAAGGAAATAGTATTTCCCTTCTTTTGTTGAAATACGTCAACGCTTGTACCAAGCTATCCTCTATCTCTTTGGGATTTGTTTTTAGAGTAACTTCATGAACGAAATTGCAGTCAACAAACCCAAGGTCATAGATTTGTCCTTTGTTGCATTCGAGAATCTTCATTCTGCATATATAATTAGTATAGTGATGAGTAAGATTATACAAGCAACGAATGAGCTGAGCTAGAAAGACTTAATTATATAAATTAATAATACTTACAAATAATAGGCACTGATGATAGTTTTGTTGAGGGTGTCTTGTTGAAAAACTAAAATAATTCTGAAAATTCAATCAGTAGGAAGCAATCTCCATGACCATAATGGTGGTGTTTATATCCAGCATAGATCTATTTTTTGGATTCAGCATAGGCTTGCATGTACCAGTTATGCAATCTTTGCATTTTTGTTGGTAGATCTTTGACTAACTCTGGTTTGATGAGAGGAGCCCCGTACCGGTATACGTATGCTATTTCTTGGTACCCCTCGAACCCATCCATACGGCTCATGTACTCAGTAATAGATAGTCCATATAATTCAGCCTTTTCTCCGTACAGTCGAACAAACTCCGGATCAATATTCGGATCATGCCGCTCCTGGGCTCTCCACTCATTGGTATCATACACTTTGAGCGGTTCGATCGATTGATTTTTCTGTTGTCCGAGCTGGACAACTTCTTTTCCGACTCTCCGCTCTTTTGTCTCAACCGACTTGGTAATAGAGCGATTATAGTCTGATGTGAGCGCTATGTGTTGGTGAAGCTGAATCTTAAGCGTGGCTGCTTTGGCTTTATCTTCTGCGGTGACCGGGAAGAATGGCTCTATCGGATTTTTCTTGTTATTCATGTCAATCTTCCACTTTTCATAATGGGCAGCTGCGGCCGCAACAGTTTCCTCATTTGTCTTCTCGCAAGGTAGCTTCTTCATATTCTTATGAGGTACTTTTGGGAGGGGCGATAGCTTACGTTTCGGTGATCGAAACGTGCTCTTGCTGCTGCTGTGGTGCTGCCCCTCTTAGTATACTTCCGCTTTTGTCTCTGGGGCTTAGGGGACGGAGACGGCTGACGCGGCGGCGGAGACGGCTGACGCGGCGCTGGAGACGGTTACACTGAGTGGTGAGGCGGTGAAGGCGACGATCGCGCTGGAGAATGGTGAGGTGGCGGCGAAGGTGGATTGCTGCTCTGAGGAGTGGTTGGTCTTGGCGGCACATAATTTGGAAGCACGATGTGCTCCTTTGGCCATAGAATAGTCCCCCCTTTGGCTTCTCCTAGTTGAGTCAGCTCCATATCTTCCCCCGCAGGGTGGTCTAGCTTCAGCTCCTCAAAATCTTCCTTCACATCATCCACCGTGACGACAGCTACCCTTTTGGAACCGGTCTGCAACTCCAAGTTGGGTTAGGCGCAATTGGTGCGGCCATGCCGACCGCCGCCGTCACCCTTAAGTTCATAACCTGCACCTTTAGCTCACAAGCTGTGCTCTCTGTGATATCATCCACCGGGTAGCGTTTAGGAGGAGCCGTCATCGGTGCATCATCATCAACATCATGGAGCTGTGTGGAAGCGATGCTGCTTTTCTTATTCGATAGGGCACCGGTACCGTCGAATGCAGCTTCTACCATGTGCCGCTAAGATTGGCCGCTAGTACCTTGTTGGCTAAGTCTGTCGAGTTGATCCTGATGCCGCTTTAATGCTTCTTCTACATTACGCAGCCGGTCTGCAGCGGTCGCTTTCTCAGCTTCCTCCCTTTCCTTTCTCCTCTGATGGCTTTTATCGGGATATCTCTTCATTTCCGCGGGGAAGGCAACCTTCCATGGCTTGGAGCCTGGTGTGCCTCGTGCTTGTCCTTCGTGTTCAGGATTTTTAAGGGCGCGTGTGAGCTTGATGTTCTCTCTATCGGGAACGAACCGTCCCGCTGCAACATCATCTACTGCATTTCTAATATCATCGATGGGCAGTAGGGGATCATCTTTGTGTTTCTGATTGTATATTGCCCTCCCTTCTTTGTCCAACGTGTCCCCATGGCCGTAAAACCAGTTTCTCGCCCGTGGTGTCCATGTTGTGGGCTCTGGTCTGATCCCGGCAGCAATGTAATTGACCTCAAGTGCATCCCACTTAGGCATGCAACCGTCGTAGCCAGCGGGCCCTATATTATGATGATACACTTTCTTAGCAGTGTTCTCCGTATTTATTCTAGACCTTTCCTTAGCTTTCTCCGATGTCTTGTACTTCACAAAATCCTCCCACTAGTGTCTTAACTTAGCATAGCCGCCTTGATTGAAATCCGGTGTCTTCTTTACCTTAACAAAGTTATTGTACAGTTTCTTCTTCCAGTTCTTGAATGCATCGGCCATCTTGATGACAGCAAACTTCTTGACTCTTTGCACAAGCTCCATTCTTGCTCTCTCCTCCTCATCTGGATTCACATCTGGCATCGGTAGGAGGAAATAAATCATGAGCTTGTCAAAAAGCTTATCTTTGACGGTGTCACCGACATACGGGACTCCACCGCCGCTTGGCCGATTCCATTCTTGAACGGTGATCGGGATGTAGTCCCTCACAATAACTCTGCATTGCTTGACAAATTTTCTTGCGACATCGACGGGAGCTTACGGTTCGCCGTCTACACCGACCACTTCGATCCTATACCTCACAGTGTCATCCAACTTTTTTGTTGGGCCTCGTTTCATTCTTACGGAAGAAGTTCTCGATCCAGAGGGCTAAAAGAAGAAACAGTGTTAATATATGCATGTATATATATAGACAGCAGCATTTTAATTACAAAAATACATATATACACCTCGCTGGTGTTTGCGAGATTTAAGGTTCCGCCAGAGCCGTCGCCTTCTCCCTCGTCGGCTTCTCTCCTGTCCCAGGCTTCGCCTTCTACCTCACCGGAGCCGTGTCCTCGGTTGAGAGACTCATCTCCCTCACCGGAATCGTTCAGAAACTTACTGGTGACATCGATATTGATATATTCATTTTTGTAGATCATTCCGTGGAGGATGTTTTCCCGATGTTCTGGAATCATAGTATCTTGGTGTGTTGGATCCATAGTATCTGCAAATTAAGATTTTCAAGTTACTATAATGCAAATAATGCAAAACACTATGCACTTATTTTATAAATCGGTCCAGAATGTCCTAGGTGGACAAACCATCGAACCCATGGTACTTAGGGGGTGTCAGTGTTCCTCTATATAAAGTAAGGTTCAAAGTTGGATGAATATGGATGCTTACATTTTTAAATGGTAGAGCTCATTTTTCTGAACATTTTGATATATTATACACAATTTTCTGATTTAAAATGAATTAGTTATGATTTTCCCCAATTTTAATCCTTTTTAAAATCATTTTTAAATAAATAAACATTTTTGGAATTATTAAAATTATTTTCCATCTGGCCCCACATGTCAGACTTTTATTAATTTCAGAAAATATTTCCAAAAAGAATAAAAACCTGACATGCTGGACCCACATGTCAGCATTTTCAGTTAATAAAACAATTACAGAAAACATTTAAAAAAACCTTTATGACGCGGGCGACAGCGTCGGGCTCAGGCGGCGTGGTGGGAGGCGGCGCGGTCAGAGGCGGGCTTGGGTGGCACGGGCTCGGGCGACGCGGGCCTTCCTCCTCCTTGGGCACCGTAGCCGGTGGCAGCAGCGCCGGTGGGAGGCGACACAGGCAGGGGCAGGTGCAGGGGCTCGGGCGGCACGGTCGGAGGCGGAGCGGTGCGGTCGACGGCGAAGAGGGCGATGGCGGCTCGAAAATCCGGCAGCCTGACGGCATCGTTTGGCTCCGCGCGGGATTTTCCTTAGGCGTTTTGCGAGTGAAGTGGATGGGGAAGAGGAAGGAGGGGCAACAGTTATCTAGTACAGGCCTTTGGTCCCGGTTCGTGCCACCAACCTGGACCAAAGGCTCAACGGTCCCGGTTGGTGGGACGAACCGGGACCAAAGGTCTGGGCAGGAGCGTTGCTGGGCCACCACGTGCGCGGGCCTTTGGTCCCGATTCATCGCACCAGCCGGGACCATTGAGCCTTTGGTCCCGGTTGGTGGGACGAACTGGGACCAAAGGAGCGTTGCTGGCAGCGTGCGCACCCAGGATCATCAGTCCGGGTTCGTGGGACGAACCGGGATCATTGACCCATTTTTCAGATTTTGGCAAAACTTTTGGTCTTCCCGCTGATACATTGCAAATGTATCTATAATTTTTGATGTTCCATGCTTAGTTTTACCTACTTTCTTATGTTTTGTCCACACTTTGGAGTACTTTTCATATGATTTCTTGGACTAACCTATCAACAAGATGCCACAGTGCCAGTTGCCTGTTTTCTGCTGTTTTTGGTTCCAGGAAGTCAAAAAATCAATATTCTCGGAATTGGACGGGACGAAGGCCAAAGTTCCTATTTTACCGGAAGACTCACGGAGCCAGAATACGAGATGGAGGAGGGCCAGGGCCTGGCCACACCCCCCTAGGCGTGGGCTAGCCTTACCCGCTCCACCAGGTGGTATGGGGCCCCCTGGCACCCCCTCGGTCTCCCCTCTCGCCTATAAGAGCCTCCCGATACCAAAACCCTAAATCGTCAACCACAAATCCACGAAAAGTTCCGCAGCGCCACCGCCACCGGAAAGGAGATTCGGGGAACAGAAAGTCTCTATTCCGGCACCCTGCCGGGACGAGGAAGTTCCCCGGGAGCCATCTCCATCGATCTCCACCAGCATCTCCATCACCATTGCTGATTCCCATGATGAGGAGGGAGTAGTTCTCTCTCGAGGCTAAGGGTTCTATAGGTAGCTATGTGTTCATCTCTCTCTATGTGTGATCATATTGTGATCATGAGCTTTGTAATCAAATAGATCTACCTTGCTACTCAAGTGCTTTAATAGATCTCTGCTCTCCCCATGTGTGTGAAAGTGAAATCGTCCATACCATGGTGGCACTTAGGCTAGAGATTACAAATACTTGTGATGAGTTATATTTGAAGTTGGATGTCTTTATGAAATTGTGGTGTTTGTTGGAACCATCTAGAGCTCAAGGTGACAGTGTGGGGTTATCTAGATGGGAAAGATGAACTTGGAGGTGTGATGTTATAGCCCTACCATCGATTAGAGTGTCCAACCGGAGAGTATTAAGAGTAGTATCATAAAGGAGAATATATTTATATGAGAGTGTTCACTAGTGAAAGTATGATCCCTAGGCCTTGTTTCTAAGCATTGAAAGAATGTTTGCTACTAGATCTGTTACATGTTTGCTTGCTTCCATCTTTATTTCAGTTTTCCTTTAGTCTTTTCCACGCCATCAAGCTATCTTCTATCACTGTTACCACTTATAATTATCTATACCACTTGTATTTCACTATATCTTCGCCGAACTAGTGCACCTATACACCTAACAAGTGTATTGGGTGTGTTGGGGACACAAGAGACTTCTTGTATCTTGATTGCAGGGTTGCTTGAGAGGGGATACCTTTGACCACTTCCTCCCAGAGTTCAATAAACCTTGGGTAATCCACTTGAGGGAAAACTTGCTGCTGTTCTACAAACCTCTGCACTTGGAGGCCCAACAACTGTCTACAAGAATAGAAGTGCGTAGACATTAACAAATATTTATTGCATAATTTGGAATTTGAAAAACTTTCAACAGGAAAAGTGCTTCAATTTAAATAACTAATGAAAAACCATTTTCTGTTTTCAAATATTTTTATTTAAACTATACAATTTTACTATTTTCAATTAAAATTGCATTAACAAATATTTATTGCATAATTTGGAATTTGAAAAAACTTTCAACAGGAAAAGTGCTTTAATTTAAATAACTAATCAAAAATTCATTAACTATTCAAATTATAAAAATTTATGCCATTTTCAATTAAAAATTTATTAACTAATTTTTCTGCATATTTCATTAACTAAGAAGCCGGGCTAGGAATCTTCATCCCCGCCGTTTTGAATATGTTTCAATCAGGGATAAGAAATTGAAAAATGATCGAAAAAATGTGAAACCTTCGCATGGTGTCATATTATGTGTTATAGTTGCAAGGAAAAATATTGAACTTGAAAAATTGCAAATATCATAAAAAATCCTTCACAAAATGACCTATCATGTTCGAGGTTTCATGGCATTTAGGTCAAACCACCAATGTTATGGCTAGAATCAGGGCATAGTTTATGATAATATGCTCATATTGTGCACACATGTGCATCTTGGGATGGCTTATGATGTTGCAGGAGAAAGTTTTCTTTTTCGACGTACAAAAAAGCCAATTTCCATTTTTGAGGTGCCAAATCGGGGTGTTCTGTGAAGTAACCACCAAATTAAAGTTTGGCATTGGTACCAAACCATTTTTCAAAAATACTTGACCACCTTAGATGGACAATTTCCCAACCGGTGTATCTGGAACTTTTTCGTCCATCCCTCATAAAAAAGACAACTTCCTGCCGAATCGACAGGAGGTTGCCCAGATTTGAAGTACAATTACATGATATAATACTTTTGATTTTTTTTAAAATCATTTATACGTTCACAACATGCTATTTCATCAGAAATCCACTTCAAGTTCAGCGAGACTCAGCCCCGGGCTAAGAAGCTTCATGCCCGCCGTTTTGAATATAGTTTGAAACGGGCATAAGAATTTCAAAAATGATCCAAACAATATGAAACCTTCGCGTGGTGTCATATTATGTGTCATAGTTGCAAGGAAAAATATTGAACTTGAAAAATATCAAACATCATAAAAAATCCTTCACAAAATGACTTATCATGTTCGAGGTTTCATGACATTTAAGTTAAACCACCATGGAATAGTGAAATGACCACCCTACATGGACACATACAATATTTTTGTATCAGTTACAAATATAGAAGATAAGGTTTCTAACCTCAACCGAGGATACCGTGTTGTGTGAACTTAAGCGTGGCTCAGACATTTCGTCGAACACCTTGTGTGTAGTGTGAAGAAGAAAAAACCTAGCATCCACCTCCCACACAAAATTCCAGAAAAAATAAGTGGATGGGATGGGCTTATTTATAGCCAGGGGAGGGTTTTTGGTCCCGGTTAATGCCACCAACCGGGACCAAAGCCCCTCCCTCGTGACACATGGCGGCTGAAAGGGAAATGGATATCGCCTAGAGGGGGGGTGAACAGGCGTTTTAAAATTATTACGGTTTAGGCTCTAATAAATGCGGAATAAAACTTAACGTTTAATTTATCAAGCCAAAACCTATATCCACTAGTTTCACTAAGTGCACCAACAACCTATGCTAAGCAAGACTAGCAACAAGGTGATAGCAAGATATAGTACTTCAAGCACGAAGGCTATCACAATGTAAATTGCATAGGTAAAGGGCTCGGTTGAGAGATAACCGATGGACGCGGAGACGATGATTTGTTTTCCGAAGTTCACTTCCAAAGAAGCTACGTCTCCGTTGGAGAGGTGCGGGGGCGCAATGAACTTCGAACGCCACAAATGGCTCACCTCGAGGTGTGGTGGCTCGATGCTCACCCAACGCCACACAATGCCTCACCAAGGATGCGAAGTCACACAACACACCGACGCCACAAAAGGCTCACCCTATTCTCCCGTGAGCTCACCACAAAGGCCTACTCACGTTCCACTATGGGGCACTTGAGGGCGGTCACCGAACCCGTACAAGGCTTGGGGCAATCTCCACAACTCAATTGGAGGGCTCCCAAGAAACGCCACAAAGGCTCTACAATGCCACAAAAGGCCAACAAGCTTGGGGAACCTCCACAACTCAATTGGAGCCCCACGAACAATGCCACAAAGGCTACAAAGCCACAAAAGGCAACAAGACCACAAAAGGTCAACAATCCAACCACACAACCGTCTAGGGTTCCAAGAACCCAAGAGAAACAAGCCCAAGGGCTTGAACTCGCCGAATCTCCGAGGAGAACTCAAACCTATGCACCAAATGCAAGAGGCAAGTCCTTCACTCTCAAATTCCACCAAAGCTACAAAATCTATTGGGGGAATAAGGGAGGAAGAACACAACAGGAGAACACAAAACTCTCCAAGATCTAGATCCCAAGGATTCCTTCACAAAGAAGGGATTTTGCTTGGTGGGGCTTGTAGATCTAGATCTCCTCTCTCAAATCCCTCAAAAAGATGCAAGAATCATAGGAGGGAGAAGGGGAGAGGGTAAGCTCTTCAAGGTCAACAATGGAGGACAGAGAAAGCCAAAAACCAAGAAGAACAAGTGTCGAGGCCGAAGGGGAAAGGGGAGCTCCTTTTAAAGGGCTCCCCGATCTGTCCGTTACTCACAGATTCGCGCACGGCCGGTAGTACCGGTGGGTGGCCGGTACTACCGGTGGCACCCATCCAACGGTCAAAATACAGCGAGGCAAAGATCAAAAATGCGAGCTTTGGCCGGAACTACCGCTGCTTCGCCGGAACTACCGGTGGCAAGAATATCCTAGCGGTACTACCGCCTGAAAATCCGATCCAAGTTCCGTCAAATAGCGCTAACCAGGCAGAGAGGGTACTGAACCAAAATTTGGGTTGCCGGAAGTTGGGCCGGAATTAACACCGGTACTACTGGCGGCATTTCTGCCCGAGCGGTACTTCCGGCGTCTGGCCGGTACTACCGATGGCCCACCGGAACTACCGGTCAGGCAAAAACTTCAGAACCAGAACTGCCACAACTTTTGCATCCGAACTCCAAACGAGATGAAACCAATTTTGTTGGAAAGATAACGACGTGTAGAATCCAACATTGGGTATCACCAAGGGAGAAAATACCATGAATATATATATGTGAGATACCTCCCAAGGTGTGGAGCCGGAAAACCCGCAAGATCAAAAACGCAATAAGATATGCAAGAGAAATCCGTTTTTGATGAACTAGAGCTTGTTATGAAGATAACCACAAGCTCTAGATCCTCACATGGACAAGAACCAGACAACAACCAAGAAAGATGATGCTATGTATGCAAAGGTTTGAGCTCTCACCGAAAGATACGAACGAGTCACCCACTCGAGAGCCCTCTTGATAGTACGGTTATCTATCCTAAACCCGGTCTCCCAACACTACAAGAACACTACAAGAGACCGGTAAAAAGGAAACCCTATCAAGACCATACCTTTGCCTTGAGCATCCCACTTGAGCTTGATGTAGACGATCTTGTCACCTTCAAGATGGAACACCTTTCTTGATTGCACTTGTTTGCACTTGCTTGATGAAGTCTTGAGACATGCTCCCCCATACACCATGCGGAAGCATCTTCTCCGAACTTGTCTTCATCATTCTCTTGAGCTTGCACAACAATTCTTGACGATGTCTTGAAGATAGCCATGAGGAACTCCATCTTCTTCTTCTTCTTCAAGGCATACTTGATCTTCTTCTTCTTCTTCTTCTACTTGATTCCAATAGGCACAAAGCCCTTGGACGATGCTTCTTCTTTTTCATCCTTGACACCAACACATGGTCCAAGCGATGCCAATGGGCAAACCTATAAGTGAAACTCAATTTGCACATTCGTCCATAGGGATTGTCATTAATTACCAAAACCACACATGGCGGCATACATGCCCTTTCAGCGGCCCAGCAACGCCCCCCATCCAGGTCATTGGTCCCGGTTGATGGCACGAACCGGGACCAATGACCTAGGTGGGGGGAGCGTTGCTGGGCCGCCATGTGTCGCGGATAGGGGCTTTGGTCCTGGTTCGTGGCATCAACCGGGACCAATGCCCACCGTCGCTTCGTCGTCCTCGTGTACAAATAGGAGGCCACAGCGTGTCGCTTTCACCATCGCCTCGGCCTCTCTGCAATTTCTCCACCGCGCCATCGCCTCGTCTTCTGCAATCTCTCCACCGCGCCGTCGTCTCGCCTCCCCTCATATCCAATCTCCACCGCGCCGCCATAGAGATGCCCGCGCTGAACTTCTATGAGGCGGTGATGTTTGCGCACTTCGACATCCTGGCACCGCCGGACGCGATCATGCCCCACGGATGGCGCATCAGCTATGCGTTGTGCCGGTGGCTCCGCTCCACGTCCCCGACGGAGCCGATATGGAGAGCGAAATTGCGACGCGTCGCCGCCAGATGCCCGCGTGGAAGAGGGCGCTGCCCCGGTATGCGGCGGCCAGCCCGTACTAGCCCCGGCTGTTCAAGAAGGAGCGGAAGGCCAAGATTGGCAACCGCATCGTTTACGGGCGCATGGTGCACCCAGATCTCCACAACCGAGAAGGGCGAAGAGGTTCTAGTCCGTCCCTGGATGGACCAAGTACACCGTCATCGACGCCGCTCGCCGCGAAGAGGAGCTCCGTCTCGCGAACAATGCGGAAATTGTGGAGGTTTTGTCCGACGACGACGAGGAAGCCGGCGGCTTGGAGGACAGTGGCCGCGGAAGTGAAATTGTCGACTAGTAAGAATTTGTAAACTTGCACCTTTGTTTAGGAAGAATTTGTGATCGAATTAATGAAATGACTTGATTTAGATCTCTGTCTCGATTAATTTGTGGAAGAATTTTCCAAAAATACTAGATCAATTCAATTTCTGCCTCGATTTAATTTAGATCTCTGTCCTAGATTGGGACCGTCGGGGGGGTTTTGGTGTTCCGGTTCGTGGCATGAACCGGGACCAATGCTCCACAGAGAACCATGTGGGCGTCGCGGGGGCACTGGTCCCGGTTCGTGCCACGAACCGAGACCAATGCTTACAGATGAACCGGGACCAATGCTCATGCGGCATGAACCGGGACCGGTGTCTGGCATTGGTCCCGATTGCGGAACCGAACCGGAAACAAATGGAATTTGGATGCTGTACCAAAGACCCTTTTTCTACCAGTGAATATAAGATTAATACTCCCTCCGTTTCAAATATAATATGTTTTAGCCTTTTCTGAAACACATGTATCGAGACCCTCTTAGTGTGTACGTTCACTCACTTTGCTTTAAACCTATACACTAAAAAACGTCTAGATACACGCGCTTAGAAAAGGCTAAATATCTTATATTTTAGAATGGAGGGAGTATTTTATACGGCATGATGTAAAGCATTCCGTGATTGTTTCCCTAGTAGTGAAGCTAAAAAAATGGCATAGCAGTCAGTATTCAAGCACTTCTTATTTTATATAACAGTACCTCAAATAATATCGTCGGCTACCCAAAATGATGTTAGTAAGCAAAAATAACAAATGTATGGATAATCAGGTCTCTTCTTGCTCTGATCCGGCAGTATTGCAAGAAATGGAAGTGATTAACCCCGAGAGTTAACCAAACATATTGAATTTCCCAAACCTGTTCTGCAAAATGAATTGAATTGTGTGCATGAGTTACTATTCGATCAATGGTACTTGAAGCATATTAGAATATAATAAATATTGCTAATGAAAAAATGTGAAGTTTATTTACCCAGCAAGTAATGGGTTATATTTTAGAATCAAGCGCGGAGAAAAACTCCAAAGTTAATTCTCAGATCATTTTGGTTCGTACACAAAAAAAATTCAGGCAAGGTACCCATCGATCAAGAAGACAAAAACATAACCATGATATATGAAGAAATCGGGGGCGGGACGGAGGAATCGGGGACGTGCGGCTGTGTCAGCGGCTGTCGTTGGTAATGGGCGCCGGCGCCATGTCATCTCGTGGGGCTATGCAGTTGGGGAAAAGGGTTGTTTAATGAGCGATTGCATTGTCCATTCTGACTGTTTTAGAGCTAACAACCGGTGGTCTTTGAAGTGTCAGATGATAGATAGATGGCTGAGATCTTTTAGATCCGCCCCTTCTGGATCTTTTTATATTGGTATAGATGTCCATTCTGACTGTTTTAGAGCTAACAACCAGTGGTCTTTGAAGAGTCAGATGATAGATAGATGGCTAAGATCTTTTAGATCCCCCCTTCTGGATCTTTTTATATTGGTATAGATGTCCATTCTGACTGTTTTAGAGCTAACAACCGGTGGTCTTTGAAGTGTCAGATGACAGATAGATGGCTGAGATCTTTTAGATCCTCCCCTTCTGGATCTTTTTATATTGGTATAGATGTCCATTCTGACTGTTTTAGAGCTAACAACCGGTGGTCTTTGAAGCGTCAGATGATAGATAGATGGCTGAGATCTTTTAGATCCGCCCCTTCTGGATCTTTTTATATTGGTATAGATGTCCATTCTGACTGTTTTAGAGCTAACAACCAGTGGTCTTTGAAGTGTCAGATGATAGATAGATGGCTGAGATCTTTTAGATCCGCCCCTTTTGGATCTTTTTATATTGGTATAGATGTCCATTCTGACTGTTTTAGAGCTAACAACCTGTGGTCTTTAAAGCATCAGATGAAGATGATAGATAGATGGCTGAGATCTTTTGGATCTGCCCCCGGTATACATATAGATAAAATGAACTCCTTCAAACTTTTTGATAGTCAGCTTCATTATTTTTTAACAGGCAAAAGTGACTTGTTTGCCATGCTTAGGCCATCTCCATGGTCGGTCCCTTTCAACCACGACATGTCCGAAACGGTCCAAACTAACAGAACAGACCGGAAAACCTGTCCCATCAGCTAGCCCCAGAAGGACAAGCCTGTCCGAACCGACCCATTCCTCGTCCAAATTTGGGCTAATTTGGGCTAGGGATGTGTCTGCTAGGACGCGTCGCGGACCGCACTCGCGAGTCCGTTTCTGTCCGCGTGTCGGTTGACCGGCCCGGCATGTCAAAGACACATTAAATGTAAAAATTAAAGACTTAGACAATCACGACGGGCGGTCCAAAAACCTCTGCTTTCCCCATGCCCCCAGCACCATGAAACCCTTAAGATATATTATTTAATCTGACCGTCATAGTTACCATGAAACCCTTAAGATACTCATAGATGTGGAGAAAGTTAGGAACCATGTACTTGTAGAAATCGGCCAGAATATTATAAAGATACATATAAAAAGAAAAAATATACCATAAGAGGTTGTACTGGCAATGCCCGAAATGCCTCTCGTCTTAATTATAACACATGCAAACAGTTCGAAGTTGGGACAATAAAATCCCTCCGACAGGAACTTTTTCACGATTAGCAAATTTTGTATGCATCATATCATTGAACGCACGAGGATCCTGATCATTTATTGATGTTCATCTTTTTTTTGGGAACCCAGGAGAGACGATGAACCATAAAGGTCCATAGTACAAACGACCCAAGATTACAAAGGAGCTACTCCCTCCGACCCATATTAGAGGGAGTACCAGAAACAAGAAGTGCCGAGGAAACTGAAGAAAACGAACAACCAGTGGCAAGGAAATGTAAACGACTACAGCAGCAGCAATGGCACAACACTAGATGCCCGATTTCAGCATTGTCAGAACTGACCCTAGGACAAGGGAAGAACAAAACGACCTCCGCTTGCTGCTGCCCTTTGAGCCGCATCTGTTTTAGAGGAGTTTTAATTTTTTCGATGACACTCTGGATCGGCTTGTATATGTTGTCAAAAAAACACTTCCTCTCGCACGAAATCATGTTATCAAAGAACACTTATTCCTCTCACGCCAAATCGACCAGACACCAAGATGAAGATGGACCTGAAGCTTTTTCTATCGATCTTCCGCATTCTTCTTTCTACTGATAGTCTCCATCATTTCAGAGAAGAAGAGGTGAGTGGCATTACCTAGGGCCTACCGGAGAGATTCCAACCTGGTGTGTGTTTGTCCCCCTTTGGGCTTTGTTTGGTTGGAGTAGTTTAAATCCACTAGCGGATCTAATCCCTGCAGGGATTGGGTGAACCCCAATTGTCACCCAAATCCCGACTACCCCTCTCCCCACATTCCCTACTAATACATGACATTTCTTGTGATTCGGTTAGTCCCTATCCAAGGCATAGTAAGCAGCAATCAACACAGGACACGGAAGGTAGCAAGCAACACAGGCAGCAGGCAGCAAGCAACATAACATATAAAAAAAAGACAACACCTTCGAATCTAAATAATATCATTTTTAACATCAGATTTTAGCATGGCTCAAAGCTAAAATTAAACATGTTCAGAAACAAGATACATAGTGAAGTACAGGATATAGCTGGAACACAAGTATCCAAAAGATCTCGATTATTTCAAGGTACAATTGATTATTCTCAGAAAATAGTGTCGCGACAAGAACATAAAGTGAATAATGTATGGTCCTTCTGTTCAAAAGCACACACAAAGTTATCATCGGGACACCCTTACCTTTCTTCTAGAGATTGATCATGTAGAACTCATCTAGCCATGCATAGCAATGAGAAAGCATAATTATTAGATAATGCAAGATATATGGAGGAAAATCATCTAAGAAACCAAGACTTTGCTCTACTAGCAGCACAAATGCAATAAGATGCTGCAAAACAAAGTGAACAACACGAAGACACACATAGCTTCTTTGTTTGTACATGTACAAACTGAAGACCATCCCTCATGTACAAGAATTCATTTTGGAGAGCACAAAATAGCACGGTTTAATAACTAATCTAGCTAGAACAACAAAAGAGAAGATAAATTGAGACCACCTTTAACAAACATGATTATCTAGGAAGAAACGAGATGGCTAACTAAACAATAAACAACATAAGGCTTGTTCCTCTCAGCCTAGTTAAACATAGGAGCACATGCTCATGGAAAATCACGGCTACAACTATTCTAGAATTATGAGAATGGAAAATATCTCAAATAAGAAAGTAATCCTTTAGTGCAACAAGCTAGAAGCACATCCAATGAAAAACCCCGACAAATGAAATTGGCATATGCAAGGCTTAAACTAGCACTTCTTAGCTCAAAACAAAGTAGCATCCAACCAGACTTAGTAATGTTGAAAGCCAATGGTCAATGAAGCAACTACATGAGTGTTTAAACAAATTAGGTGTAATGTTTAAATAAAAGGCATAATATTTGTAATGTTGCTGCTATATCAGTGATGCAGATAGTAGTAAAGAAACATGAGAAGACAATAGTAATGTTGCTGCTATACTTTTAACAGCAATAAGAAAGAAAATAATAGTAGCAGTGATGCAGCTTTAACAGCAATAAGAAAGAAGAGGAGATTTCACCTTTGCTAGGCCATTTCGCTTCGTAGCCACATCGCAGCCGTCTCAAGGTCAGTGCATATGAAGTGCTCACGATTGTCTGGACTTTTAAAGACTCATAGAGCTTTCACCTTCTCCTCTTGCGAGAATTACATTGTGGTTAGGCGAGCAATGCAGTTCTTGATTGAGAACTCATCCACATTCCTTGAATCAGTTTTCGTGTCCTCAGTTTGCTTTGTCTTCATCTCAATATACTTTTCCATCATTGCAGCTACATCTGCATTTGATAGGCGCATTTTGGGTTCGATATCAGTGCTTGTTGATGGTGCAGCAACCACTGTTGGGTTAGCTTGAAAACTGGCCTCTTGCATGCCTCCTTGTGTATCAGCCTCAACATCCACCGCGGTCTCTCCAATATGGGGTTGTATGACCTCTACAGAACCTCAGGATCGAACTCCACTTCTTGAAGGACTGGTTGTTGGGATTGCTGAGTGGAGGTAAAGTTATAGGTTCCGTCGGCGGTCTGTCCATCATACAACTCTCCCAAGGCATCAAAAAGAGGAAAAGCCTTAGTACGGAACTTCACTATCTTAGGAAATTAATGCACAATAGAAAATAAGACGAGTGATATACCATAATAAGACGAGTGATAATAAGGAAATGACCAGATGCATGTAAGGAGCTGAAAATATCTTACAATGATAAGGTTATCCCATAACGCTTGCTCAGCTTCGATCATCGAACACTTGTCATTCCAGGATACTCCACTTTGTTGCCTAGCTTCCTTGAGCATCTTATATACCTTTTTTTAGCTCCTTCTCCTTATCTTGGATTTGTCCCTTTGTGTAAGTCACATACGGATGGCTTGCTTGGAATCTCTTGATGATCTTATTACATGCGTATGAGGATCACCTGTTCTGACCCTTATATGAGGGGTATTGTGCTCATGCAGCAAATCCACAAGAGCCTTTTCTAGTTCAACATTCCAAGAGGCTTTATCTGTTTGAGAAAGATTTTCAAGTTAGCCAAAAACAAACATGTATAATAAGCTATTGGGTTTAAGAATTGAAGGCTCTACCTTTAGATCGCTTTTTTGTTACCCCACCTTTTGGTGAGAGATTCTTCTGGACAACTTTAACTTGCATGAGATTAATCCTTGGAGATCCTCTTCCAGTCATCATCATGACCCCTAGAACAATATTCATGATACAGGCAGTAAGACATTTATCCTCACATAAGAATTTAAAACAAAAGAAGCTCAAATGTCATTACTTTATTACACCACATAATGTCATTACTTTATTACACCACATAACAAATTAAAGAAGCTCAAATGCACTACTTTATTACATCACACTTGACTTTAATTTTGATGGTAATCTGCCCACACTTGATGCGCAATCATATCTCTAAGATTGTTGCCTTCATTGTTGACTTGATGGGTTTGAGGAAGATCACCATCAGGAAGGTCCACATAATTTTTTAGGGGTATGTTGTTTGTTTGCTAATCTAACCAGCTCTCATCTCCCTTATGCAAACAGATTATGTTATGCAATATTGCAGCAGCCGCTGGTAACTTTACTTGATTATCTAATGTGTGATGGGTTCCCACTTTGAGAATGGGAAAGCGTTTCTTCAGGACTCCCAATGCACATTCAATATGATTCCGTAGTATGACTTGGCGGTGATTGAATAGCTCCTTGTAGTTTTGGGGTGCACGGCGACCACGCCCAAACTCCTTCAAATGGTATCGAACACCACAATATGGTGCAAGAAAGAATGAGTGTTTGCATAACCACCATCTACGAGATAGAACTTTCCCTGAGGTACTTTAAATCCTTTGAGAAGTGCGGATCTAAGAACCCTAGCATCAGTCGCAGATCCCTCCCAGCCACAAGATATGGATGTGAAATTTAGATCAAAGTCACATGCGACCATAACATTTTGGCTGAGTGTCCCCTTCCTATTTCTAAAAGGAGCAGCTTTGTCACCCGGAATGGTCATGGGAATATGAGTCCTGTCAACAGCTCCAATACAGTTCTGCAAACAAAATGATAAGAAACTAATGAGAAATTATTTTGGTTTGTGAAAAGGAAGACATTGTCATGGGAATATGATTTAGCAAAACCTGAAAATAGGGGAAGAATCTCGGGTTAGAGTGGATCTTTGGATGTACTTGAGTACGATTTGGAGGCTTGATAAAATGCTTTGACAAAGTAGGGATTATGTTGAACAAATTATTCATGTGCCAAATAAAAGTGTCACCACTTCGCTTGAATTGGACCTGGAGGGCCTAGGAGGAATTGTGGGACAACATCCATAGAAAGGCTACTAATTTCTCTTCGACAGTAAGTCTAGTATCACGTACCAACTTCTCCCGTCGAAGGAAACTAGCCAAAGCCTTGAAGATATGAGGCTCCATCCTAAATGCTTCTTGACAATTTTTGACGTGCCCTTCAAGCAACTCCCTTACTACCTCATCACCTCTTAGAATCGACGTATGGCGAGGCTTTTTTGGTTCACTGCCACCCAATAGATACAATGCAGGTAAAAGGAAAAGCATCATATCATCATCATCCTCCTCCTCCTCTCTCTTTCTAACGAGATCCCTCATTCTCAAATCCATGCAAAGACTTAAAAAAAACAGGCCACTAGTTACCAGTAGCAAAATAGACAGTGTAGAAACAGAATATGTGCTAAAATGGAACATACAACCACACTGCAGCTAACATGTATAAGAAGAACTAGTTCATCACCACGAATATAAGGTTACCTAAATCCTCTGTGAATGCATCTATATTTTTTGGCAACCATGTGTTACATAATCAACGAGCGAATTCAGCTTAGCTGTTCACGTTAGTTAGACACCTAGTTTACATGGACATGTTATAGAAATAAACAAACTTGCACGTATGTAGAAACTACCATGGCATAAAACTCCATTCTTCTGCCATGGTCCTTCCTACAATTTAATGTAGTAAAAGGAAAGTGGCTTTTGATGAATGAATTCAGGCTCTTGATTGCATCTTGATTACAGTCAATATATACACAAATAGAGCTAATCTGGTATTCAATTATGAGTACCATCACCATATAAAAGATCTACTAGTATTTATTTCTAGAAAAAGAAGCAACTGAGCTTGAGCTGGATAGAAGGTTTAATATTAGGAGACTAGTAAGAAACAGAGATCTACTTATTCAGTAAGATAGTATGCAACACCTACATATATAGTTCTGAATTTTAAAACCTTCTCTCCATGCTAGAAGAACGTATAAAGCAGCCAGCATATCTGATACTGCTAGTCTGCTACTGCTACTGGACTCTCAGTAAGGTGACCAATCCATCAGTTTGCTCAGAGCCCAGGGCACCTCAGGCAGAGTGAGAGCAGAGGCAGGTCCACTGCTGCACATAATCTATTCGAATAGTACAGGGCGAGATTCACTGGTTTAGAGCGAGGCATGTGGCCTAGCGATCAAAACTAACAACCTATTTCCCAAAAAAAACCAAGAAAAGGCGATCTGTGATGTACAAACATGGCAAGAACCTACCACTACCGACCACACAAAGAACCCTAGAAATTGTTGTAGGACATGCCAAAACCCTAGAAACTATGAGAGGATGAAGAGGAAGAGTAGGCACTTACCAGCACGAAGCAGACGAAAGTGGAGAGGACGTCGGAGCTGACTTCTCAAGGGCGCCGCCGAGCTCGCACGGGGTGAAATCTCCGGGACAAACTCGCGCCGCCGATTGGAAAGGGGAGAGGGCACGTGTCTTTGGTATGGATTCTTTGCGCCGCCGTCGTCCCTCCGCCCTAGCCGCCACCGGCCCTCCAGATTGTGAGAAAGAAAGAGGCGAGAGACGAACAAAAGTGGGGGATTTGTTCCACGGGTCGGGTGTCGTGTTTTGTTTCCCCTCCAAAACCAAGGGAGTCGGGGTGGAAAAGTACATGGTGGATTCCTAGGCGGGACTAACCCAACGTCAAACAAAAAGGCTGGGATTAAAACCATGTGTGTCTGATCCCGGCTGACAAACATGTGTGTCTGATCCCGGCTGACACACGTGGATATCGCCCCGATCCAAGCCAGGTTGGGGTGAAACGAACAAAGCCTTGAAGGGGGCTACCGGGGGATGAAATTCATGGTGGTTGGTACCCCCGCCATTCAAAGCCTATACTGTTTTTGCAAGGAAACCAAAGCCAGCTGAAGAAAACAAGAAGACTTTAACTTCATGCAGCGATCAAAGCATCACTGGAGCCATTACAACCTGCATTGCTAGTTTTCTAGAATAACCAAAAAGAGCTGCACTCCATTTGAAACCATGACAACTAAAATCAAAACGGCCAGAGATGCTGATGAACACAAGCCAGAAACAGAACCATCATATATATAGCAAATGCCAGAGGAGATCAACCACATGACGAGCATCCACTTTCTAGAAGTTCAAAATATAACGAGAGACTTCAATGTTAGAATATTAAAATCCAGAAAAAAACACCACAAGATAGACTGCAAACCCACGGCACCAGGAACAATTAGGAAGAACACAGCAGCATAGTAGAGATATGTAGACACCAGATTTTGACACTAAATTCAGGGTTCACTTATTCATCACAGTTCATCCAAAGCTGCTGCAAAACAGCAGAAGTTTGTAGACACAGGTAAAACATCACACTTCACCACAATACGACAGGAACAAATACATGACCAGACCATAAGAGCACACACCGACAGTTCTCCACTAAGCACGCCGAACACAGACTTGCGAATCCTCAGAGACAGAAGCAGCACCTTACTGGCCACCACGGAGGCGGAGCACCAAGTGAAGGGTGGACTCCTTCTGGATGTTGTAATCCGCCAGGGTGCGGCCATCCTCCAGCTGCTTACCAGCGAAGATCAGACGCTGCTGGTCTGGGGGAATGCCCTCCTTGTCCTGGATCTTGGCCTTGACATTGTCAATGGTGTCAGACGACTCCACCTCAAGGGTGATGGTCTTGCCGGTGAGGGTCTTGACGAAGATCTGCATGCCACCACGGAGACGGAGGACCAGGTGGAGCGTGGACTCCTTCTGGATGTTGTAGTCAGCGAGGGTGCGGCCGTCCTCCAGCTGCTTGCCGGCGAAGATGAGGCGCTGCTGGTCCGGAGGGATGCCCTCCTTGTCCTGGATCTTGGCCTTGACATTGTCAATGGTGTCAGACGACTCCACCTCAAGGGTGATGGTCTTGCCAGTGAGGGTCTTGACGAAGATCTGCATGCCACCACGGAGACGGAGGACCAGGTGGAGCGTGGACTCCTTCTGGATGTTGTAGTCAGCGAGGGTGCGGCCGTCCTCCAGCTGCTTGCCGGCGAAGATGAGGCGCTGCTGGTCCGGAGGGATGCCCTCCTTGTCCTGGATCTTGGCCTTGACATTGTCAATGGTGTCAGACGATTCCACCTCAAGGGTGATGGTCTTGCCAGTGAGGGTCTTGACGAAGATCTGCATGCCACCACGGAGACGGAGGACCAGGTGGAGCGTGGACTCCTTCTGGATGTTGTAGTCAGCGAGGGTGCGGCCGTCCTCCAGCTGCTTGCCGGCGAAGATGAGGCGCTGCTGGTCCGGAGGGATGCCCTCCTTGTCCTGTATCTTGGCCTTGACATTGTCAATGGTGTCAGACGATTCCACCTCAAGAGTGATGGTCTTGCCAGTGAGGGTCTTGACGAAGATCTGCATGCCACCACGGAGACGGAGGACCAGGTGGAGCGTGGACTCCTTCTGGATGTTGTAGTCAGCGAGGGTGCGGCCGTCCTCGAGCTGTTTGCCGGCGAAGATGAGGCGCTGCTGGTCCGGGGGGATGCCCTCCTTGTCCTGGATCTTGGCCTTGACGTTGTCGATGGTGTCAGAGGACTCCACCTCGAGGGTGATGGTCTTGCCGGTGAGGGTCTTCACAAAGATCTGCATCTGTAAATACAAAGCATAGACCAGAGTCAGTCACAGTTAAGGGAAATCGGCTAAGACATAAACACAGGAACCAGCAGGCCACGATACCAGAGAGACGAAATCAAAGTATGAATCAACAACGATCTTCTCAGTAAAAAGATGGAAGTTGCTACTCTAGTGTTTTAGCAGACCAAAGTTCTTGCAGCTATGTGCTTAAGTGCGCAACAAGCTAGGCGCGTCTAGATTTTAATCAACAATATATCATCAAACTAAAAAAATACCAGAGTCGACTGATGCACAATTACAGATCTTACAAGAACAATTACTGATTAAGCTAGGCGAGTCTAGATTAATCAACAATATATCGTCAAACCAAAAACAAGTAAGAGTAGATTGATGCACAACTACAGATCTTACAAGCAACTATGAGGTCCAACGACTACGCAGGTAAATTTCCTTGATTCTCTCCTCACATATCAGGTCTAGTTACAATATAAGACACAACCTGATCGCTACAGAATCAGAATTCCGAGAGAATACTAAGAGGATTTAGCTCGATCCGAGCGGAATCGGCAAACTATTACCTACGCCTAGGTGGATGAACCGAATCAACAGCAAGCGGACCTCAATCCGGCAGATCTACTAAAAGAACAGAGGCATCATCCATAGGAATTTCACGACAGACCGAGCCGAATCAACAGCAATCGATCAACAATACAGCGCCCGCAGATCAATCCGAACGACTAGGCATTCGGGCGGAACCAATAATAATCGATCTACGTACGTACACCTACGAACGATCCGCAGAACAAGGAGAAGAGTTAGAACGAGGGATCGGAAACACCCGTACCGTACCTTGAAAGGAGGACGAGAGGGCCTTCGCTTCGATCGGGTGGGAGATTCTTCGGCGAGATCAGAGAGGGGACTGGATTGGATTTGTGTGGAGGAGAGAGCGGAGGGGGTGGGACTTTATAGGCGGCTCCGGTTGGAGAGCGTGGGGAGGAAGAGTCCTGCGAGCCTACGGCACGGGTGACGACGACGGGGGCGAATAGGAGGAGGATAGCCAGTTGCGGAGTCCGTCCCTGCCACGCAACTCCGAGGAGATACCGATAAGCAAACCTGGCCAACTGGCCGGCCAGCACCCCACGCGGCGGGCCGGGCTGGGCCAGGCTGTCACGGAAGCTTGACGGACCGGCCCGCGGCATGTGAAGCACGTCGATCTGCTGCTGTTTTCCGTTGTTCCTTTAAAATTAACCTTCAACAGCATCGGATATATACTATATCAGTTATGTTTCGGTAGTCAGTGGAGCACGGAAGAAGCCGGAGATCGTGAATTCAACTCCAACGCACTACTAGAAAACAACTATAGATAGTGTGGCGCATATGTAAATCTATGCGCCGTAGATTTGTATCAGTGGGCCACATGAAAAAATACGCCACTGAAGTTTGGCAGTTCAGTGGCGCACAAAACCAATATGCGCCACAGAAGTTCACATTTCGGTGACGCATATTTTCGTTTGCGCCACAGAAAGTGATGATTCTCCAAGGCCTCCCTTGCCTTCAAGGCCGGCCAAGGGAGAAACGGGCACACCCTCTAGTAGACCGCCACATTTCCCCTCTTCGCCACCATGGCCAGCCAGGTGCACCGCCACAACTGCACCTCCACCGCAATGGTGGTCAACAGCGGCTTTTTTACAGGAGAAGCCCTTCACCTCGACCTCTGTTGTATCTGGCTCCGACCACCTGAGCTCCATCGTGAAGGATGAGAAGAACAAGCAGATCAAGATCTAGCCAGAGGGATCTCGAAACTTCTCCTTGATAAGACGCCAACCTACGGCAAGCAGCCGAAACCTACCCCTGCGACACCTAAGGAACCCTAATCCTACTCCAGCGTCGTCCCCGAACCACTACTCACCGGCTATTCCGGCGAGGGCGCCATGGGAGAGGCCCAACCCTCTCAGCGCTTCTCTCAGGAATTGTAGCAGGGAGGGGAGAGGAGACACGTGGTTTCGTCCATGTTTGCCTTCATTGGTGGATGTTAGATTCATGAAGCCATATTTGACTCGTTAGATAAGCTACTGTAATTGGATATAGTTATGAGTTTTGTTTTGAAAGGTGGTCTTGAGTTTTTACATTATTTCATATTTATCATATTCGTATTTGTCTTGACGAGCCTGAAGAATAGAATTCAGGTAAAGGTAGATTTTACATATGTGCATTTGCATTGCGTGCATTTGAAAAATGTGGAGAAATTTTTAAACTTTAGTTTGAAGCTATAAAGTGATTGAAAATGAATTCTAGTGTTGAATTTAACTTAGGTCAACATTACAGTTTTAATTCAAATTCAAATATGATCTTTGTACATTTAAGCTTTTGGAGAAATCAAATTATTAGAAACAAAAAAGTGAGAATTCAAACTTGATTTCTAATTCCAACAATTATAATAAATTTAATAATATAAGAAAATATCACAATGGTGAGAATTCAATTCTTATTCAATAAAAAATTAGTACATGATTGATTACAACTTGGATCAAAGAATAAAAATACAATAAGGAAAGAACCCTATTACAAAATGGTAGAAGAAAAAAATGAAAATAAACCTATCTAAATGATGTTCTGAGCTGCAAAACAAATAGCAAACATAGAACACATATTATGGTTAGAATGTTAGATCCACTAGAAGTGAATCCATTTATTTTAGAACCCAAGCACAAGATCCATGAATTGTCTTGAACCTAGTAATTGATGTTTTAATCAAATGAGAGAACAACAACATCAGTAAGAAGACCAAGTGGTGAGTAATGGTAAGAAAACATCAGCAAGGGTAGTACTGCTCAATGAATAGTGATGATCATAAAACCTAGTTCTTGGGGTTCTAATTCCAACAATTATAATAAATTTAATAATATAAGAAAAATATCATAATGGTCATAATTCAATTCTTATTCAATAAAAAATTAGTACATGATTGATTATAACTTGGATCAAAGAATAAAAATACAATAAGGAAAGAACCCTATTACAAACTGGTAGAAGAAAAAATGAAAATAAACATATCTAAATGACCTTCTGAGCTGCAAAAAAAATAGCAAACATAGAACACATGTTATGGTTAGAATGTTAGATCCACTAGAAGTGAATCCGTTTATTTTAGAACCCAAGCACAAGATCCATGAATTGTCCTAAACCTAGTAATTGATGATTTAATCAAATGAGAGAATAACAGCATCAATAACAATACCAAGCGGTGAGTAATGGTAAGAAAACGTCAGCAAGGGTAGTACTGCTCAATGAATAGTGATGATCAGGAAGCAATGAGAGACCATGATCATAAGTAGTAGCAATAGACCAAAACATCAAGGTCAACCAGATCAAAACAAGTAATTGCACGAATAAGAAATCATAGTTTAGTAAAATTCACCTCAACCTGATGGATTCATTCAAAGGACCCAAATTCATAATCATGTGAAGACTTGAAAGTTCACTATTCATGCACAAGTAAACATATAGTCTAAACTGTAAAGATTAACCAATTAAATAAGTTCACGGAAATACTCCCTTTATTTCATAATATAAGATTTTTAGCTTTTGTGAAAGGGCTATATTTAGACCCATTTAGTGTTTAGGTTCACTCATGTTCACTCCGAACCTACACACTAAAAGTGGTCTAGATACACTCCCTTCACAAAATCTAAAACATCTTATAATTTGAAACGAAGGGAGTAAATCTTAATAAAAATACACTTATCATTGTCCAAACTAATAAAGAACAAACCAACCTGCATAAATAGGGAAATGACATAAGAAAACTTTAGAGCCATACTGATCACAGAAAACCTTGTATCTATGCATACAAACAAATTAGAGAGGTTGTATGAGAAGGTTAGTCACCTTTGCATGGATTTGAGGTGTCAACACCACATAGATCACCTGAGACTATAAATAAAGAACCAAAGCTAGCAACAACTCAGAAATCTCAAAGCATAGCTCATAAGAAACACACTTAGGCAGAGGCTAAGTGAGAGATGCAAACCATAAACACATAATCACCGTGAGAGAGAGAACTAAGAGGGGAATAGAAGCAAGAATAGAAGGATCAGAACAAGGAACTACATCAGATCTTCATCAAGAATATTTAGGAATCTACAAAGGTTTATAGATGAGACTCTAGAAAAGAGTCCTAAGACTCAAACATCCATCAACACACATCACAATATAGTTGTAAAAAAGAACTAGAGTAAAACACATAGATTTAAATTCAAAATATAAGTTTGAATAAATCAAACTTGAGTTCAAATACATGTATACATTAGAAAAGGAAAGAACACATAAAACAAAATACAAGATGACAATTATATAAATTGAATCTTTTTTCATTATAAAACGGATACAATGTTTGTACAATGATAAGTTACAGGAAATTGGAACCTATTCCAACCTACAAAAAACATATCTAACCTATCGATCTATTCTTGTTTTCATCTTCATATTGCCATCACTAACTGCATGCCACTGAGTTTTCAACAACACATTCATTCACTTGACTATTCACTATAAATAGCTAGGATCCCAGACCCCATGGGATCACATCACACAATTTAGTCTCAGACTGAAAAAACAAACTCACTATAGAGAGAGAGAGAGAGATCTATGAGAGCAAGCAAGCCTAGGAGGAGAAGGCCAAGAGCAACTGAAGAACATCGTCAACATGGAGGAAGAAGAAGATCTTCAATACAAAGATTTAAAGTTGACCTTTAGAAAAGGATAGAGATAGATATTAGGCAATGTGATGACCCACAAGTATAGGGGTGTATCGCAGTATTTTCGAGGGAAGTGAAACCCAATTTATTAATTCGTCACAAGGGGAGCCAAAGAATACTTATCAGCCTTAACAACTGAGTTGTCAATTCAGCTGCACCTGGAAACAATCTTGCTCACAGCAGTTTATCTGTAGCAACAGTTTTGTAGTAGGAATAGTAAAGTAACAGTAGCGGCAAAACAAAGACAGTAGTAACAAAAGCAGTAAACAGTGGGATTCGAGTGCGGTAGGCATAGGGATGGATGGACGGGCGTTGCATGGACAAGCCAATTCACATAGCAATCAGAACATAGGGCAATTGCAGATAAATAAGATAAAGCACCCAAGTACTAGACAATCCTAGGCATGTGTTCCATATATAGTCATACGTGCTCGCAATGAGAACTTGCACAACATCTTTTATCCTGCCAGCCCGTTTGCAGCGGGGCCTTCAGGGAACTACTGGCAATTAAGGTGCTCCTTTTAATAGAGCACCGGAGCAAAGCATTAACACTCCGTGAACACATGTGATCCTCACATCAAAGCCTTTCCCTTCCGGCTACCCCGATTTCTGTCACTTCGGGACCATAGGTTCCGGACAACGACGTGTGTATACAACTTGTAGATAAGACCTAAAACAATACTATCATGATGAATCAATAATAAGTTCAGATCTGAAATCATGGCACTCGGGCCCTAGTGACAAGCATTAAGCACAACAAGTCGCAACAAAGTCATAAAGCACTAATAAAAGATACTAGGCACTATGCCCTAACAATTTGATGCCATTACATGAACGATCTCATCCAATCCCTACCATCCCCATGGCCTACAACGGGGGATTACTCACTCATAGATGGGGGAAACATGGATGGTCGATGGAGAAGCGATGGTGATGATGATGGCGATGATCTCCTCCAAATCCCCGTCCTGGCAGGGTGCCAGAACGGAGTTTCTGGTGCTGTTTCGTGGAATCTGGTGGTGGCGGTAGAGCGGAACTCCTTCTGGAAAAACATCGAACCCCCCGAAGTTTTTAGGTCAGAAGGCTCCTTATAGGCGAAGAGAGAGGCCGAGGGGGTGCCTGGGGGGCCCACACCACCCCCTGGCGCGGCCTGGCCTGGCCCGCGCCACCAGGTGGTGTGGCCACCCCAGGGCTCCTCTCCATCTCATATTCTGGCTCCTGGAGTCTTCGGGTGAAATAGGATTTTTGGCATATTTTCCGGAATTTTTTCTGATAGTTGATTTTCTGCACAAAAAGTAGACACCAAGGCAATTCTGCTGAAAACAACGTTAGTTCGCATTAGTTGCATCCCAATCCCACAAGTATAGAGGAGAAACAACAACAAAAGTGTTCAGAAAAGTAGATACGTTCGGACGTATCAACTCCCCCAAGCTTAGCTTATTGCTTGTCCTCAAGCAATTCAGTTGAAAACTGAGTGCGATAAAAGAACTTTCACGAACACATTTGCTTCATATGATGTAAATATTCTCAGCAATGTGATCAACTACTTAGACAATTCATAATAAAGAGTATGCAACTAAGTCTAGTTAATAGTTATTGCAAGCTATGAAGAGATTCCAACTCAAGAATAATAAGTAGCACGAAGCACAAACATAAGCAACATTACAATGCTCATAGAAAGGTATGATAGAGTGGTATCTCGCTTGGCTTGGATTATGAATGTCAAGGCACCTCTGAAGTTCAAGTGATGACTAGAAGTAAAGATATCAAAGATACAAGCATCAAAATCATAACACAAATAATCAAGTAATGGAATAAACACAAAAAATGACAACTAATGCTCTCAAGAAGGTGCTCAAAGAATATGTGGAGACTCAACAAGTAGAAGAAAAAGGTTTTGAATAATTTTGAAAGGCTTCCAAATGCTGAAAGTATGGTACTCGTTAGCTTTGAGCTCTCATTGCCCCTATCATAAGCATCTTTAATGTGGTTAAGGTGAAAGTGACACAACTAAGAGGATATGCTTGACAAGTTATAAATTGAAGTCTCATGCCCCTTACTTACGAAGACCGGTCCTCATGCTACTCAACTTCAGTCACAAGTAAGCTCTTGTCATTGTAAGTATATACGTATCATCGAGAATCGCCAACGGGGCTCCCCTTGCACATGACACGAGAGCTATCCCATAATCAAAATACAAGGCAAGCAGACAATGAGCATCTCAGCGATCTTTTTATTTACTATGTGCATAGATTTTTATTGAGGATGCTTCATAGAATGCTCATTATGGTTATGCTGCAAGTTTCCACCATGATTAGGCATGGCTTATGCTAGCGGCCCAGGCGTTTCTCTAACATACATACAAACTCCATGGTCTTACAAGTTCCACTTTTATTTCACACCGCCGGGATCCATAAGCAAAAGAACATGATACCAACTAAGTACAAAGTACCTATGAAGCGCTGAAAGCGGTCCCCATGATACATGGTTCTGCTAACTTCAACTCATAAAGCGCAAGCATATTGTAACTACCCCGGTGAATTACGCTCTTAGTTACATGCCTGGATGAGCGAAAGTGGTTAAAATAGTACGGTGGGGCCTGGGGCCACTCACGGTAGACCTTTCGGCCGTCCTACCCACTTTCAAAACATCGGGACAAGAACGAGCGGCGTAATCGGCAGGCGAAGGGATCAACTACATACACAAGTGAGTATGTATGCAAGCCACATACAACAGTCCTCAGAGCCATTCCATCTAAAAGAAATAGAAATATTGCAACGCCATACGGCAAGATCCAAATGCCCTAGATAGATATAATAGTTTCGGATAGCTCCTCATACATCAAACATCAGAGTATCAGGCGGAAGCGGAAAACAAGATCCGAGTACGGATAAGAAGCAAATCGGCATAAGATGCCACATAAATAAACACATCCCGCCCACAGATCTCATGGATCCTTGTTCCCGGAATCTCTACATCGAGTGATCGTTGCCAACATCATCCGTCTCCTCCACCCAGTATCCATCTTGTGGGTACACCTGTTCATCTGAATCAAACAATTTATCGTGTGAGACCCTAGGGGTACTCAGCAAGTCTTTATGCCTCTAAAGGGGACACAACCTGGGGTGACGCAATTATAGCAAAAGATAATAACTAACAAGTCTATAGATACTCGCTATCCATCCGCCTAACCAATGATAGACAGATGTCCGTGAATTAAGAACAACAGTTATAACAGTATAATTAACAGATCCATCCTCCTCCTCGCTTACCAACGAGGAAGCGGACGAACAACCCCCATCCGTTGGCAGTTTTATTAACCATTCCATGAGTATTGTACTATTTACTAATCAGGTACTTAGTCAGATTAAAGCGGTACTTTAGTGATACTTGTCTATGATCGAGAAACTGTGCTCCAAGTCGTCCATAACCGCGGACACGGCTTTCAGAAAGATTTACCCTGCAGGGGTGCACAAATAGCAACACACACTCGATCAACCTCAGAAAAACCAACTTGAAACCCAACGAGGCATTCACGACAAAGCGATCACAGGATTCAGAAATATTTCAGGGGGCCACGCCATTAAGCTACCCGCAACGTAGTTTGCCGGCTCCGAGACGGACCCAAGGTTTGTGTCAATGGCTGTAAATGACTGGGAACCCGAAAGTGTGACTGGGCTTGTCGATACCGCGAAAACATTCCATGATCCAAAACAGTACAGGTACTCCACGCACAATCTTAATAAAGCAGTAACATGGCATAAGTACAGGATAGTAATAAAGCCCCAAACTACTTTGTGGCCCCAAGAAATAAGAATGAATCAAGCTCTGGCTCAGGGGGGTCCATAAGGCCTCCCGGATGTGGATAGTGCGAATAGTCAAGGAACAGGAATCAAGTACTCGGGGTCCTACGGGACACAAGTGAGTATGAAAAACCAAATAGCAGATATTGCTCACCGGTGCCTCTTTCATTAGTTATCCCATTACTACTCATGTTAAGTTGTTTAGGTACCTCATTATTCATCAGACCCTCACATACCCTACACATGCTTTTCTACGACTCGCATGGCTCAAACAACTCCTGTAGTAATGGCTCATGGGATGGAGGAACAAGCTTCGGTGGGGTTTTTAAGTAAAGGCTATGCAGTACTTGGGATTCAATTTAATGCAATCGCGACTCAATGATGCAAGAATAAGATAGAGGCAATAGGTACTATATGTATGCAATCATGTGGTAGTGCTTGCCTGGCAGCTCAGTTGAAGCGAGGGATGGATCTGGGTAGAACTCCTGTGATTCCTAGTAATTCTCCTGCTGGGCGTCTATTCGAAGAAGAACCAAACAAACAAGGGCCAATATAAATAGGGTGCACAAGCATATGAATTAAAATGCGACAAGCAAACAAGCATGCCATGATGAATGATGCACAATTTACATGGCATTAAAGTAGCATGGCAAGGGTGAGGTGTGGGTACAAGAATAAAGCATTTTATTAATTATTTAACCAAGTTTTATTGCCATCAACAGTTCTGATTTTTAATAATGACATGATGCATGCTTCAATTCAGAACAAGGAATGCATAGATAGAACGGGCTCATTGCGCTGATCGATTTAGACATATTATTTATCAAATTTGGAGTTATAGAATTAAAGTTATTAATTTATTAAGAAAAGGGCATTTATTGTAATTTTTATTATCTCGAAATTTTAAAGTGTTCAAACAATATTTTGAAAGGCATATTTGAATTCCTCACATTTTTCTGATTCAAAAACATATATCATTTGTATTATTTGGATTTATAATTTTAAAGTTATTTAAAAACAGATTTGAATTTGAATTTAATCATTTAAGGAAAAAGTAAATAAAACAGATAAACAGAAAACCTTTTGCTACTCAGCTAGACCCAGCCCCAGTCGCTGACGGGTGGGCCAGCTGCCAACTGGGACAACACGCGCACAGAAGAGGTTTTTCTCACCGCGGCTTTACCTAGCCTCAGCGAATGACAGGTAGGGCCAGCGGCTTTGGGTCCACGTACCAGCGGCGGAGCCCGCAGAGGCTGACAGGTGGGTACGGCTGAAGCGCGGGTTGATGTTTACAAAACCCGAGGTCCCTTTTTGTAAAATGTTCACAGGGGCTAGCAGGTGGACTCGCGAGTACCGCGGGTTGAGCGCGAGATAAAAAGGGGGGGCTATTTGTAAAACGTCCACATGCCCTTAGTGTTGTTCTTCTCTCTCTGAACCGCGGTCAGATTCGTGCGCGACAGGCGGAGCGTGGCGCGCGGGGGACTCGAACCCGCGACCTAGGCGTGCGCGCGGAGGGCGAAGCCGCTGCGGTGGTTTGGGTTTGTTGTCAGGAGGGTGCTAGACGGCTAGATGAGGCTATGTGCGGCGCGGGGACGTGCAGACACCAGCGACCGCCGGCACACAATGGGTGCTTGCTGAAACGAACGGCGAGACTGGAGGGTGTTAGCGAGGGGGAGGATGTCAGGGCGGTGGATCAGCTCACCGCGAGTCCGGCGGAGAGGTTGGATCGGAATGGAATGCGGCAGATCGTCGATGAAGCAGACGCACCCGGATATAGGGTTTGCGGCAGGGCGGCGGTGGCCCTGGTGGTCCTGGTCCTCCTTCTTGTCGTTGCTATGCACGGAGCGAAGTAGAGGTCCCCGCTGGACTTCCCCGACAACCACGGCAACACACACTCCTCCTCGATCTGCAGGTGGCCGACGCGACCGAGAGTGGCGGCCGGCGTTGGAGAAGGCGCGGAGCGCGGGTGGTTGGGGAGGAGAAGGGCGAGGCCCTGGGGTTCTGGGGATCTAGGAGAGGCTCAGGAGAGGAGGTGGATAAGGAGGGAAAAAGGCGTGCTGGGAGATGCCGTGGGGGCGACGGCGTGTAAAGGTGGCTTCGGCCACCTTTTCCCTCGCTCTCACGTGCACGCCGTGGGAGGCCAAGGGTAGGGGCTGCCGGTGGGCCAGCAAAGAGGAGAGGACAAGGTAGGGGAGGCTCGGGCTAGGGCCAGCATGGCATAGATAAAGGGAGAGAGGAAGGAGAGGCTCGGGTAGAGCTAGGTTAGGAGGGAGGGGTGGTTCGGTTTAGGGTTTTGGTTAGGGATAGAGAGGGTAGCTGGGGTGGGACCAGCATGGTAGAGAGAGAGAGACTCGGGCTTTTGCTAGGGTGGTTAGGGTTTGAGGAGAGAGGAAATAGAGAGAAGAGCTAGGGTTAGGGTTTGATTTGAGTTTTTAAGTTTTAAACACATGCTTATAAGATCAAGCCAAGATGAAGGGGTGAGGGTTTTGGTTTAACACAAGGTGAGGTGAAGGTAAACTCAAGAAAGAGAGAGAGAGATGGGGTTTATGGGAAAAGGTCCCACTTGATCATGCATGATGGGGGACATGGTTTTGTTGGGAACATAGGTATGGTGGAGAGATAGAGATGATCCCACAAAGAAAGAACCACTAGAACTAAGAGAAAAACAAAGGTGCTAAAGGTGGTGGTACTCTTGCATGGCCCATGCATAATAATTAAATGCCATGTTCTTATGCTTGTGAAAACAATAATAAATAACATGGCATTATTCTTATGCATTCCAAAATAAGGATCTAGGTCAAGCCAAAAGAATAGAATTGGATCCCTCCCAACTCACATGAGCTAGATCAAATGCCAAAAGAAATTAAAGGCTCATGGGTGCATAGGATAGTGGAATTATAAGGTGGTGACAAAGAAAGGTGGTGGAGTGGAATAAAAGATATGCCCCCAACTCAACTTGGCCATCTAGCATTTATCAAGAACCAAATACAATGTATCAAGAGCCAGATACAATTACCAATGCATATGAGAGAAGAACCAAATGGAAAAGGGTTTTATATGATGCTCAAATGCAATGTGGCATGATGACATGAGCATGATATAATTATGATGCAACAATTATATGTGGAAGTAGCCATTATCTTACTAGACCAAGTAGCATTACAATTGTTTGACAATTGGGATGCTACACATATGCACAACAAAGAAGGACGCAATGGTTCAGGTTTATTAAGTACAGAAAATAAAATGTGCCATCAAGTTCGTGAGAGATTTACTAACTAACTTTCTGATAACAAGCAAACATTTTATTCGGAAGAAAACAAGGCATATTGAATATGCACGGAAGTAGCAAGTGATGCTAATGGGTAGGTATGGTGGACACTTTGGAAATATTTGGTTTAGGGAGTTGGAAACATGAGTAAAACACTCAGTGGAAATGAAGGCTAGCAATAGTAAGGGAGCGACAAACGAGAGAGCAATAGCTGTCATTATCATGCTTACAACAAAACAAGACTACTCATGGCATGAAAATGATTCAAGATCCTCAAGGCAAAATAATTAGTCAAGGCTTAACTAATTATTATAGTCATGTGCATGCGTGAGCATGTGCCAAGTCGATCAAATGAAACATTCAGAGGAGGATACCACAGTGTCATACCAATTTATGAATAGAGTAATGCAAGTAAACATTCATGAGACATGCTACAAACTATTAGCGAGCTGAGCTAATCACAAGAAAGCAAGAACTACTAAGCGTCCAAAGAAAACATACACTCTACATGAACGGACTAAGCAAGCTCGCAATGATGAGTATATGTACAAAAATGAAGACAAATAGAGTTCGTTACTAGCCTCTTACCACGCCTCAAGTTGTCATTGATCCTCATTATTGCTCTTCACTTGTGTGGCTTGAATAATAATATGAAACCAATAATCCACTGAGAACTGCCGAACCCTGTAGCCAACTCGCAAAAACCAAAGAAGAACGACAAATATTTTTTGGTGTTTTCGATTTTAAACAAGAACCAAAAGAGAAAAACAAGCAAAGCAAAATCTTTTTGGGTTTTTCAAATAGTTCAAACCAAGCAAAAAGGAAAAAGCAAACCAAAGAAAAAAGAAGAAGCAAACCAAAGAGAAACAACAAAAATATTTTTGGTCTTTTTGTGTTTTTAGAAAGCAAAAGCAAAGAAGAACAAAAACTAGAAAGAAAACAAAACATGAATATACAAAGAACCGACGCAACATGATATGGAGGTGAGTGCGGTGTTGGCGTACCTCCCCCCAAGCTTAGGCTTTTGGCCTAAGTGGGTATCAATCCCAGGCTGGCCATGATGAAGTGTCACTGGGGTACAACGAGGAGGTACCCTCGTCCTGGTGCGAGCCAGAGTACGTCCCTCCGTAATGTGTGGAATAATCATAGGAGGGCACATCCTCCTGGTGCTGCTCGTGGAAACCCAACAAGTGAAGCTTCTCGTCCACCTCCTCCTTGGAGCGCGACCACGGTCTCCTGTCAACACTGAACAAAGCAGGCTGGGGCAAAAGGATCTCCCTTTCATCCCCGTCAGTGAAAAGCATCCTATATACTAGATTGTTCAAATCAGAGGTAGCAGTGACAAAGTGATGAGTTTTCATGGCAACAAGGTCGAGCCTCTGTGGTGCTAGCATAACATCATCGGGAGCCACTGAAAGATCTAATGCATTGACTACACGTGAGGCAATGATGCCCCCATAGATAGGCCCCCTAGCAGCTAGGCGGCGAGCAATAAGAGAGCCAAGATTGTACCGAGTATCATTGTTGAGCGCAGCAGCAAGGAAAGCTAAGTGATAGTTGGAGATATTACTAGTGTTCTCCCTACCCAATACACTAGTGGTAAGATAGTAAGCAAAGTATCTAAGAGCAGGGAGTTGGATATTTCTTATCTTTCCACGCTGCGCCACGCGGTCATCATCATTGGTCACCCCTCGGTAAAGCTCCAATAAATCAGCGGGCCGCCCTTGAATTTTCTTAACGGTCCCTGCCATACGCACACCTACAATACTGGAAAATCTCTCCAAAGGCATGGTGAATGGCATATCATAGATCTTAAATGAGACAGTAGAATGATAGGATGTGTTAGAAAATGAGAAGCTCTCAACAAAAGTTTTGGTGAGCAGAGCGTATTGTGCACTCTCATCTTGCATATAAGAGGTCAAGCCAACCCTCTCAATCAGTAGCAAGAAATCATCAAGAATACCTGCAGCTTGCAAGAAAGTAAAACAAGGGAAAGAGGATGGGTGAGCATCTCCATCATCTCTTTCAGTGCCAATACGTGATGCAATGAGATCTTCATTATATGATGGCCTAGCTTGAGAGGCTGTTCTTGAGGGCCTTGACCTCCTAGGTGCATCACTCTCAAATATCTCTCCAAAAGTGTTGGTAATCTGAAATTTAAACACCTATTAAACAAGTGATTGCAAAGTAAATATAATGAAGGACTCTACTCACAGGGACTAGCAAGAGGCCTAAACATGCATCAAAACTATATCTCTAAGCATCAAGCAAGCTTACAAGCCCTCAAAACCAGTCACCTACAGCAGCAAAATACTCAACATACAATCCACTAAACACAAATCTACTTGGACAAGGGGAGGAGTCACATACGAAGGAACAATTGCTCCAAATTTCAGCAAGAAAGATGGGCTGAGCAAAGAGATCGAAAAAATTGAGGGGCAAGCACAGAGAGAACGCGTTTTCGAGCTATGAACTGAAGCTTACTCGGGAGAGAGAAGAAAATGGCAGGAGAGTGAGGTAGTGGGGGGCCAGGGGTGGCCCACACCAGAGCATGGCACCACCTAGGTCTGGCCGCGCCACCATGTGGTGTGCCTGCCTGGTACCTACCAGGTACTCCTCTGCCCCTTTTTTCACGTAAAAATTTAATATGAATTTTCTAGAATTTTTCGAGACACTTTATTTTTGGGCATTTTTCAGAAATAAAAGAATGATTTTTCTGACAGAAAGATTTTTTTTCTTTTTGGAAACATGATGCAAGGACAAAAACAAGGCTAGAACTACAGAAGTTCTAGCATGCAAGCAACTAACAACACAAAGAAAACTAAACGAAAGCAAAAACTAAAATGCAAAGGATAGAAATAAACGGGGATAATCATAATGAAAACATTGTTTTGTTCAATGGAATCCTTTTGTTAGCAAGGTTGATCAAGTCTTGCTACCAAAACAATTGCATATGAGACAAAACTTTGTACTCCACTAATGATTATGTTACCTCAACCTTGATAGCAATTGTCCCAATCATAATAGTTTCAAATTTTTCCTTTGGTATGGGACAATATATTTCTCCAACTTGAATGCCTTCAACATGTTCAATTGAATTTAAACCATAAGTCCTTTCAATCTTCTTGGGGAAATAGACAGTATGTTCCTTGTCATTGACATTGAAGGTCACCTTTCCTTGATTACAATTAATAACAGCTCCTGCAGTATTAAGAAAAGGTCTCCCAAGAATAATAGACATATTATCATCTTCACGCATTTCAAGCACAACAAAATCAGTTAATATCAAGCAATTATGAGCCACCTGGACAGGTACATCCTCACATATACCCACAGGAATAGTGGTAGACTTATCAGCCATTTGCAAAGATATATCAGTTGGTATCAATTTTTCAAGCTGAAGCCTCTTATAGAGAGAGAAAGGCATAACACTAACTCCAGCTCCCAAATCACACAAAGCAGTTCTAACATAACTGTTCTTAATAGAGCAAGGGATAGTTGGAATCCCTGGGTCTCCAAGTTTCTTAGGAACCTTACCGTTGAAGGAATAATTAGCAAGCAAAGTAGAGATTTCTTCATTAGGGATCTTCCTTTTATTCGAGACAATGTCCTTCATATACTTTGAATAAGGAGGCAATTTAATAGCATCATTCAGAGGAATTTGCAAGAATAAAGTCTTCATCCACTCACAAAACTTATTATACCATTCATCCTCCTTTGACTTGTGTTTCTTATCAGGGAAAGGCATAGGTTTTTGGACCCAAGGTTCTCTTTCACTACCATGTTTCTTAGCAATAAAATCTCCTTTGGTGTATTTAGTAGTCTTAGTGTGGTTTTCAGGTTCTTCTTCAACTTTTTCTTCATTAGGAACTTCATTTTCTTCATTACCACTTTCAGTTTATGCATCAGGGATAGATATACTATTAGGATCTATAGCAGGTTCAGAGGGTTCTACAACAGTTTTATGTTTCTTTTTCCTTTTCTTACGAGTAGAACCACTATTTTCAGCTCGTTGAGAATCCTGCTCAATTCTTTTGGGATGCCCCTCAGGTATACCTGGGCATGTTCCGGGCCGGGCCGGGCTCGGGCTGGGCCTGACAAAGCCCGCCCGTGCAAAACCTAGGCCCGAGCCCGGCCGGGCCCGGCTGGCGGGCCTGAAAACTGAGCCCGAGCACGGCCCGTGGCACAATTATTTCTTCGGGCCGCCAGGCCGGGCTTCACCCTATTTTTAGCTTTCCTCAGGCCCGAGCCTGACCCGTGCATCATTCGGGCCACAATTGTGAAGCCTAGGCCCGGCCCGCGGGCCTTAAAAGCCCGGCCCGTCGGGCTTTTTCGGGCCGGGCCGGGCCGGCCGGGCCGGGCTGCCCATGCCCAGGGCTGCCCTCAGGATATAGAGGATCCTAGGTAGTAGCACCACTTCTAGTTCTAATTTCATAAGCATGTTTTTCTTTAGCAGCATTAACTAGCAAGTCGTTTTGCACTTTAACGAGTTGATCTATTTGAGTTTGCACCATTTGAAAGTGTTTAACAATCATTTTAACATCATTAGAGGTTCTTTCCACAATATCTTTCAACTCAACAATAGCTCTAGTGTTTTCCATTAGATGATTTTGCACCCTTTTATTAAAGTTATCTTGCTTAACAATAAAGATATCCAATTCTTCTAAGCATGGATCAGGAGGTTTCAAGTAAGGGATATCACCTTCATCAAAGTGTTGGAGAGAGTGTACCTCAATAGTGGGTGAATAGGAAATAGGCTTACATAATTCTTCTATAGGAGGTAAATTCTTGACATCTACAGCTTTAATTCCTTCTCCTTAAGACATTTCTTAGCTTCCTTCATCACTTCATCATTTAATTCAATAACTCCCCTCTTCTTTGATGTTGGAATAGGCACCAGAATAGATGGTTCAGGTACAATTACTTCAGGTATAGCTTGTTTAGGAGGAGTCCAATCTTCATAATTCTTGCTTATTTTAGCCATTAATTCCTCAGCTTCCTTAGGAGTCCTATTCCTGAAAACACAATCAGCACAACTATCTAGGTATGTCCTAGATTCTTCGGTTAGTCCATTATAAAATATATCAAGTAGTTCATTCTAAGGTAATGGACTTCCAGCCTGTGCATGAATCAAAGCACAAAACCTTGCCCAAGATCCAGGCAATACCTCTTTTTCTCCCTGTTTAAAATCAAAAAGTTCCTGCAAAACAGCATGTCTAGCACTAGGAGGAAAATATTTCTGCAGGAAAGTATTAAACAAGCACTCAGGGCTATCAATAGATCCAGAAGGTAAATTACAAAACCAAGTTTTAGCTTCTCCTTTCAGTGAAAAAGGGAAAATCTTAGCAACAAAGTAAGTACACATTTTAATATCATCAGAAAACAAGCCACTCATGGTAGAAAGTTCATTCATATGTGCTACCGCACTTTCACTCTTAGTCCCGCCAAAAGGTTCTTTCTCGACAATAGCTATATAGGATAGATCGAGAGAGAAATCATAATATTCATCTATAATGTTTACAAGAGAAGCATCAAACTTAGCAGCAGGAGATAATTTGGGTTTAATAGTACGCCTCTCAAGGAGATTCTTAGCAGCTCTCCTATCATGGGTGTTCCTACATTCTTCAATAAACTCATCAGTCATCTCAACATAATCTTCTTCAGCATCATAACTCTCACTACTCAGGTGAGCTAACAGGTGTAGAAGTGTGTTCATTAGGATTTTCGGTATTTCCAACTATAGTTCTAGCAATCGTAGCATCTAGGAAAGGACCTAATGAACCACTCTTATCAAGCACAGTAGAAGCAGCATCATAAGCATCAAAAGTTTCAGATTCAGCAGTAGTAGCAGTGTGTGTAGCATGTGTATGTGGTGGTGTAAAAGGAACTTACTCAGAATAGACGGTGAATCAAGAGCAGTAGAGGTGTTCAGAACCGTACCTCTTCTTGTAGTGGATGGTAAAATAGGAACCTTGCCATCACGAGACTTACCCATGATGGATGGAAAGCAGCGAACAATAGAGAATCCAAGTGAACTTGATAAATACAGCTATGCTCCCCGGCAACGGCGCCAGAAAATAGTCTTGATGACCCACAAGTATAGGGGGTGTATCGCAGTATTTTCGAGGGAAGTGAAACCCAATTTATTGATTCGACACTAGGGGAGCCAAATAATACTTATCAGCCTTAACAACTGAGTTGTCAATTCAGCTGCACCTGGAAACAATCTTGCTCACAGCAGTTTATCAGTAGCAACAGTTTTGTAGTAGGAATAGTAAAGCAGCAGCAATAGTAAAGCAAAGACAGTAGTGACAAAATAAGTGAACAGTGGGATTCGAGTGCGGTAGGCATAGTGATGGATGGACGGGCGTTGCATGGACAAGACAATTCACATAGCAATCAGAACATAGGGCAATTGTAGATAAATAAGATAAAGCAGCCAAGTACTAGAGAATCCTAGGCATGTGTTCCATATATAGTCATACGTGCTCGCAATGAGAACTTGCGCAACATCTTTTGTCCTGCCAGCCCGTTTGCAGTGGGGCCTCCAGGGAACTACTGGCAATTAAGGTGCTCCTTTTAATAGAGCACCGGAGCAAAGCATTAACACTCCGTGAACACATGTGATCCTCACATCAAAGCCTTTCCCTTCCGGCTACCCCGATTTCTGTCACTTCGGGACCATATGTTCCGGACAACGACGTGTGTATACAACTTGTAGATAAGACCCAAAACAATACTATCATGATGAATCAATAATAAGTTCAGATCTGAAATCATGGCACTCGGGCCCTAGTGACAAGCATTAAGCACAACAAGTCGCAACAAAGTCATAAAGCACTAATAAAAGATACTAGGCACTATGCCCTAACAATTTGATGCCATTACATGAACGATCTCATCCAATCCCTACCATCCCCATGGCCTACATCGGGGGATTACTCACTCATAGATGGGGGAAACATGGATGGTCGATGGAGAAGCGATGGTGATGATGATGGCGATGATCTCCTCCAATTCCCTGTCCCGGCAGGGTGCCAGAATGGAGTTTCTGGTGCTGTTTCATGCAATCTGGTGGTGGCGGCAGAGCGGAACTCCTTCTGGAAAAACGTCGAACCCCCCGAAGTTTTTAGGTCAGAAGGCTCCTTATAGGCGAAGAGAGAGGCCGAGGGGGCCTGGGGGGCCCACACCACCCCCTGGCGCGGCCTGGCCTGGCCCGCGCCACCAGGTGGTGTGGCCACCCAGGGCTCCTCTCCGTCTCGTATTCTGGCTCCTGGAGTCTTCGGGTGAAATAGGATTTTTGGCATATTTTCCGGGATTTTTCCTGATAGTTGATTTTCTGCACAAAAAGTAGACACCAAGCCAATTCTGCTGACAACAGCGTTAGTTCGCATTAGTTGCATCCAAATCACACAAGTATAGAGGAGAAACAGCAGCAAAAGTGTTCGGGAAAGTAGATACGTTTTGGACGTATCACAATGCTCCACAAGATCATAACAAATGAAAAGTACTAGTACAAAATGATCTTCATGTTCCAATTGTCGAGAAGAAAGCATAGAACATGTTCATGCCTAATCATCTATGCACACTCGATTAGAGGCACCACGGTGTGATCAAGCATGAATAGCACCAATGCACAACCCAGTAGTAATACTGTAGTATTTGAAACCAGAAGAGGATTGAGCGACAATACATTAATAAAATTAAACCAAACTTTTCCTCCAACTGCAATATTCACGTCTGGTGTCCTCCAATGACTCCCGTTCTCCCTGACCCAACCAGGATGCGGAAGTAGACTTTCTGGAATTGGGATCGAGCAATGCAAAGGCGTATCGGAGTGGTGTCATCTCACACGCGCGCAATTCTTCTAGGAACCACAAGCACGAGAGAGAGAAAGGGAAAAATCCTTAAGCAATATTGCCTTAGAAATTTCCTAATTTATTGTGTGTATTTTCCTTCACCCTTGCCCCTCTCTATATAGGAGAAGGGAGGGAACCCCAGATTGCAAGTTGGTAATGTGGGACTAAAGGAGGTGGTACACGCCAAGGGGAGGAGGGTCGACCAGGTGGGCCCCACCCACCCGCGTGCCAGCCCATGGCCAGCCGGGCGGGTGCCCTCCCCATGGGCCTTTCCCTTCGGGAATTGGCCATTAGGGAAGGTATGCCCAAAAATCAATTTTAAATATTATTTTTATTATTAATTACAATAATTAACATTGTATTAAAAATACATTTAATGTTTCCTCATGATAGAAAACACCTTGTCGATCATTCCAAACTTTTCGGACTTTACCCGGAACCCTTCCGGTTTCTCTCTTTCTTTCCACTGATGATTCTGATGCTTCCAGAACAATCTCCAAGCATTGTAGAATCCTTAAGTGTGTTACCCTATGGTTCCGCAACATCACACACATGAAAGAGACACCTCTCATATCAATGATCATCAGTGGGGTCGGGATGCCCATAATGACACCTGTGCATTCCATGATTTCTTGTTGTTTGAACCATAAACATCGAATCTAATTCCTTTTGTCACTTCGATACATAACGCATCCGAGATCTGATCATCGATATCTACATACCTTGTTAAATCTCGTTACTGACAAGTCTACTTAAGTTGTTCACATGATATCATATCCTCATGATATTTTCATTCGCTGCAACTTCTTGGATACAATCCCATCGAGTAGGCTTAGTGTATCTTCCCGTCACACGGGAGAACAAATCTCGATCTTGATGCATACACCTCAACACATCCTTCTATAATATCCAATATACATCTTTATGATCATCCTGTTATGGGTGCGATGGTTGATGTAATTGAAGGAGCCTCGGGTGTGATAGTGATTAAATATGATCTCACAATCAAATGAGAAGGGCACTATGTTTCTAATTATTGCAACGATGAACTATGTGACCTGATCATGTTACAATACTTATGTTGGATAATGTCCACCAGACCATTCACCAGTGATATGACTTCATTGTAAATTGGCACAAATGCTTCATGATCAAAAAACCTTGATCATCAATTGCCCAATCAATTAGTTGTATAGAGGCTACTAGGGATCTTGGTTTGTTTATGTACCACACTTGTATCAATGTTTCCGCTTGACATAGTTATAGCACTGTATAAAACTATTATGAACTAATTAAAATATGATAATAAACACTATTTATTATTTACCTCTAGGGCATATCTCCTTCAAAACAATCATGTTACTGTCGACAATACACTAACAACTAAACAGTTAAGTAAAGAAGAACTAATACAAGTATGTAACTAGGGATGTAAACAGATAGGATAATTTCCACACCGAAACCGGCTCCGAAACCGTTTAAAGGTATCCATATCCGATTTTATAGAATCCGGCGGATAGGGATATCCGATTCTGACGTGATGCCCCGGATATAGTGTACGATATGGTATGTGATGTATATGCACTTCTATTCTTGTATACAGTTGTTGGGCTTCCAAGTGCAGAGGTTTTTAGAATATCAGCAAGTTTTCCCTTAAGTGGATTACCCAAGGTTTATCAAACTCAGGGAGGAAGTGGTCAAAGGTATCCCCTCTCAAGCAACCCTGCAATCAAGATACAAGAAGTCTCTTGCGTCCCCAACACACCCAATACACTTGTCAGGTGTATAGGTTCACTAGTTCGGCGAAGAGATGGTGAAATACAAGTGGTACAGATAATTATAAGTGGTAACGGTGATAGAAGACAGCTTGATGGCGTGGAAACGACTAAAGGAAAACTGAAATAAAGATGGAAGCAAGAAAACATGTAACAGATCTAGTAGCAAACGGTTTTTCAATGCTTAGAAACAAGGCCTAGGGATCATACTTTCACTAGTGAACACTCTCATATAAATATATTCTCCTTTATGATACTACTCTTAACTACTCTCCGGTTGGACACTCTAATCGATGGTAGGGCTATAACAACACACCTCAAAATTCATGTTTCCCATCTAGATAACCCCACACTGTCACCTTGAGCTCTAGATGGTTCTAACAAACACCACAATTTCATAAAGACATCCAACTCCAAATATAACTCATCACAAGTATTTGTAATCTCTAGCCTAAGTGCCACCATGGTATGCACGCTGTCACTTTCACACACATGGGGAGAGCGAGATCTATTAAAGCACTTGAGTAGCAAGGTAGATCTATTTGATTACAAAGCTCATGATCACAATATGATCATGCATAGAGAGAGATGAACACATAGCTACCGGTAGAACCCTTAGCCTCGAGAGAGAACTACTCCCTCCTCATCATGGGAATCAGCAATGGTGATGGAGATGGTGGTAGAGATTGATGGAGATGGCTCCGGGGGCACTTCCCCGTCCCGGCAGGGTGCCGGAACAGAGACTTTCTATCCCTCGAATCTCCCCTTCGGTGGCGGCGGTGCTGCGGAACTTTTCGTGGCTGGAGGCTTGATTACTTAGGGTTTTTGCATCGGGAGGCATCTTATAGGCGAAGAGGCAAGGTCGGTGGGCGGCCAGGGGGCCCACACCATGCCCTGGCGTGCCTTGGGCTGGCCCGCGCCAAGGGGTGGTGTGGCCCCCCTCCATCTCGTCTTCTGGCTCCGTGAGTATTCCGGTAAAATATCAACTTTGGCTTTTGTCCCGTCCAATTCCGAGAATATTGATTTTTTGACTTTCCTAGAACCAAAAACAACAGAAAATAGGCAACTGGCACTTTGGCACTTGTTAATAGGTTAGTCCAAGAAATCATATGAAAAGTACTCCAAAGTGTGGACAAAACATAAGAAAGTAGATAAAACCAAGCATGGAACATCAAAAATTATAGATACATTTGCAATGTATCAACATCCCCAAGCTTAACTCCTACTCGTCCTCGAGTAGATAAGTGATAAAAAGAAAGAATAATTTTTTAGGTGACATGCACCATCATAAACTTGATCAAAATATTTGTAAAGCATTCAAAGCTGGGATCATAGTACTTCAATCATAATATGAAAGACAAAGTTCTAGCGATAAGACAAAGAAACTATGATGCAACATGAAAAGGCACAAACAAAAGATTCATGAATAACAATGCTTTGCAAGACGTTTGTTTGTTTCACATAAAGAAAACATAGCATAATAGTATTCAGCTTGTCCCCCATAGAGTAGCAAATATAAATGCATAGGACACCTTCAAAGTTCATAAGAGTGACTAGATACAAATAGTTTAAAACAAGCAATATCAAGGTATGCATCAATCAACAAGTCTTGGGACAATGCACATAGAACTAAGAATGGCCACTATGCTCTAAAAGTAGGTGCATAAAGATAGAAGGTGGAGACTCAACATAATGGTGGAAGAAAGGCCTTTATAAAAGGAAGTAGGGATTCAAGTCTCATAAAGAGCTTCCAAAAATTATAGTACCTATAGCTTTTAGCTCTCATTGCCCCTATCATAAGCATCTTGAAGTGATTAAGGTTAAAGTGAACAAACTATGGTGTACATGTTTGACGAAGTATAAGTTAGAAATCTCATGTCCCTTGTATACGAGGGCCGCTCCTCATGCTACTCAAGTTTAGTCACCGGTAAGTTCTTGTCAACGTAAGTACATGTGTATCATAGAGAACCGCCAACGGGGTACCCCTTGCCTGATGATACGGCAGAATCCCCATATCAAAATGACAAGGCAAGCACACAACGAGCATCTCAGTAATCTTCTTATTTACCATGGGAATATGGTGCTTTTTTTCCCTCTTTCCTCTTTTCATAATATCTCTTTTTTCTCTTTTCTCTTTTTTTCTCAATATAGGACTCTTTTTTATAAGAAGAATGCTTCATAGAAAGCTCATTATGGTTACGCTGCAGGTTTCCACCATGTCAGCATGGATTAGACCAGCGGCCCAGGCGTTTCTCTAACACATATACATAACTCCATGGACTTACAAGCTCCCTTTTCATTTCACACCGACGACATCCATATACAAAAGAGCATGATATCAACTAGGTACAAAGTACCAAGTGCAATGTTGAAAGCGTTACCCATGACAGCATGGTTCTACTAATTCCCAACAAATAAGTGCAAGCATATACAACATAGACGACATAATGGTTCAAGTCTATTAAGGGCAAGAAAAGTAAAGTGTGCCATCAAAAGCATGAATATACTTGGAATAGCAGAAGCTAGTAGGTAGGTATGGTGGACTCTTTAGAATAACTTGGTTTAGGGAGTTGGATGCATGAGTGGAACTCATACTTGGTTGTGGATGCTAGCAAAAGACTGGGAGCGACAAACTAAGAGAGCAATAATGACCATAATCATGCAGAGCGACAAAACATCCTTGATCAAAGCATAAAGTGATACTACAAGTTGAAAACAAAAAGGATCATAAAGGCTATGGTGACTTTGGATAGTCATAACATGGTGTGAGCATGCGCCAAGTTAACCCAAATAAAACATCAAACGAGAATACCACAATACTATGCTTTAATATGCTAAAACAACGCATGATTCATCCAAGGCACATTAAGCAATCTCAATTGTTTATAACAAGTCATGCTACAGCAAAGAATACTAAGAATAAAGCCAAAACAATATCGAGCATGGCATGACAAAGCATAGGCCACAGTCAAAAACGAGCTCTTTTTACCACATAAGCATGAACTTTCCTACTCTTTTCCAATCCAAACCAAACTATTTGAAAACAATGTATGAAAGAGGGGGTCCAACCAATTTATTCAGCAAACTAAGAAAACCAAGCAAACGAAAAACCAAAACCAAAACGAAAAAGAAGACGCTCCAAGAACAACACAACTGTGCATGAAACAATAAAAATGAAGCGTTTGGAAGAAACCTGGGATTTTTATTGATGAAGAAGGGGATGCCTTGGGCATCCCCAAGCTTTGACTCTTGTACTTCTTGGATATTTCTTGGGGTGACACGCGTGGCATCTCCAATCTTGAGCTTTAGTCCATCCTTCATCTCATTACTCATTCCTTCCATACACCTGAAATTTTTCCTTCATACAAAACTTCACACAATCTTTATTAGCAACATTAGTGCACTCAAGATAATATGTCTTTAGGTTCAGTTCCAACACCAATAAAACTTCCATTAAAACACTAGCTATTGTAGCACTTCTCTCAAAAAGCTCAATTCCCCAAAAGAACTCAAAAGGAACCAACAAGAAGCAAATGCAAATAATGGTAGAAATCTGTCAAAACAGACCAGCAGGTAAAGACGAAATTTTTCGAAGACCTTCTGTTGCTCAAATCGAAAAGTGTTGAACTAACGAAAGTTAGATAACAACCTGGGTAAGAAGCACAAAAATTCACGCCTCAAAAAGACATTCAGAGATTTTACTCGAATTTTTACGGTTAAGCACATAAATCTGTTTCGGGACAGCAACTTTCCCAATCATTACTTCTCTCTCATTAGAGGTTACTCTTGGCACAAACATCAAATAAAAAGGATAAGAAGCGGTTATTACTGAAGTAATAAATTCCAAGACTCATTTAAAACTTTTGGGTTATCTCCCAATAAGTACTTTGCTTTAATGCCTTTAAGTTAGGCATGATAATTTGAGACGATGCTCACATAAAAAAATATGAATTGAAGTAAAAGAGAGCATCAAGAAGCAAATTCAAAGCACATTTAAGTCTAACCCACTTCCTATGCATAGGAATCTTGTAAAGAAACAAGTCATGAAAGCACAAGGCAACAAGCATAGGAAAGCAAAACAAGTGCAACTTCAAGACTTTCAACATAAAGAGAGGAAACTTAATATTGTTGAGACACATAAAACCATGTTTCCCTCTCTCATAATAACTTTCAGTAGCATCATGAATAAAATTAACAATATAACAATCACAAGAAACATTCTTATCATGAGCCACATGCATAAAATAATTAATACTCCCCACATAAACATAGTCATTCTTATTAATTGTAGTGGGAGCAAATTCAACAAAATAGCTATCTTTATTATTCTCATCACCATAATCATCAAATATAGGAGGCATATTGTAATCATAATTAATTTCCTCCTCAATAGTAGGGGGACTGAAAATATCATATTCATCATTGTAATCATCATATATTGGAGGTTTGGTATCATCATAAGCAATAGAATATCTATCTTCCAAAGCTGGGGAACTGAAAAGATCATTTTCATAAGAACTAGCTTCCCCAAGCTTAGACGTTTCCATAGCATTAGGAATAATGGTGTTCAAAGAATTCATACTAATAACATTGCTATTAGCATGCAAATAAAGTTCCATAGGTTTTTTAATTTTCTCTTCAAACACTTCATGTCCTAACTCAAGATCAATACTATAAAGCTCTCTAATTTTGTTGTTGTTTTCCATTAAGCCTAACTAGTGAAAACAAGAAACAAAAAGACAAAATTGCAGAATCTAAAGGAATTAACTTCGAGCACTCACACCGGAGGATGTGAGTACCTTTTACCTTACCTCCCCGGCAACGGCACCAGAAAATAGGCGTTTGCCGTGGGAGGTTCTTCTTCTTTAATCCTCCGGTGTGAATACCTTTTACCTTACCTCCCCGGCAAAAGCACCAGAAAATAGCTTGATGTCTACGCACTTCTATTCTTGTAGCCAGTTGTTGGGCCTCCAAGTGCAGAGGTTTGTAGAATAGCAGCAAGTTTTCCCTCAAGTGGATTACCCAAGGTTTATTGAACTCTGGGAGGAAGTGGTCAAAGGTATCCCCTCTCAAGCAACCCTGCAATCAAGATACAAGAAGTCTCTTGTGTCCCCAACACACCCAATACACTTGTCAGGTGTATAGGTGCACTAGTTCGGCGAAGATATAGTGAAATACAAGTGGTATAGATAATTATAAGTGGTAACAGTGATAGAAGATAGCTTGATGGCGTGGAAAAGACTAAAGGAAAACTGAAATAAAGATGGAAGCAAGCAAACATGTAACAGATCTAGTAGCAAACAGTCTTTCAATGCTTAGAAACAAGGCCTAGGGATCATACTTTCACTAGTGAACACTCTCATATAAATATATTCTCCTTTATGATACTACTCTTAACTACTCTCCGGTTGGACACTCTAATCGATGGTAGGGCTATAACATCACACCTCAAAGTTCATCTTTCCCATCTAGATAACCCCACACTGTCACCTTGAGCTCTAGATGGTTCCAACAAACACCACAATTTCATAAAGACATCCAACTCCAAATATAACTCATCACAAGTATTTGTAATCTCTAGCCTAAGTGCCACCATGGTATGGACGATTTCACTTTCACACGCATGGGGAGAGCAGAGATCTATTAAAGCACTTGAGTAGCAAGGTAGATCTATTTGATTACAAAGCTCACGATCAAAATATGATCACACATAGAGAGAGATGAACACATAGATACCTATAGAACCCTTAGCCTCGAGAGAGAACTACTCCCTCCTCATCATGGGAATCAGCAATGGTGATGGAGATGCTGGTGGAGATCGATGGAGATGGCTCCCGGGGAACTTCCTTGTCCCGGCAGGGTGCCGGAATAGAGACTTTCTGTCCCCCAAATCTCCCCTTCGGTGGCGGCGGTGCTGCGGAACTTTTCGTGGCTGGAGGCTTGATTACTTAGGGTTTTTGCATCGGGAGGCATCTTATAGGCGAAGAGGCAAGGTCGGTGGGTGGCCAGGGGACCCACACCATGCCCTGGCGCGGCCTGGGCTGGCCCGCGCCAAGGGGTGGTGTGGCCCCCCTCCGTCTCGTCTTCTGGCTCCGTGAGTCTTCCGGTAAAATATCAACTTTAGCTTTTGTCCCGTCCAATTCCGAGAATATTAATTTTCTAACTTTCCTGGAATCAAAACCAATAGAAAACAGGCAACTGACACTGTGGCACTTGTTAATAGGTTAGTCCAAGAAATCATATGAAAAGTACTCCAAAGTGTAGACAAAACATAAGAAAGTAGATAAAACCAAGCATGGTATATCAAAAATTATAGATACATTTGCACTGTATCAATATGGAAAATAGCATGCGGATATGGATTATCCGAAAATTAATTAGGATTATCAGAATGTTTCAAACTGGATAATCCTATTTTAGAGTCAAAAGTCAAGGGCAATATCGCAAAGCTACTACTTATTTAGTTACCGAGTTCATTTGGCGAACATGTCTATGTCTTTTAACACCATATCTCTATTATCTTATCTAGTTGATTCATGGAAGGCCAAAATATTAATTCTCTCTCAAAACTTTGCTAGAAATATAATTTTCTACCTATGAGAGTATTTATCCGACTACTTTCATTTCTGGCCCGAGTCCGCTCCGTTTCCGATTTGAATCCGCGGTCTAGTAAATCCGCATTCGAATCCGTAACCGGTCATTATCCGCTCCGATCCGAATCTAAGAAATGAATATGAAAAAGGATATGGTATGATCAAAATCCGATCCAATCCGAGCCGTTTACACCCCTATACTTAACAACTATTAAAGAAATAAATCTAAGAAACATCTTAATCAATTCAACTAACCTAAGAAAAACTCATTGTCATTTAACACTGACAATACTACAACTACATATTCAGTAAATCAAATTCATATGCATTACTAAGATAAAATCCATCGGTGATAGAAACTACAACTAATAATATTACACATTCAAAGGTACAATACGAACTAAATTGAAGAACTAGGTGAAGAACACTTGAACAATTACTGTCGAAACTGAATGACCTAAATTCAGTTAAAACCTAATCCTAAATAATCTACAAGTAACAGTGACAGAGGCCAAGATTGATGATCACCAAAACCTAGAACACGACATACTAATCTAGAACATCCTCGAAACTCTAGAATAGAAACTATGTGAGATCAACATAGAGGAAACCCTAGAATTTGGGGAAGAACATATGAACCATAGAAATAATAGAGAGACGAGAGGGAATATGGGGAGTACTTACTGTAAAGCAAGCCATGGTAGGGAGTTTAGCTCGACCACACAATGGTCGGAGGGGATGAAGACGACCACCGTTTGGCGAGCCAAGGCATGGTGGCGACGCCTCGATCGAAACTATAGTTAGGGTTAAGGTTGAGCACCGCCACGAGAGATCACAAATAATTGAATTGGATAGGATTGTACCGGCAAGGCAAGTTGATTGCTTCATGTGTGCGCATTCTTTTAGTTCTATCAAGTTTGAACATTGCCCAAGAGAAGCCAACATGGTGGCTCACCAGATAGCTAAGAATTCTTGTGAGTCGAATTCCGTAATTAGTTGGGATGGTGATACACCATATTTTATTAAACCCTATGTACTGAACGATGTAATTCTATTGGCTCATCAATAAAATGGGCCACGTGGCTTCCCTAAGAAACGAAAATGCAGATGCGCACAATGCCGGCTAGGATCCTCCCTAACCACCAGTGTGGTGCCGCCTGCCCCGGTAGCTCAAGCTGCCGCCTGCTCTACATCCCGCACTCGGTTGCTGATGCGACCTCATGCAACAAGGCAGTCCAATTGCTTATTTCAGTAAAACCCTTGGACCCAGAAATGCTGCTACGTCAACTTATGATAAGGAGAAGTTTTAGCGGTTTTGGAATCCTTGAAGAGATTGCGCACTACTTTCTTAGTTCCCAATTCATGATCGTTGACAGGGTAAAGGCTGTCTTATCTAGTTATTATCCTAAATATGTTTTTTAACTAGTCTGCTCTATTACTATTAATAAAAAAAGTAAAAAGTCTAAGTATATCTTTTTTGTTTTATTTGAGAACCCTTTGAACGCCCCCGGCAGGGACTCAAGTGCGGATCAGTTGGAGCACGCAGGGATTGTCAGTATCGGATGGTAAACGAGAGGAGACCTGAGACAGTGGGCGGGGAACAACACGTCGAAACTTAGAGACGCGAAAAATACAGGGTGCACTTGAGAAGTTTCAGGTAGCTCCACGTGTTAATATGGAACAACTATGTACGTGCTAGAATAATGGTAATGGTAAAGTATTCTAATTTGAAAAGGATTTCGCGGGCGAATATTTACTCTTTTCTCTCTTATTTGTTAATTTATAACCTTATTCCATTGTTTATAGTATAATTAGCAGGTTTAAACCATGGGTTCGTTTCATTGTTTCTTCCTATTTTGAGGTAGAGCATGACGTGGGACCACCGCACAATGCGCGGGTTCAATTCCCGTCGTTCGCCAAGAGGGACACCATGTTCTGGAGCTGGAAAGAGTTGAGACATATACAATGCGTAGGACTACCCCTTCAAATTTCGAATTTAAAATACTTTATTTAATTGATTTTTTAATCCCTTTAATTGACCCACATGATTTTGGCGCCTAGCTCCCTCCGGCTGCTCCTAGATGATGACCATGACTCCTTGTCGTCGACCTCGAGGCCCAACTCGAGCCCAGGTGTGCCGTTGTTGCTGCCTCCATGGGGCCGGACATGGCCTCCCGCATACGATGTGATGGTAGGTGTTGCTTGAAGGAGATATGCCCTAGAGGCAAATAATAAATAGATTTTTATTGTCATATCTCAATTAGTTCATAATAGTTTCATACTGTGCTATAACTGTATTAATACAAAACGTTAATACATCTGTGGTATGTAAACAAACCGTGTCTCTAGTTACCTCTAGCGAACTAGTTCATTGGTCATGAGGATGATCTAGGGTTTCGAGATCATGGGCATTTATGCCAATTGACAATGAGGTCACATCATTAGTTGAATGATATGATAGACAAACAACCCAACTAGTTGTATCTTAATGAGATCTAGTTACAAAGTTCACCATTAATGATAAAACTAAGGAAACCTCGCGACCTGTCCTTAGACTGTGAGATAATGCAAATCACCGTTCTGGAGGGATCTTAGATGGTTATCAAGTATCGCTCCGTGACTGGGTGATCGAAAATGTGCTACTCAGGTTTCCCAAAGGAGCGCGTAGAGGAGTACATATCAAGACCAGGATTTGCCAATCCATGTAACGGATAGATACATATGTGGCCATCTCGGTGACGTTGCATTAACGAAGCTTACAAGCGTGTGACTGGGTCACAGAATGCAACGGCACGGAAACGAGAAAACAAGTTCATCGGTAACGGGATCGAACGAAGGTATGGAGATACCATAGATCAAATCTCGGATGAACTAGGTATCAAGTGGCAAAGGGAATGGGAAATGACTTTTTACGGTTCAAACGACATTGTCATCGTGGAATGCACAGGGGTCAATATGGGCATCCCGGTCTCGCTATTTATCATTGATGGAGATCATGTCTGTGCCATTCCCGAGCTGTGGGGAAATACACTTAAGGGTACGATGAGCTAGAGATCCTCTGTAAGTTGGAATCACCATATGAAAGAGAAAAGGAAACCAGAAAAGTTCCGTGAGAGAACCAGAATCGTTTCGGGAAAGTTCCGAAGTCATTCGGAGGAAATCGAAAGGGAACCAAAAGGTGTTTCGGGTCAAATCAGATTTTTTAATATGTATTTACATATTAATTAATGTAATTAATATTAAATATAATATTAAAATCTAATTTGAAGGGGTATTCCACTAATGGGCCAAACTTCCTAGGGAAAAAAGGCCCATTAGGGAAAACCGAAGGAGGGAAGGGCCAAGGGCCAAAGGGCCAAGGCCCAGGCGCCTCAAGGGGGCCCACCCGACCAGCCTAGGGCTGTGTGCGGGGTAGGGCCCACCCCAGGCTGGCTGGCCCATGAAGGCCCATGTGCCTGCCCCTCTCTCCCTTGTTTAGTCCCACATGGGAAACCCAAAGGGGAGGGCACACCCCTCCCCCTATATAAAGGGGTGCCCATGGGTGGGAATAAACACACCAAATATTTGGAGAAGTCCTTTGATTGACTTTCTCCTTCCCTCTCTCTCTCTCTTGTCTCCATGCGTTGGTACGGTCCCAAATAAGGATTGTCCGAGCATGAGACACCGCAACTGCAGCACGTCGTTGCACTGCAGGGATTCTAAGCTGGAGATCTACTTCCGCACTCCCGGCAGGGATCAAGGAGTTGGAGGTCGTCATCGTACACCGTATGTGTATGAAACCACGAGGGGCTCACTTGAGGCACCTTGGATGTCGTGAGCTGGAACTGCTACACGATGAAGAAGGAGCAAGGGGTGACCTGCGAGGAGCATCGCGACCTTGAGGTCGGCTACGGCTTCGACTACTTCAACCACATTCCCCTCGGAACGTTAACCGCGTACGGTCTACAAGGGTATGTATTCTATACGCTCCGGCTGTTACTGCATTACTACATAGATAGATCTTGGGCGTTAGGAGGTTCCAACGTAGGAATTTTTTTGTTTTCTGCTGCAGAACCCTTCAGTGGTATCAGAGCGGATCTATGCGTAGGAGTGCTGTACGGCCATTACGCACATGTATTGTGCGGGCATTGATCCCTTAGTTGTTACCCTCTAACGTGTACTTATTTATATCACAGTATTGTTTGATGAAGCAGCCCAGACCGACCTTACGCGTATCCGTACGCGAGACTGGCTCCACGCTCAACATACGGCTTGTACCATATAAGTGGTTAGCGGGTGTCTGTCTCTCATTCAATAGTTGATATTACATTTACAATGGAGGGCCCCGAAAGGGGTGTAGTAGAGACAATTGTTGAATCCATGTTGTGGTTGGAAAGTTCGTAGATTAGAAACGGTTCTATTGCGAAAGCCCTAACAACCACGTAAAACTTGCAAAAGATAAAGTAGATGCGTCTAACTTTATTTTGCAGGAGGGCTTGTGTTATGATATGGTATAGGTCGTTACGAAGGTAAAGTAGTTTACTTTTATGTTATTAAGTCAAGTAGTAATAGCCATCGTTCCGATGGACGACCGGGTGGTGGCGTCGTGGACTTGGCGTCAAACCAGGGGCAAGATAGAGATCATGCCAGAGCGCTCGATTGAGATCAAGACGCAATAAGAAGGACCATACCATATCACAAAATTTACATGTGATGTTGATACCTACTTTTTATCTTATTGTATGCTAGTATTAGATACTCAACGGTAGCAAATAAGATGATCCTTATATAATTCCAATGATAGTGTTCCCCTTGTGTGTGCACCACCAAGAAAGTTTGCCGTTATGAAGCCGGCCGTGACGATCAGGGGCTAGACATATCTACATTCGCATATAGTGGGTGTAAGCCATGTTGCATAAGAAATACGCACACGTTAGATTTGGCGAGCCTAGCATGTGTAGACATGGCCTCGGAACACAAGAGACCGAAAGGTCGAGCATGAGTCACATGTTCGATGTGATTGACATTGGGGGAATGTCTACCTTTGATGCTGCACTAATGGTCGTGACGATCGGGGAAGGTGCAGAGGATTGGGATCATGTGATCACTAAAATCGTCTAGGGGATGACAATTTTAGTGGGAGCTCAATTAGAATTGAACTCATATTATGAACTTAGTCTAGATGTCTGTTTGCAAATATCTTAGTAGATCATGGCCTATCCCATTGAGGTCCTTTGCGACCATGGGAATATACCTCTTGATATGGAACTTAGCAAAAGGGTACAACTTCATAAGATTAATACCCACGCCTGAGGCATATCCTCGTAAAAGGTGATCTTCTCTTCTTGATACAATGACCATTAGGAGATAATCCGATGACTCTGCAATGTTTGTGTGTTCTTTGTAATCATCCAACAAGCCATTCTCCATTTGATGGAGAGTTGGATTACAATCTTGTATTATGCAAGATGAGGCACATAAAGTATGAGCCGTTGGATGAGCTTTCATCCATGATAGATGAAAAAGGGAATATTTGGAGAAACACTTAGCAATCTTGCATTAGAGTTATGAACTCTCAAAAGGTCTTGATTGCAATGGAGGTCATGAATGAAAAAGGGTATATGTTAGATATACAAAGTTATAAATGTAGTTCTTGCAAAACTCGTTGCAGTTTATATAAGTATTGGATACTTGTCCTGTTTTGTGAAAACAAGATGGTCTACTTGAGAATTGCTATAATTGAGGCAATGTGGCATGATGATGGTAAGCAAGACAGTTTATGGCTGACATCATCCCTTTCCTCAAAGATTATCATTTGGATTAGTGGACTTGAATATAATTTTGTAATCCTTGTTTGTGTGTCTTGCTTTTAGCAAGACGATTGTTCATATGAATAAGGTACACGCTAGTTGTACTGTTCTTATGAATAATACCTTTGTGGTCACATTACGATTATAAATGAGTTATTCTCATCACTATGTTAATGATAATAGTTTAAGCATTTATAAAGGATTAGAATGCTAAAATATATCCAAAGTTTAGTAATGACATGACACTATAGTTTAAGTAATTTTGGTTATTGCATGTTCTTCATTCTAAATGAAGATCGGGGTCCTAGATGCTTAATCTAGAGACTTTGCAAAACCATGCCTCTTGGGTAGAATGACTAAAACTCCACATTCTGGTAAAACAGTGATATGCGAAGAAATGTTGAACTTTATACATAATGATGTATCGTATTTTCAACAAGATACTGGAAATCATTATTTATACTTAATGTTGAATCTTATACATATTGATGTATCGTATTTTCAACAAATAGTGGAAATCATTATTTCACACTTCATTGTGGATTTAAGTGAATATGAGCATTTACTTAATGAAACATAAGTTTGAAACAGTTTTGAATTGTTCAAAAGATTTCAAAATGAAGGAGGATATTGAATTAACAAGAATACAAAAGTCTCTTCGATTTGATCGACATGACTAAAGTATTTAAGTTAATTTTGGCATAAAAGGACATGTGAAAGAGGTTTCACAAATTATGATAATAGGGTAAATTCAAAGTGTATTGAAATGTCTAAATATCATAATCATTATGTCTTATATACATATGGTATAATATTATCTCTTGTCGGGGTTATCGTTATCGTTTAGAGTTAGAGATCAAAATGAGCGAACACTCGGTTGAAATACAAAGGAACATCTAAAGATTCGTGGAAACAACACCATAAGTGTTATGGCATGTTCGAGTTTCTGGAGATTTCGATAAATGGAAATCGTGGCGAATAAACAAGTCTTTGTAGAGCATTCTTAGGAATCTATGAATGCATCTTCCACAAAGGACAAACCTGCTGTTGTCCAAAGTTGACGTGTCTTGATGAAGATACAGGTGGAAGAAAGTAAAAGATCAAAACAAGGTATTTGACCTTGCCTCCGAATTGTTGAGTGGCGCAGCGGAATTTGTTTCGTGAAACCGAACTCTACAAATAGAGGAGAAATTAATGATAATGATCATAAAAGTTTCAGCGAACACTTTTACTAAAGAAAGTAGGATTCAACAATATATATATACTCCGCAAGTTCGTGGAAATATATTATTGATTCACTTGTCATGTTTATGAACAAGACATACCTACGAATTACAAAGAAGCGTGATGGACCTAAGTGCGAGAAATGACTAGGAGTCATAAAATCCTATATTAAGTTACATTTAAGATTGCAAAGTAATATGTTACTTGATCTTATTAAGTAAAGAAGTTTACTTGATATTTCTGAATGACTTCAAGGTCATAAGATGGAAATGAAACTTAATGAAGACGTAAAAGCTTGATTTGTCTCAAAGTACGGACAAATTCAAGGAGTTGACTACAATGTAGCGATGCTTGAGTCTATTGGATTTACACCAGCAATATATGGATATTGGAATCTCGTAGTTGGAATTCTCAATTTGATGATGATCAAAGAATTTTGGAATGTCCAAGATTATAGAGAGGACTTGCATTTGAGTGGGAGCTAATTAGCTTAGCCAAATCTTAATATGTAAGAGACATATTTTGAGTGGGAGCTAAGTAGCTTGGCTGAATCATAATATGTATCAGACATATTTTGAGTGAAAACTAAGTGAAATCCCTAGATCTCAAATATGGATGTCATATTTGAGTGGGAGCGTGAGATCATTCTAGGATATGTGGACGACATATGTGAATGATGTGATTGGTATTGATAACATTTAAGTTAGTAAATATGGATGAAGTTGAACAAGTTATTAAACAATAAGATCTATCGAGATAGATTGGTAAGTTTAATAAACATCACAGTTGAATGCTTCCTAGACTTGATTCTGAAGATGTTCAGAATATCCTAGATGAGATTCTGAAGTAGTTCAGAATGGAACAAGGAAAAGAAAGAGGTTCTTACTTGTATGAAGCATTGAGTTAGTCTTAGTATTGCAATGATGGTTAAAATGAAGAAAGAGATGTGTTGCATCTCCTATGCCTCAGTCATAGGTTCTTCCATACAACCATATTGTATACTCGACATAATGTGGCCCGAAGTTCTGGTTGGAAGGACAAGCTCTTAACTATAAGAACATGTCTTGAAGTGATTCTTGGGTTAATCACTGAACCAGAATTAAGTTTGTACTTAGATGGCAAGCAGCAAAGTAAGTGGCATAGTTGCATTTCATGCACTAGGATCTACATAGATATAGAAGTATAAAGGCTCCATCTGATGTGATGTATATTGTTATGGCGGGGCTAGTTCGCTTTTAACGTGGAATGATGTGTCCCAGGGCACAGTGCCCATGAGAAAGCCCTCGAGGTTGATCTAAAGTCACTGTAGGCTCCTGGAAATCGGCCTCGTTTTGCTGCCATAACTACCGTATATACACAAAGGATTACAAAGTGTGTTTCGAAGTTTAGATGACAACAGTGTAAATGACCATCATCATAAACAGTAGAAACAAAGTCTCACTTTGTTGCCAAACAAATACTTCGACCCATTATGAGATAATGGTGTGAATGTCAAAGTTAGGAAGACATTAACGATTTGCAAAGACATAATGATCTGGTAAAACAAAACATGGATAGGACGTTTTCCATAAGAATGCATGATCAATCAACGCATATGTGATATGGTTTATGATGAGTAAAATGCAAGCTAAATTATTTGTACTCTAATGCAAGTGGGAGACTGAAGGAGATATGCCCTAGAGGCAAGTAATAAATAGGTTTTTATTGTCATATCTCAATTAGTTCATAATAGTTTCATACTGTGCTATAACTGTATTAATATGAAACATTAATACATGTGTGGTATGTAAACAAACCGTGTCTCTAGTTACCTCTTGCGAACTAGTTCATTGGTCATGAGGATGATCTAGGGTTTCGAGATCATGGGCATTTATGCCAATTGACAATGAGGTAACATCATTAGTTGAATGATATGATAGACAAACAACCCAACTAGTTGTATCTTAATGAGATCTAGTTACAAAGTTCACCATTAATGATAAAACTAAGGAAACCTCGTGACCTGTCCTTAGACTGTGAGATAATGCAAATCACCTTTCTGGAGGGAGCTTAGATGGTTATCAAGTATCACTCCGTGACTGGGTGATCGAAAATGTGCTACTCAGGTTTCCCAAAGGAGCACGTAGAGGAGTACATATCAAGACCAGGATTTGCCAATCCATGTAACAGATAGATACATATATGGCCATCTCGGTGATGTTGCATTAACAAAGCTTGCAAGCGTGTGACTGGGTCACAGAATGCAACGACACAGAAACGAGAAAACAAGTTCATCGGTAACGGGATCGAACGAAGGTATGGAGATACCGTAGATCAAATCTCGGATGAACTAGGTATCAAGTGGCAAAGGGAATGGGAAACGACTGTTTAAACGACATTGTCATCATGGAAAGCACAGGGGTCAATATGGGCATCCCGGTCCCGCTATTGATCATTGATGGAGATCATGTCTATGCCATTCCCGAGCCATGGGGAAATACACTTAAGGGTACGATGAGCTAAAGATCCTCTGTAGGTTGGAATCACCATATGAAAGAGAAAAGGAAACCGGAAAAGTTCTGTGAGAGAACCGGAATCGTTCCGGGAAAGTTCCGAAGTCATTCGGAGGAAATCGAAAGGGAACCGAAAGGTGTTTCGGGTCAAATCGGTTTTTGTAATATGTATTTACATATTAATTAATGTAATTAATATTAAATATAATATTAAAATCTAATTTGAAGGGGTATTCCACTAATGGGCCAAACTTCCTAGGGAAAAAGGGCCCATTAGGGAAAACTGAAGGAGGGAAGGGCCAAGGGCCAAAGGACCAAGGCCCAGGCGCCTCAAGGGGGCCCACCCGGCTAGCCTAGGGCTGTGTGCGGGGTGGGGCCTACCCCAGGCCGGCTGTCCCATGAAGGCCCATGCGCCTCCCTCTCTCTCCCTTGTTTAGTCCCACATGGGAAATCCAAAGGGGAGGGCACACCCCCTCCCCCTATATAAAGGGGTGACCATGGGTGGGAATAAACACACCAATATTTGGAGAAGTCCTTTGGTTGACTTTCTCCTTCCCCCTCTCTCTCTCTCGTCTCCAAGCGTTGGTACGGTCCCAAATAAGGACCGTCCGAGCATGAGATACCGCACCTGCAGCACGCCGTTGCGCTGCAGGGATTCCAAGCCGGAGATCTACTTCTGCACTCCCGGCAGGGATCAAGGAGTCGGAGGTTGTCATCGTACACCGTATGTGTATGAAACCACGAGGGGCCTCACTTGAGGCACCTTGGATGTCGTGAGCTGGAACTGCTACACGATGAAGAAGGAGCAAGGGTGACCTGCGAGGAGCATCGCGACGTTGAGGTCGGCTACGGCTTCGACTACTTCAACCATGTTCCCCTCGGAATGTTAACCGCGTACGGTCTACAAGGATATGTATTCTATACGCTCCGGCCGTTACTGTATTACTACATAGATAGATCTTGGGCGTTAGGAGGTTCCAACGTAGGATTTTTTTGTTTTCTGCTGCGGAACCCTTCATTGCTGGCCCCTCTACTGCAGGGTGTCCTGCTTCTCCCCGGTGAATCGCCCCTCTGCTGCAAGGGTACTGCTGATCAGCGGTGTTGTTGCAGAACCACGCCACCAAAGCTACAAAGCTGGGGCGATGATGCTACAGGAAGTGGTCCTTGTTGTTACAAATCAAGGGCAAAAGCTAGGACGGTGACGTTACAACGATGCTAAAAGTGTTGATCGTGTTTGCTACCAATAGTCGTCGGGTCCACTACCGAAGGTGTTCCTTGTTGCTACTAGCGGGTCGACGATGCTACCGGTCAGGTTGCGCTTATTTTAGCTACAACACTTATGTAGTTTTGCGACAATAGTACAAAGTGTTTACTATGATGTCTCCGGCGAAGTTAGATTCGCTATAGTAGCAGGTTTTTTTGCTACAATCGATTTTCTGATTTTGCTACAATAGCACAAAGGTTTTTGCTATAAGTTTTTTGGCGAGATCTCCCAACGAAAGTCTCTAGCGAAACCAGGTTTCCAACACAAGGACAATTTTTTTTGCTACAAATTCGTCGGGCAGGTTCCGGTGAGGCCTTTGGCGAAGCAACCTTTTCTATTTTTGGAGAAACTTTTTTGTTAAAATACAATAAATTTAGTAAAAGCAGCACATTTTGTAGAAAATCGGGGCATTTTATAGCATAAGAGGGATTTTGGAGGAAAAAAAAAGACATACGGTTGGCTGGGACGAGGAGATGTGACGCACAACATTATCCATCGCATCTTTGATTTTAGAAAAGCGCTGGACCACCTTTCAGAAAGTGAATAAAATTAATAAATAGAAACATGATCACTGGATTATTCCCGTCGTGCAAGGGCCACTTGCGTTTCTTGGGTGTCGTTTTCTCCCGGACTGGACTTTCGCGTCGTTGCTTTCGCATTCCTTCGCCATCAGTGGCGAGGCCGCTAGCGACACAGGCGAGAAATGAATTATGCACGTCGATAATACATACGTGTCAAGTCTTTATTGGAAAGTTTTATGCTACTCCGTGATCCATGATCCATAATAAGTGTTGCTTATTTAAATAGTTTATACTAGTCTAGTATAAAATGAGCGACATTTGAAGTAGATTCTCTCTTTTGTAGTAGATGCTGAACCTGCTGCTCAGTGGGCGGGCGCACCAGCTACATGGATCCATTTCTTTATGTTGTTCTATCGACGTGCTGAGTGCCGGTTTGAGGAAATGTCGTGGTTCATGAGGGAAGCAGATTGAAGTTAGCTTCGCGGTGCTGTGTTTGACATGGTTGGCCAAATCAGATCAATAATAGAGCTCATCCGCGTTAGAATTATCGGGCGACATGATGATTCTGCTTTTGATTTGAGAAGGACTCTGCACCTAAACCTAAAACTAGTGTCGACCTTATAGTGCAAGACGGAGACATGGGAAGCTGAACTCATCTCAATAATAGAGACTTGATCAATAATTAAAATGTGGCTGTTGGAACTATGTTTACGATGACTGGATAAGATGAATTGCCCTAAAGCCGGCAAACAGGACAGGTTGGAACGCGGATGACTGTTCCAATCGGTCCGGTTGTTCTACAACGACTGATGATTTTGTAGCATGTGGAGGTTGAAGGCCGAATACTATGACTACTATAATCCTGCTAGCGGGAATTAGGTTGGAGTTTCTAGTGTTGTCTCTGAAAAAATAACAGGTCCATTATATCGTATCTCTGAGTAACTTCACCTCATCCTTCTCCGTTTTCCACGATTACTCGTTCGAGGAAGTACATACATGCCCCGAAGGTAGTGGTAGCCCTAACCCCACCATAATTAACATCCCTTTTAGAGTATACGTGTACGGTTAGGTAATCTAAGATAGAGATAGATCTCGTGTCTTGTCTTGCACTCCAAGATGATCCTTGTACGCCTATATATTCGCCCATGACATCCAACATATTCCGTCAATCTCTCTCCCTCTCTATCGTTCTACATGGATTCATTCTAACCACGATTCTCCTACCCTAGCCACCGACCCCCTCCTCTCAGGCGCCGTCGGCTGCCCCCAAACCCTAGCGCCGCCGTCCCCATGGCACCACGCTAGCCGCCGCTTCCGCGCCACGCCACCCCCGGGGAGGTTGATCTCCATGATCTCCGCCGGGGGCCGCGCAACCCGTACGCAGGGTTCGTCCGCCGATCCGTGATCGGCTGCCCTGTAAGTCTTTTTTTCCGATCTCTTGATCGATTTTCTTTTTTGCTTTACCGATCTTATATCGGATTGAGTCACCCACCATCGTCGTGATCACTGCACCTCTATTCCAACCATCGGCATCGGGGATCTACACCGCGCCCGTGCGCCAGCCTCCTCCGCTATTGTGCCTGCCTCGGCAGGCTGTCGCGGCCTTAGGGCAGGCTGTCGCGCACCGCGGACGGCTGCCGCGGCCGCCCCTCGGACCGTCTTCGTCGTCATCGTCCGAGACTTCACCGACAACGCCGCCATCGACTCTGATCTACGCGTCGTCCACGCCATGGCGCATATGGTGCACCGTCGGTCTGATCAACCGATCATGCGCCTGTCTATGCCAGGCACGTCTCCGAGCACGCGCCTACCACCGATCGAGCTACGGGCTGCCGCTGTGTCGCCCCGTCGGGCCGCAGCGCCGCCGCCTTTGGTCCACGCTACCGGCTTCCAACGCGCCTTCCTTGGCGTGTACGTCGCTGGTGGTCTCCCAGCCGCTGCACCGACTTGTGCCCTACAGCTATGCTGCCCCCTCGGGTCGTAGCGTGGCTGCACGCAGTCTACTTCGCCGTCCTCGTGCATCGACGGCCTCGGCTTTCACCGCGCCATCTCCTACGGCGCGGATCGCCGCCGTCTGCACATGGTCTTCGTCACGTCGCCGGGTCTTCCTCGCCTACTTCGAGCACCACCGCCGCGCTTCACAAGGTAACCTGCAGGGCGCTCTCTCGTCGTCGCAGCTCCGCCGACTACCCCATCGCCAATCTAGGCATCCAGCATGACTAACCCAGGTCGCCGCTGGTTTCACCGCCTTCTACATCTTCGTCCACTACAACTTCGCCCCCTGCGTCATCGCCTCATCCCCGACTATACCACCTGCTACTCTACTCCGACAACCGCGGACAACGCCGACATTAGCCACGGCGACCCTTCGCACGGCTACCTCGACCATGGCACCGCCTCACGCTCTCGGCTTCCTCGACATCGGCACAAGGGCTACCACCTCGCTTGAGCATCACCAGCTTCCTCTATAGTCCAACCAACCGTGATGCGACACCGTCCACGACGTTCTCGCTACGACTGCGGGGGGATGTCAGCCCACTGGATGCTACTTCGGTTTATCTCCAGTCCGACCGTCCGCGATGTTCCAGTTGTTCATGACGCTACCGCTACGACTGCGGGGGGATGTTAGAGTATACATGTATAGTTAGGTAATCTAGGATAGAGATAGATCTCGTGTCTTGTCTTGCACTCTAAGATGATCCCTATACACCTATATATACTCGCCCATGAGGCTCAATAATACATCCAACATATTCTGCCAATCTCTCTCCCTCTCTATCGTTCTACAATCCCGAACTATCTAGCGGATGATTCTCCACCATCGCACTATGGTAACTATTATGTGTTTGAGAACGGGGCAGTAGCCCAGTGGTTGAGTCGTAGTGGTACATCCCAACGACCGGAGTTCAACTTCTGTCAGGAACGAATTTCCGGAATTCTCAAGACAAGTCCCGCTTCTACTATAAAATTACCACCAAGGGCTAGTCCTGGTCGGTTTTCATTTTTTAACTATTGTGTTGTATTGTTTGACAATATCTTCATGGTTTTGCGGACAGTCGGCAGGTATAATGCAGTCATGATGATCCAGTTCAGAACTTGATTAACACTGTCGTCGGATTGAGGACAAGTACACCATGAGGGGGTCCTCAAGGCATGCGGAAGAGATGGGTGTGAGACGTACGGTATTCCGGGACGGTGTGCACACAAGTTTACCCAGGTTCGAATCCGCCGGCTTTAGACGAATCCTACTCCTGCTAGCAATCCAGTAATACGGCAGAGCCGGAATATGGGTTACAAGGGTATCGCCTGTGCGAGTTGAGATTGTAGACTATTGGGTTGCCCTAAAGGCTCTCCCTAGGACGGCTTATATAGATATCCGGTCTAGGGTTTACAGGAGAGATCAATCCGTCTACGACTAAGAGTTGGTTACAGAGTACATCTTGAATTACAAGTAACATTATGAGCCTAAGTCGGTAAGTCTTCTGGTCCTTCCCGTAGCCGGATTGGACTCGTCTTCTCTCACTGACTGGGCCGCCCATGAAGCAAAGCTCTAACCCGAAGTGGGCCACCCTGGTCAGTGAGGATCTGTGAGGATACCCGGAAAGTATATCCCCAACAGCAGCCCCCAGAGGCCTCCAAGATCCAAAGTCGGATTTTATCATCGTCTAGCTTGATCTTCGGCTTGTAGAATCTTGAAGGGTTCCTGAAACTTCACAACAAAAAATACGATATGGGTCTTAAAAGTAAGTCAGACCTTTCAATTGGTTACTCGGATTTCCCAGCTCGATTTTAAACTAAGCCGGAACTTGGTCTCTAATGCCACCTGACACAAGCATGGTCAAGTCACGTCATCTGACAGGCGTGCCGTCAACACGACCGTTAGTGGGCCCGCGGACCCCGGAACCGAGGCGCTGTTTCAATGCGTGCATGGAGATCGAGGAGACGCAATCATCGCGCGGGTCCTTCCCAGTTCTTCCCACGACGCGTGGCGGTTACACTGTAGCATTTGCACGAATCTTGGCGCAGGTAGGTGGATATAAGGGGTTTGGATTTCTCCTTCTCCTTTCCACCAGCCCTTTGCCGTTTCTTTCTCTCTCAATCCTCCTGCGCACACAGAGCTCCCTCGTCCCCTCCCCACAAAACTCCCAGCGCCACCACTTTCAGGTCATCTTCTCACCGGAGAAATGGCTTCATCATCTTCTTCCTCCGGTTTGGCAGCGGCAGCGGCGGTGGCGTCGACGGAAGTTACAGCGGAGAAGGAGAGCTTCCGGGGAATCTGGATCCCCTGCGCCCTCGATGAGGACGACCTCAAGAACGTGGAGAAGGAGGGGCTTCTCGCCGCCGGCGACTGGCGGACCGGCTCCGGCGAAACCATCCCCAACCCGCGCGATGGCGAGCAGGTCCACTTCGGCACCCATCTCGACCGAGGTCTGTCTTTTCCTCCATCGGAGTTCTTCTCCGAGGTGATAGATCATTACGGAGTTCAACTCCACAATCTTCCTCCCAACTCTCTCTTAGAGATGAGTGCTTATGCATCGCTTTGCGAGGGCTTTCTCGGCATTAGGCCGAGTTTGCTTCTCTTCTGGTACTATTTTCATGTCCGGAGAAATTCTATCACTGCCGGTGTTCCTTACATCATCGGCACTATTAGTTTTTCACTTAGACGTGACCGGGCATATCCCAAAATAGCTGCCAGTGACTTGGTCAAACAATGGCCAGCCACATTTTTCTACCATAGGGATATTCCGGCTCCCGGCAAAGCTACTGCTTTGCCGGCTTTTGTCGACGGAGCCGCCACGGACCAGCCTTCCTAGGACGAGGCTGCTCCGGCTCTCACCGATGATCTGATCCTTGTGAAGAGGTGGATCTAATATTTGATCAAGTACAAGGGTCTGAAGGGATACGACTTGGTCCAGTGCTGGGTCTCATGTCGGATCTAGCCACTTAAGTACCATGGGGATAGACTGATGCACTCCATCATGTCATCCAAAAAAGGCTCCCTCCGCATCAGCCCCAAATCCTACACCACTCAAGGCTACATCAGCCAAATCAAGTGGCTGATCAAGGAGCGGATCGAGAGGAGAATTCTGGAGGTTTCTCTGGATATGCACACGGCGGACAACCCCGTGGTGCTGGTAAGCTTCCATCAGTACCTCTTTTATGTGTTTCAATCTTCGAGTTAAGTTGCAATACTGATCTGTTTTCTTGTTTTCAGCTTGCTGACCTCCCCGAGTCGGAACTTTCTCCGCTCGAAGGATATCCTCCTAAGTTTTCTCAGGAGACAGAAGTTGTCCCATTACCGGACCTTGCGCTCAAGAAGCGCAAAGCTCCGATAGTGGCTGTTGGCACAAAGAAGGTGCCTGTTGTGAAGAGGTAATCTTTCAGTCACAATTTCCGCCTTTGTACCTTTCTCGAATTTCTTTCTGAGATGTAATGTTTCCGACTTTACCCCATTTATCAGAGCAAAGCCGATCGTCAAGGGCAAGGGGAAAAGGATTCCTTCGAAGCCCCTTCGACAGACGAAGCTTACCATAGCTTTTCCTACCGTGGCTCCTCCGACTCCTGTCCCTCAACCTTCTGCAACGCCGGCGATCACTCCTTCTCCGGTTGTTGCAGAAGATCCGGATCCTCCAACGGCGCATGTGATCCTTGGGTCACAAACTGACGTCACCGTGGGTGCGTTAGGTCAAGATAAGGGTGAACCCTCTTCGGGTAATGATCCCTCGGCTGAAGTCTTTGCCGACAACCTCATCAACAAACCGGGACTTGCCAAGTTTGGCCTGTCCCGGAAATCTGTAGAGGAAATCCAGCGGCTGGCCAGGCAAGTCCTGGACAAAAGCAATTTATCCCCCAAAGAGAAAGCGCAAGAAGCAGAGGACGTCAAGTTCTCCGACCTTCTCGCTCAAGTCCGCCTTCGCGACGAGAGGATTAGGACTGGTGAGCTTCCAACAACCCCAGTAATCCCTCTTACTCTCGCCGAGAAGGTGGCAACTGAAGTGAACGCGGGTTTAGATAAACTCACCCAGGAGCAATATGTAAGTGGGAATTCCAACTTTTGTTTTTACATTATGTTATATCATATCCTCTAGCCCCCAAGCATGAAGTAGGATACATAATCCGGGTTTATGCTTTCATTAGGATGCCAAAGAACGAACTAGTGTAGCCCCCAAGGCTCGTGCTGATATTTAGCAAAAAATATTAGCCCGAGTCTTAAGTAGCTTTCTGACTTTGGGTATTCTGACTTACAGAAAGTATGTTCCTATAACCAGGAATTATTGACCAATGTCTGTGATAAGCGGAGAGAGATCAAAGCTCTCCGGCTTAAAAATGTTGAGCTCAAAGTAGCCAAGGATGAAGCCGAAGGTAAACATTCCGAGATTCAAACCTTGTCTTTTGCTTTTTGAGTGCCAAACTTTTTCTGAACTGTTGTTCTTTTTTGACTTACATCGCTGGTGAAACAATCCATCGCTATGATTGAAGAGGCCGAGAACCTCAAGACCTGGTGGTGGAGAACAAGGGACTTCGCCAAGAGCTGGATAAGCTCAAGGCGGATCATGAAACGAGCATAGCTCAAGTCCTGGAATCCTCCTCCATGGCCATTGAAGAGCGTGATCGCAAGATCGCTGCTCAAGATAAAATTATCTCGGACCTCAAGAATGAGCTTGGCAGAGAGAAGGACATCTCCCAGGCGCTCCGGGCTGAACTCCAGAGTCTTCGGGAGGAGAAGACCAAAATTGACAACGTCATTCTCGGTATGTTCCATCTGTCTGACTTATCTTTTCTTCGAATTTTATCAATGTTGGATTTTTCTTAACTTGTTTTGTGTATATGTCCTCTGAACTTGATGGATTCTTCCTCCTCCGAGCCCTGCACCCACCGGCTTACCCAAGTCGGTGATCTTCTTCATGACTTCCGCTAGTCCCTTGAGGATATTGGCGAGTCTCTCAGAATTCCGGACATGCCAAGCATGTTGGATTTTCAGGTGCGGGACAAGGCCAAGGAGATGCCGCAGCTCGTTCGGGACTGGAACATGTCCTACACGTGGACCGCTGCGCAGAACGCTCTCACCATGGTCATGAGCCACCATAGAAACATGGAGATATGGCAAGTGACCAGAGGGTACTGCAAGGTAGACGAAGACGGCCAGGAGCAGGACCTTCAAGCCATCATGCACTCCTGCGCTGGATATGGGTGCCACGTAGCTGATCTGACCAGCTACGAGATCCCCTTCTTCACCCGCGTAGTTACTCCGCCACCTCCTCCAAAAGAAGCCGAAGAAGTTTCCGACGATGAACGGACCACCTCAGATCCGGACATCTCAGAACGATATCAAGGCGGAGTAACCAGCGAGCCGGCAGCTCCTTCATCTCCTCCTGCATCATAGACCAGAAATTTATGTATTACTCCGGAAAGAACATGATGCGTTTATAAATATTAAGTACTATTGATTTTGCTAGTACTTTTGGCTATTTATCTATTCAGCACTTTTGGCTTTGATTTTTTTATGTGCTTGAAATGTTTACATAAGCACTTAAATTTTTTCGTCTCTACTTATCGTTTATCTGGCTTTCCGCCTCATCCCTTTCGTGAGCCGGCTAAACCTTCAGCCGGAAACTTTGCCGAGCAACGGAGCTCAATTGCTAAACTAGTTTAAACTCGGAAACAAAGCCAACTTCCAGTACCAACAATTCACTACTCGGAAAATACCCGCATCCAGCAATCAGACAAATAACCCAAGTAAAAACTAGAAATTTTAGAGTTATACCCGAAGGTAGCAGTTTTAGAATCGGAAATCTAAACCAGAACGAACATGAGCATAAAGTACTTTCAAGCATTCTGGGATTTTCGACTATGACATGATCATTTGGAAATAAGATGGTAAAAAACTTCTCAGAAAAATTTGAGGCAACCAAAACTTTTATTTCTCACAGAACATGTACATATGTATGATTACAAAGAAGGATAAACTAAGAATAAAAGGGACATAGCTGAGCAATATTCCATGGTTTGTCTAACTCATCCGGATTTGTACTGCCTCCAGCTCTCTTTCTCTTCTTAGTAGCAGGTCTTTCTTTGACTGGCCTCATGTCAGTTAAGTAGTACGATCCATTGTGCAATACTCGACTAACTAAAAAGGGCCCTTCCCATACTGGGGAAAGTTTGTGCTTTCTTTGTTGCACAAGCTAGAGAACCAAATCACCTTTATTGAAAGATCTAGTTCGGACTCTCTGGCTATGATACTTACGTAACTTCTGCTGATAGGCTGTAGATCTCATTTCAGCAACGACGCGAACTTCTTCGACTAAGTCAAGATTATTTTGTCGAGAAATCTCGGCATCCTCTTTGATATACGCGGCCACTCTAGGAGAAGTATGAATTAAATCGCTAGGAAGAACTGCTTCTGCGCCATAGACCAAGAAGAAATGTGTGTATCCTGTTGACCTGTTCAGAGTTGTTCGTAAACTCCAAATTACAGAAGGTAATTCCTCTGCCCAAGCCCCCACAACACGTCGTAGTGGTGCTTCGAGTCTTGGTTTCAGGCCTTGTAGAATTAAACCATTTGCTCTTTCGACTTGTCCGTTAGCCTGTGGATATGCGACTGACGCAATGTCAAGCCGGATATTTTGCTCATCGCAGAATTCAGCCAATTCTCCCATGGAAAAGTTACTCCCGTTGTCCGTGATAATGCTATGTGGCTAACCATACCGGATTATAACATCCTCGTCAAATCTTTTGGCTGTTGCTCCATCACAACTAGTAACAGGTTTAGCCTCGATCCACTTTGTGAATTTATCCACCATCACTAAGAGGTGAGTAAATCCACTTGGAGCTCGTTTAAAAGGTCCTACTATATCAAGCCCCCAGACCACAAAAGGCCATGTTATTGGTATTGTTCGCAGCTGATCAGCCGGAACATGAGCTTGCTTGGCGTACTTTTGGCAGCCTTTGCATGTCTTGACTAATCGTTCGGCGTCTGCCTGAGCTGTAAGCTAGAAAAATCCATGTCGAAAAGCTTTTGCCACTAAAGATTTGGCTGCAGCGTGGTGACCACACTCGCCTTCGTGGATTTCCCTTAAGATTTCCACTCCTTCTTCCGGAGATACACAGCTCTGAAAAACCCAAGAAGCACTCCGTTTATGGAGCTCACCCTTAACAATAGTATAGGGTTTTGCTCGTCGGATGATCTGCCGGCTCAGCCCCTCGTCTTCGGGTAATTTGCCATCTACCAAGTAATCGAGGTAGGGTTGAGTCCAGCTGGGAATTACAACCAGAACTGCTATTAAAGGTGAGTCAGATTTGGCTAGATATTCCTCATCTACTCCCTTTATTGAGGGAACTTTGAGGTGCTCTAAAAAAGCGCCATCCGGGACCTCTTTCCACGTAGAGCCTATACGAGATAGTGTATCTGCTTCCTCATTTTCTGCTCGAGGGATGTGTTGAACTTCAAACCCTTCGAACGATTTAGATAGATCATCCACGACAGCTTTATATGCTTCCATGTGTTTATTTGCATTACAAATATCCGAGACTTGCTGAGCAACAAGATCCGAATCTCCGTAACACATCAAACGTCGGATGCCAATATCCTTAGCAATCCGGATTCCATGCAGCAGTGCTTCATACTCGGCAATGTTGTTTGTCATTGTGAAGTGGATCTGCAACACGTATAAAAGTTTATCTCCTTGGGGTGATTTGAGCACCACGCCAGCCCCCGAGCCCCCTCGAGCCTTAAACCCATCGAAAAAGAGGGTCCAATATTCCGACTCAGGGAGGACCATGTTCTCCTTGGTCTGTGTCCAATCAGCGACAAAGTCAGCAAAGATCTGGGATTTAATTGTTGTCCGAGGTTTATACTCAATGTCGAAAGTCGAAAGCTCTATTCCCCATTTGGCGACGCGTCCTATGGCGTTGCTATTGTTGATTATGTCTCTCATGGGAGCTTTGCTCACCACAGTAATTGGATGCTCCTGAAAATAGTGTCGTAGCTTACGAGATGCTAGAAAAACACCGTAAGCTATCTTTTGATAATGCAGATACCGTTGTTTGGACTCTGTCAGGACCTCGCTAACAAAGTACGTCGGACGCTGCACCAGGTGTTCCTGATTTTCCTCTGGTCTCTCCACCACCATGACGATAGCGACAACCTTATTTGTCGCAGCAATGTAAAGTAACATCGGTTCCTGAGGTTCCAGCGCTGCAAGGATAGGAACAGATGAGAGTACTTTCTTCAGGTCTTGTAGCGCAGCTTCAGCTTCGTCAGTTCAGACAAAATCCTAGGTCTTCTTCAGGAGTTTGTATAATGGTGCGGCTCTTTCACCAAGCCGGCTTACAAATCGACTGACCGCAGCAATGCAACCAGTTAATCTTTGTACGTCCTTCAGGCGAGTTGGCCTGGAAATATTGAGAATAGCCTTGATTTTGTCTCGGTTCACTTCTATGCCTCTTTGAGACACAATGAAACCTAACAATTTTCCGGCTGGTATTCCAAAGAAGCATTTCTTCGGGTTAAGAATGATGTTGTATTTTCGTAGATTGGCGAACATCTCCTCCAAGTCGAAAATCAGTGTTTCCTTCTTTTTGGACATCACCGCAATATCATCCACGTATGCATGTACATTGCGTCCGAGTTGGTCATGGAGACAGCGCTGCATCGTGCGCTGGTACGTAGCTCCTGCGTTCTTCAGCCCAAAGGGCATCGTAACAAAACAGAAGGTTCCGAAGGGGGTTATGAATGAAGTTTTGACTTTGTCAGATTCCTTTATCCGGATTTGGTGATAACCGGAATATGCGTCGAGAAAACAGAGGAGTTCCGAGCCTGCCGTAGAATCGATAACTTGATCAATTCTAGGCAGAGCGAACGGATCTTTTGGACAAGCCTTGTTCAAGGCAGTATAATCAACACACATCCTTAAATCAGTGGTGTCCTTTTTAGGGACCATTACAGGGTTGGCCGACCAATCAGTATGGATGACCTCTTCTATGAATCCGGCTAACTCGAGCCGCGCTAGTTCCTTAGCTATTGCCTTATGCTTTTCATTGCCAAACTGTCGTAAGGACTGTTTGACGGGTTTAGCGTTCAGGTTTACATTTAGAGAGTGCTCGGCAAGTTCCCTAGGTACTCCGGTCATGTCAGATGGCTGCCATGCGAAGAGATCTTGATTTGCTTGGAGGAACTTGACGAGCGCACTTTCCTATGCGCTACTTAGGCCTACGCCTATCTAGGTCACCTTGGAGGGGTCATCATCCTTCAACGACGTCGTCTTCGTCTCTTCTGATGCCTTGAACTCCGGATTTGGCTTTGTCACCTCCTTCTTCGTCGCGGGCATCTCGGACGGATCTATGCTCTTCTTGATCTCCTGGTACTCCTGGGCGTGTAGCACGGCTTCGGCAAAGGCGGCATTTCCATATTCGCACTCTTGCGCCTTCTTCGGGTCTCCCTTGATGGTGATCACGCCGTTGGGACCTGGAATTTTCATCATATTGTAAATGTAACACGGACGAGCCATAAAAGCCTAGTAAGCCGGACGTCCAAATATAGCGTGGTATGCGCTCTTGAATGGGACCACTTCGAAGGAAAGTGCCTCCGTCCGATAGTTCTTTGGTGTTCCAAAAGTAACATCCAAAGTGATCTCTCCCGGGGAATTAGCTTGTCTTCCTAGGACAACTCCGTGAAAGATCACAGAGCTATGGTTCAGCTGTGTTTCCGAGATCTTCATCCGGCGTAGTGTTTCGACGTAGAGAATATTGATGCTGCTACCACCGTCCATGAGGGTCTTGGAGAAACCATAACCGTCAATAAGTGGATTGACGATTAAGGCGTATTTTCCTCGCCTGTGTAGCTTAGGCGGATGATCAGCACGGTCAAACGTGATTGCCACTTCCGACTAGTCTAGATACTGAGGGACAGCCGAAACTGTTGCATTGAGCTCGTAGAGAACTGCTTTCTTGACCTTTGCTGGTTGAGATCCGACGAAGGTGACGTAAGTGTCCTTTTTGGTGGGAAAAGTCTTCTTCCCTTCTGACTTGGGATTTGAAGCATCAGCTTCCTCCATGTCGGAATCTTCCTTGGTCTCCTTGTCTTTGTCGGGATTTTTCTTTCCCTTCTTCCGCTTAGCTTTGTAGCCTGCGGTATCGTCTCTCTTGATGTCGTCGTTAAAACGACACTCGGCGTTGGTGTGGGACGAGCCCCCATTGGCGTCCAAGTGATGCACACATGGGTTATTGGCAATGTCGGCCCAAGTGTAGGTTTTGCCTGGTTGTTGCTCTCCTCTACCTTGGACCCTTGACGTCCCACAGCCTCGCCCGCGGCCTCCGCCACGTCCTCTAGACCCGGAAACAGTAGTGACCACTGCTGTCTCCGCGTTGGGTTTTTTTTCCGAGGTATTTTTGCGCTTCTGAGCTTGTTGCTTTGGTTGTTTTGCCGACTGGGGTACAGCCAGGACATTGAGTAATCCCTCTACATCGTCGTCAGCATCTGCATACTTGCTCGCTGTTTCTATCATCTCTCCCAGATCAGTAACCTTGTCACACTTCAAGCGATGGCGCAGTAAACCAATTGGGAGACCTGCGATGAAAGCTTCAATCACGGTTTGATCATTTACTCCTTCACAGGAGTTCTTGGTGTTGATCCATCGTCCGAGGTAATCCCGGCAAGTTTCTCCGGCTTTCTGGGTGTAACGATGTAGGTCTCCAACCGTACAGGGCCTCCGATATGTGCCTTCGAAATTCCAAAAGAACGCACTTTGCAAATCATACCAGTTATGGATGGTGTTCTCCGGAAGTTGATTGAGCCATGATCGTGCCATCTTCCGCAACATAAGTGGGAGATATCGGGTTGTGACCAGGCTGTTTCCGCCCTTAGCGATGCAGCAAGCTTGGAAGAAGTCCTGTAACCAGGTGTCTGGCCGAGCAATGCCATCGTAGGCTTGGATATGTCTTGAGATAGCAAATCCTTCCGGGAATTTTGTAGCTCTGATGTGTGCTCCGAAGCACTTTGGGCACACGTACACGTCATCGTTTTCATAGCGCCAAGCCTCTATGTTGGAGTTGATCCTGTGTCTTGCGTCGTTCGGGGATAGAGATCGTCCCGAATGTCGGCTGTGGCTGCGGTGCCTTGGAGCCAGACTTCGGCTTGTGCCATCACCTCCTCCGCCATGTCGTCCTCCTTGCCCTCCTTGGGGGCCGTTGTGATAACTGCCTGGTGGAGGGGGTGGGGCAGCTGAATTGTTTCCGGCTGAGCGCCGATCTCCGTCCGGAGCGTCATTATTCCGGTTCCGGGGAGGTTCTTGACTACGACGAGCCCCCTGCCGGCTTGTTCCATCATGGTTTCCGTCGTTCCTTCGTCCGTCGTTCCCACCATGGTGAGGCTCAGCCGGACGGCTCTCATGTCTAGGAGGTGGCATTCTCTGACGATCCTCCTCCCGACGTTTCTCCTTATCTTCTCCCTTTCGATCGTTGAATTCTCGTCGGGGAGGATTCCTCAGATTCAGTGCAGAGATCGCGTCTTTCTCGGCCACTGGAGCGACATTGCTCCAGTTATGTGTAGCTCTACGATGCTATCCCGACGATCCGGTTCTTGAATAATTGTCTTCCCTGCGTTCGGGGTGATGGTACTGCGCCCGAATGTAATGGGATCTTACGTCAGCCCATGCCGGATCTGTGCGACATTGGTCAGAATCCGAGACCAGTTTTTGACTTCCGGACAGGGCGACCTTCTGCTGCTCCAGTCCCTTGTTGGGTAGCTTGATACCCAAACGGATCTCCTCTGGTCCTGGATTAGCCGATAGAATTTCTCGGGCTGCCACGGTATTCTGTACTAGGGTTGGGTATACCCAATCTCCATTGCTGTATTTCCGTGGCTTCCCCATCTCATCCCCAAAAAGGACGGCACAGACATGTGGGAATTGGTCATCGTTGGTGTGACGCTTCCATGTCTTTTGATGCAACCGAGACATGTATTCCTTGGTTGACATGTGTTTCTTCTCCACCTCGATGTTTTTGGCTTCATCGAGGAGTTGTTGACGACACGCTTCTAGGGCATGCGCCTTTTCGTCCAGCTCATCTGCAATGAGTTCTGCAGTTGTAGGGATAGGTGTGGGTAATGCGGCATCGATGAGTTTACGCGCACCTTCTGTGATCACGTGTCCATCCATCGATGCTTCTTTTTTCGGCTCGTTTGGGATAAGTGCTCCATCCGAGTCTTCCTCGTATTCCTCGGCAATCACCTCCTCTGTGAGAGGGTCTTTTGCCGGGGTGTTGTTCTTCTTGTTCTTCTTCTTTGCCTTCTTGGCAGCGCCGGTAGCAAAGACGGCTTTGGGTCTGTTTCCCGGAGTCAAGCTCTGATCGGTACTTTCGGACATCTGGACTTCGGGATTATCTCCGATGTCCATGTCATCCTGTGCTTTGGGAGAGTGTTCCCCGGATCCTTCATCCATGGCTTCTCCTTCTTCTGCAGCTTTGGAGTTGTACTCCTCTTCATATTCCGCGGAGAACTTTCGGAAATCTGCCGACGTCATAGATTCATCTGAGGATGCGAGAACGTCGGCGTTTGTTCCAATTGCCTCCAGCACCGAATCGGTGTTTTCTCCAGCATCGGCAGAGCCGGATCCGGATCCAACATATCAGATGAAGTGTGATGCATGCTTCCTGAGGTACCTGCGGCTTTCGCGATCAGCCATGTCGAAACTTTTAATGGTTTCGAGGATTGCATCTGCGCTTGCGCCTTGCAGTATCATACGTCTTAGTGTGTACCTGAGGAAAGGCCTGTCTATCCCGGCATCGTCAGAGCCGGAATCAGTGACGTTGATATGCTGCTCTTGGGTTTCGACCTCCACGGGTGGGTCGATCTGGGATCCGGCTTCTCTAGGGAGATCCACTCCAGATTCGACTTGGACCGTGAGGTCTTCTTCAGGCTCAGATTTCTCCACTATCTCTGCAACTGGTGCGGGCTGGGTGGGATTAGGGTTTTCTGAGATCCAGAACTCTGCCGCCTCCGCGGAAAAAGGGGACCCAGAAGATTCTTCTGCCTCTATCATCACCGCTGGGGTGGGTTGGGCAGTTTCAGCGAAACCGATGTAAACATCGATCTCGCCAAAAGACATGATTGTATAGGCAGTCACGGCCTCCCTAGCCGGAATCCAAGTCTCGTCGAGAATGATGAGAGGGACGTCGCTGGCGTAGAGGATGCGACCGACGGCAATGGTCTCGCCGATTCCGATTCTTGCAGATTCCGCTCGGAACGCAGATCCGAAGCTCACTTGCCCCACGGTGGGCGCCAACTGTCATCGGATTGAGCACAAGTATGCCATGAGGGGGTCCTCGAGGCGTGCGGAAGAGAGGGGTGTGAGATGTACGGTATTCCGGGATGGTGAGCACACAAGTTTACCCAGGTTCGAATCCGCCGGCTTTGGACGAATCCTACTCCTGCTAGCAATCCAGTAATACGGCAGAGCCGGAATTAGGTTACAAGGGTATCGCCTGTGCGAGTTGAGATTGTAGACTATTGGGTTGCCCTAAAGGCTCTCCCTAGGACGGGTTATATAGATATCCGGCCTAGGGTTTACAGGAGAGATCAATCCGGCTACGACTAAGAGTTGGTTACAGAGTACATCTTGAACTACAAGTAACATTATGGGCCTAAGTCGGTAAGGCTTCTGGGTCTTCCCGTAGCCGGATTGGACTCCGTCTTCTCTCTCTGACTGGGCCGCCCGTGAAGCAAAGCTCTAACCCGAAGTGGGCCACCCTGGTCAGTGAGGATCTGTGAGGATACCCGGAAAGTATATCCCCAACAAACACTAAATGGCAAAATTGTTCAAATACTTTTTGTTAAACAAAACTGGTAAGATCTTGCTCTGGATTGTTGAAACTGCAACGGAACTATAATGATTGCTCGGCTAAGTAAACTGATGAAAGACGGAGTCCTTAAACTTGGTACAATATTGATATGTCATTTTTTGCAAGGTAAGCCAAAACATATATTGCAAAGTTATGTCAACATAAAGCACTTAAAACATGATGGTACACTTCCATTCACCGTGTCATATCTCATGGCCTTTCCCATTTGGCTAGATAGTTCAAAACACGAATACAATATCCGGAAGTAAAACACAAGGAGTTTGATCCCTTGTGTTTTAATTTTAACAAAGACATAAACTATTTTTCTATGCGAAAGTAACTTCCATTTTGCTTCTCTACAAGTGCCAACTCTACCATAACTTTATCGCTCTCTCCTACAAAAATAACAATGAGACACAACGGTAAATGGTATGAAAAATAATTATGTGTGACCAAGTATGCAACTTGTTCGTTATTCCATATTTTACTATTCTTGATCATTTCTATCCAAGTTATCCATCATAACGGAACACATGATATTGTGAATCTGCGGTTGTGGTTGTTAAGTTTCAGCAAAACCAACTGACTCACCCTTTTGGAAAGGGATTATGAATGTTAAAGAAGAAATTTTCAAAAGAGGGTCCTTGGAGATTGGTAATGGAGAGAAAACTAGATTTTGGGAGGATACTTGGTTAGGGGATGAGCCTCTAAGTAACCAATATCCTGCTCTTTATAATATTGTTCATAGTAAAAAAAGTAATGGTGGCACGTGTCCTTGGCTCATCTCCTTTAAACATAGGTTTTAGAAGATCCCAAGTACCAGGATGCAGAGGCCGGGGTCTACCCCCATTTCAAAAAAAAAGGAGATCCCAAGTTGGCAACAAATGGGAGAGATGGATTCATCTTGTGACACGTCTTATGCAAAATCAATTAATAGATACAGAGCATGTTTTCAAATGGAACCTACCCGCATATGGGAGCTCCACAGTTTGGTCAATGTATCTTGATCTTCTAAATAGGCATAAGGTCTTACTAAAGAAATACATTTGGAAGATATAAGTGCCTCTGAAAATCAGATATTTTTGTGGTTTCTCCATAGAAAAGAAATCCTCACTAAAGATAACTTAGTCAAACGAAATTGGCAAGGGTGCACTCGTTGTTGCTTTTGTGATCAGCAGGAAACAACAGAGCATCTTTTTATTTCATGCCCCTTTGCAAGAACTTTATGGAGGATAGTTTACATGACTTTAATATCTCCCCACCTGCTAACATCACAAACCTTTTTGGGAATTGGCTTAACGGTATTCCGAAAAAAGTTAAGGGCCGCATTAGAGTCGGTGTGTGCGCCTTACGTTAGGCCATATGGAATGTTCGGATGATTTTATCTTTAACAAGATAAGTTTTCTATCTTTCCCGCATGTTATTCCTATGGCTACCCATTGGATCCTTATGTGGTCCTATCTACGGCTGGAGGACGAGCGTCCAGCCATGGATATTGGATACACCCATTTGTCGATGGTAGCACGGGACTTTTACAGCCGGTGTGGCTGGCCGTATGAGAGATGGCTCACATCAAGATGATACAACGACACTCTCTTCTAGCTTTTTTCATTTGGCTTATCCACGCTTAGACTTTGTGTGATCCATGAGTTGTAATAAGATGTAAAACTTTTTGAACAAGTGGGTAATAAAGAACTGAATGCATGGATTGATGCAGAGGCTGGGGATCTCTCCCATTTCGAAAAAAATAGTAGTAGGACATCAGTTCCCGTGTATAGTAATAAACATTGTATTGTCCCATCACCGTTCTTGTGTACTTAATTCTAGTAGCTCTCCGTGAGATATTAATTATTTTACCTTTATTTATAAGCTAGTGTCATATATGTGATAAGACCATACCTTGTAGAAATTACATCTTCTGAGGATCCATGTTATAAACTGGTATTTTTGGGTTCTCATGCTCAACTCATCATAAAACAAAACCGTCCCACACATATTCATGTTGTAGCATTTTGCTTACTTTCTCGACCATTGGTCAAATAATTAGTTCGGAATGAGAGATCTTGGGAAATGCATGTATGCATTTTTGCTCCCTCACACGATGTGGTGCAATGGTCGGGACACTTGAGTGCTTCACGACACTATAAATGGAGGTTTTGATGCTCTACTGTAGCCTATCCCACGGGGTTTCATTCATTCATTCCACTGGAGTCGCTTCATTCCGATCCGGATTTTGCATCATTGCTTTTGCATTATCCGCCGGCTTCGTCACTAGCCATGGCTTGCCTGCTATCGACATGGACAAGAAACGAACCACATCGACATTGCAATGACTTTTCCCCTGAACTCGTTTTGGTATGTACGTGCACATGGAATGGTACGTCGTGTTGGAAGGTGTTGTACTTGTGTCCTAAGGATTCACTAGTAGAAAACGGACCTTTGGTCCAGAGCATTAGTCCCGGTTCCTGATCCCAACGGCCAGAAATAGCCGCAGGGTTCAGAAAACATTAGTCCCGGTTCATAGGGGACCTTTAGTCCCGGTTAGTTTAACAAATCGGGACTAAAGGCGTCCCGGTTTATTAAACTAACCGGGACTAAAGGTCCGACTATATCTTCTTCCTCTCCCCTGCCCAGCCATTTCAAGCTTACACAAGCATCTCTCTCAAATTTCTTCCCTCAAGCTCGAGTTCTTGCCGATTTTTCTCAAGATTTGTGAAGATTTTTTGGCTCCACATCTATCTAAGGGTCCTAAAAGGGTAGAAACTTCATGCTTTCATATTTCATTGCTAGTTTTACCTCATTTCATGCTCTAGAAATGGAGGGATTTGTGTGGATTCTATCTCTATATATCTGGTTAATTTGACACATATAGTCCTCGAAATTCATTTGATTCATCGAAGCACAGAGCTACATGAGTTTATCCTATCTATATATCTTGGTTTGGCACATAGTCTCGAAATTCAGACGATTCACAGATGCATCATGCCACCGTCAAGCAACAAAATATCCTTCTTCTTCTTCTACCCGCCGTCACAAAATCCATTGCAACAAAAAATAAGAACCAAAACTATGAAGGCATACATATATATAGTGGCGCCCTAGCATTTTAATCATCGACCGTTTAAGCAAACCAAAAACATGAACACGCTGGGGAGTTACCAAATTAAATTAGGGAGTGCCTCTATGGTGAGCTCCTCGAAGATGGTGTGCGAGACCAGGGACACCACTACGACGGAGCTTCTCGAAGATGTCTTAGGACATTGTCCTCTTGTCCTAAGACATCTTCGAGGAGCTCGCCCTAGAGGCACTCCCTAATATGTGAAATTAGTTAGCTCGACCAGCATACTGATCTACCTAGAGAAGATATAAACTGAAAGATGTTGTGCGAGAGCAGGGACACCACTACGACAAAGCTACTCAAAGATGTCTGAGGATCCCTTCTCTAGCTAGATCAGTATGCTGGTGGAGCTAACTAATTTCACATATCAGGGAGTGCCTCTAGGGCGAGCTCCTCGAAGATGTATGAGTACAAGGTCCTAAGACATCTCCGAGAACCTCCGCCGTAGTGGTGTCCCTAGTCTCACACACCATCTTGCAATTCTTCACAAGAATGCATACCTACTTCTAGATTAAGCAGCACAACATAGTGTCGGGCACTGATGACATAATGTCGACACACTCACCCCTGGCATAGTGCTGTCACCCACCCAAAATAGTATCGTCATTTACTGGCTTAGTGCTACCCACTGAGGACATAGTGTCGACATGTTGTTGCCACATCCACATTTAGTCCCGGTTGGTGCCTCCAACCGGGACTAAAGGTTTATCATATCTTTAGTCCCGGTTGTTGGCTTTAATTTGTTTTTTAGACCAGTACTAATTTTATCATCATGATTCTGTTTGATGTACTTAATTAACAATGCAGATGAGCTGGCAATGGATGTACGCTGACCGGCTCTCTAGCGAGTTCATTAAAGGCGTGCATTCTTTTCTCCTTGTGGCTGAGGCAAACAAGCGGAATGGTTTTATGTCTTGTCCATGTGGTGTCTATCGGAATCATAAGGATTAATTGAAAATCCTCTCAACCTTGAATTTTAAAACTTTATATGAGAGTGGATAAACATGTCTATCCTACTTGATTGTTGTTTTAATCAAATCAATTTTGAATTATTAAACCAACCATATACTTGAATTTTTAAGAGAGGGAATCAAATGAATTTTTCCCAATTGTGGTGGTGAATAGATAAGCAAGTTTTATCCGACTTTAAATTCTATTCGAATTTATGGATTTATAAAACACTTTTCATCGTTTTATTTGGATGAGAAAAGATAACATGACTTATTCATTTCATTTTCATTGTTTAACTATTCCAAATTGAGGCTTTATAAAACTTTTATATTTTGTTATGACCTAATTAACTATAGTAGCCATATAAGAAAAAGGGCATGAAATGGTTCTTGTATTTAGTATTGGTGTGCAAGGTTTGAAAAGTTAAGAATCATGAAGCATGCATGGACATCATTGCATTAAACCCGAAGGAAATAATTGTATTGTCCCAAAAATAATACCTAAAACCCTAAATGGGATTTTCCTATTCTAACTACAACTTTGGAGCTATGGATTTTTCCATAATAAAATTTTAGAAATAGTGTTCCTAGATGGTATATTATGACATATAAATGTTTTAAAAATTCATAGAAATTTGTTTGAGATCATTTGGAGCTTGGATGAAAAAGATATGATAAAACAAGAAATGAATAACCAGGCATATAGGCCAAAATAAATATTTATTAGATGGTCTCATAGTATGGACAAGAAATAGGCCACTTAATATCCTATAATGTTAATGGTGATTTTACAAATTTTTAGAAACTTAAATGGTTCAATTTCATGCCCTAAATCAAAAACTAGAAAAGAAGAATAGAAAATAACTAACTAACCATCCGGACTGGGCTAGCCGAACTCTTCCCCCACCCTATCTACCGCACTGCGCGCAACGCTGCAACTGTCGCCAACCCGCCAAGGGTCTATGACCAGCCCAACGAGACGTCGTATCCCGCTTCCTAGCTCTCGCTCCCTGACAAATGAGCCCCGCTCAGTGGTCTCCTTCCTCACGCCAAAGACCGAGGTCTGATGACCCACAAGTATAGGGGGTGTATCGCAGTATTTTCGATAAGTAAAAGTGTCGAACCCAACGAGGAGCAGAAGGTATTGGCTAGTGGTATGGATCAGGAATTCTCTGCAAATAATTAGCAAACAGATTTTTAGGGGTTTTCGATAAAGCAAGTAAACAAAGTACGAGTAAACAAAAGACAGTAAGAATAAATGCAGCAAGTGGCCCAATCCTTTATGCAGCAAAGGACAAGCCGGTTGTATTTATATAGATGACCAAACGTTCTCGAGGACACATGGGAAGACTCTCAAGTGCTTTCGCTTCATATAGTCGATTAATCTTCTTTAGCTTGCTAAGTGTTGTGTGGGTGAACCTGTACTAACGTACGGCCCCATCCAAGACTAAATACATACTTGTGATTAAACGCCCTTGCAAACATCCGTAAGTTCAAGAAAGTAATTAAGGTAGAAACCTAACCACAGTTTTAAACTCTAAGACCCTTACGTCCCTTGTGCAATGGTTTCCTAATGGGGGTTCAGGTTTCTGTCACTCCGGCAACCCCTACGATTAGTAGCCAAATACACAATGCATTCCCATAGGCCCTTGTAGGTGAAGTGTCATGTAGTCGACGTTCACATGACACAACTAGAAGAAGTACACCACAACTTAAATAACAATCTATTGAATCTATTGAACATAAACAATAATTCAATGGTTCACTCAATAGCATCAACTACAAAGAGTAATCAACATCGGGAAAGTTTCCCCTATGAACTATGCAAGATTCAACGCAATTGTTACAGCAATATGGAGATGGTGATGAGGGTGCTAATGGTGATGATGGTGGTGATGATGATGATGATCCCGATGAAGTCCAGCTTGATGGTGGTGTTGATGGCAACGATCTCCCCTCTCCGGGAAGGAATTCCCCCGACAGAAATCTGTCTGCCGAGAGATCTTTCTCTCTCGGTGTTTTCCGCCCCGTAGAGGCGGCGAAATCTTTCTATGGTTGCTCCCCGAATCTTAGGGTTTCGTGAGGTTGATATACGCCAGAGGGGAGAGGCTGGAGTGGGCCAGGGCGGCCACACCACTCCCTGGTGCGGCCTAGACTTGCCCGTGCCATGGGGTGGTGTGGGCCCCTGTGGCCCACCTCAACTCCATCTTCTGGCATCCCGAGTCTTCTAGAAAAATAGAATTTTCCGTATATTTTCTCGGATTTTCTGATCTTCGCGAATTTTGCCTCCAAATAGCACATTTTCCATCAGAATCCTGACTGCAGCGGTCCATGCTCCAAAAGTCATCAACCATGCAAAAATAGATGAAATAACATAAGTATCACCTCTCAATACGAAATATATCAATGAGTAATAGTGTGCAACAAAGAAGGACCCAATGGTTCAAGTTTATTAAATGCAAGAAAGTAAAGTGTGCCATTAAGTTCGTGAGAGCTTTAATCACTAATTTTCACATAACAAGTTTAATTTGGGAGGTAGATAAAACAAGAATTTACTTGGAATAGCAATAATGCTACTAGGTAGGTATGGTGGACACAAATGGCAAAGGTTTTGGTTTAAAGGAGGTGGATGCACGAGAAGAATTCCCTCTCAGTACAGGTTTTTGGCTAGCAAGGCTGGGTAGCAAGTATAAGAGTTGAAGGAAAAAAACACACATACAAGTGATAAGAACAAACATGCAATCTTCCTTGGAATCACAAAAGATCTTAACTAGAGAACACTAGACTTATGAGCAAATCAAGAAAGAAAGATGATGAAATTATTTTTCTCTAGAGTACTTCTATCTTTTTCTTTTCAACTCTCAAAAAGGTGTTGCTACTGACTGAGCCAGGTTTGCCAAAACCAACTAAATTAACTCAATGATCCCAAAGTGCTACCAATACTAACAACAAGATCAATCATATAACCACGAATTGAAAACTAACATAAGCTATGCAAAAGGGTGAATGATAGAACTTCTCATTAATATTCCATAACGGCAACTCACACCAAGGGATACAAATCTAACGAGAGAGAGGACACTTCCATAATGCAAACCATCCTACATAATAACTTCTCTATTCATGATATGACTCTACTAATAAGGTAAAAAGATAGAAGATAGTGATATGATACCGCGGCACTCCCCCAAGCTTGGAACAAACCAAGGGGATGCCAAACCTGATGACGAATTACTCCTTTGGTGGTGGTGGTATCCTCTTGATGAGCTCCTTGATCATTTTCCCAAAGTCCTCAATGTCGAAGGTGAGATTACGAATTAGCTGTGAATTTTGCTCAATGCGGCTCATGATCATGTCGTGTTGAGAATTCCATCTCTTGCTATTCTTTCCCCACTCTTCCTCCTTGAAGTCTTCTTTTCCTGCATGGCTAGAACGAGGCAAATCCCAATTGGAGGGTAATTTCTCCTTGGGCATATTCTGGTATTGATGCTCATGGATAAGAGTGTGGAAAGGGTTCCTGGTGCGTGGAGGAAGTGACCAGGGATCTGAAAGGTGATGAGGAGGCTTCCCTCCAATGGCTGGATTTTCCACCACTCCAATGCTTGCAACGGTAGTGCCGGTGTGCTTTGCCTCCTCTTCACCTTCACTCTTGATATCCTTCTCCTTCCCGGGGTCTTGGAGGTCTTCCTCCATGGGCTCCTTCCCTTTATCCTTGGTGGACACCATTGTGCTTCTAAGCCTTCAAAGAGTATGACCTGGCAGAAATAGATCGAAACAAAAACACGGTGAAAACACGATTTACGAACCTCGGAAGATCCGGGGGGGTTATATATTACGAAGTTTCACATCAAAAGGAAGGTACTGGGAGAAAACGGGTCGGAGATGGAGTCCGAGGTGGCCACACCACCTGGTGGCGCGGCCAGGGGTGGGCCCGCGCCATGGGGTGGTGTGAGCTACCCTGGCTCCGGTTCCGTCCCTTTTTCCCTTTGTAGCTTTCCTTATTGACTGAAAACTGCAAAAATATAGTTGGATTGTATTTTTGCGGAACTTTTCTTACTAGAACTATTACCTATTTGAACACGGACTCTGCAGGTCTCTGAATTTGGTCCTCAATCAATTTCTCTGGAGTTATAACTTGAATATCATCGATATCTTCATCTTCATAAACTTATTACTTGATTCATAAAACCCTTCTCTTCCTTATTACACCATTGTCTCCATTTTCTGGAAATTTCTTTCACACAAAACTTCACACAGTTCTTATTAGCAACATTAGTATAAGTGAAGTGATAAAACCTTTTGAGTCCAAATTCAACTGAAAACCATCAAAACATAAGCTACTGTAGCAACTCCTTCCGAAAACCCAAAAAGAAATAAAAAGGAAGTCGAATAAAGAAGCAAATGCAAGATTGGCAAAATCTGTCAAAACAGACCAGCAGGTAAAGATCAATTTTTTCGAACATCTTCTGTTGCTCAAATAAAAAAGTGCAAAACTAACGAAAGTTAAATAACAACCTGGGGAAGAAGCACAAAAAATTACAGCTCAATCCAATATACAGAGATCTCTCATGAATTTTTACGGTGAAGCACAAAAATCTGTTTTGGGACAGCAACTTCCCCAAATATTACTTCTCTCTCATTAGAGGTTGATCTTGACACAAAAACCAAACAAAACAGATAAGGAGCGGTTATTACCGAAGTAATAACTTCCAAGACTCAAAGAAACAAAAACAAACTAAAAGCAAAAATAAATTGGGCTGTTTCCCATAAAGCTCTTTCTTTATCGCCATTAAGATGGGCATGATAATTTGAAGAAGCTCTCATAGGGATATGAATTTGAAGTGAAAGAGAGCATTAAGAAGCAAAACACACACACATTTAAGTCTAACCCACTTCCTATGCAAGGGGATTTTGTAAACAAACAAGTTATTGAAACCGGAGGCAACTTGCATACGAAGGCAAAAGAAGTGCAACATAAAAGCTTTCAGCATAAAACGGGGAAACTTGATATTATTGAGATGCATAAGAACACTTTTACCTCTCTCATAGTAACTTTCAGCATCATGCATAAACTTAAAAATATAGTTATCACAAGGATTATCATAGCAATGATCACTTATTCTAACAGAAAACACAGGAATACTAGCTCTCATAACACTACTATGTGAAACAATATTAGAGGTATCCTTACAAAGGATAGTGTGTCCCTCCTTTTCATATTTAGCAACAAAGTCTTTCACATTTGCTACAATAGGTTCATCAACCATTTGTTTATCAGGTTCAATAGCCTTATTCATACTTTCATTAACCATACTAGATATCATAGAATGTTCCTTTACCTTAACTGGAAAAGGCATTTTCTCAACATAAGGTTCAGGTAAAACATGATTAGCAGTATAAACTTCAGTATTTCTTGCAGGAACACTCTTAGCAATAGCTTTATGAGGTTCATGATACTTACTCCACTTCTTTTTAGGCACTTCAATGTAGGAAGCAAAAGCCTTAAAATAAGAAGCAATAGCTTGAGAGTCTAGACCATAAGCATTTTTAATATTTTGAAAGTCATCAGTTCCCATAAAAGATTCAATGCATTCATAATCATAATTTATACCTGACTTTCTACCTTTGTCATTTTCCCAAGCTTCAGTATTGTCTTGAATACGATCTAGAAGGTCCCATTTAGCTTCTTCTTCCATACGAGTGAATGATCCAGCACAAGAAGCATCCAATAAATCCTTATCATGTAGAGGGAGCCTTGCATAAAAGTTGTTGATAATAATATTGTTGGGGAGCTCATGAATGGGACATTTGAGCATTAGTAACTTCAATCTCCCCCAAGCTTAAGCTGTACTCTCTCCATCAAGAGGCCAAAAGTTGTATATTTGATTCCGATCTTTATGAATCTCACTAGGAGGATAAAACTTTGAATAAAAGATAGGCACTATTTCCTCCCATTCCAGAGCTTGACCATTCTTCAGCACCTTATACCATTCCTCAGCTCTTCCTTTCAGTGATAATGAGAATAACTTCTTCTTAACTTGATCTGTAGTAATACCTGCACACTTGAACAACCCGCATAATTCGTGTATAAAGAGTAAATGATCACCGGGATGGACAGTTCCATCCCCAACATAGTAGTTATCCATAACACGATCAATAATTCTTGTAGGTATTTTGAAAACATCTTTCTCAGCAGGTGGTGGCTTATCTACTACCTTAGCAGCGGTAGTAGCATTACCAAATAAGAAACTCAGCGAATTATCCATAACGAAAATAAAGCAACTAGTAGAAGTAAACAATACTCACAGTAGAAGTTTCCTTTACCAGTTCCACTCTCCAATAGCGCTTCACTCCCCAGCAACGGCGCCAGAAAATAGTCTTGATGACCCACAAGTATAGGGGGTGTATCGCAGTATTTTCGATAAATAAGAGTGTCGAACCCAACGAGGAGCAGAAGGTGCTGGCTAGTGGTATGGATCAGGAATTCTCTGCAAATACTTAGCAAACGGATTTTTAGGGGTTTTCGATAAAGCAAGTAAACAAAATACGAGTAAACAAAAGACAGTAAGAATAAATGCAGCAAGTGGCCCAATCCTTTATGCAGCAAAGGACAAGCCGGTTGTATTTCTATAGATGACCAAACGTTCTCGAGGACACATGGGAAGACTGTCAAGTGCTTTTGCTTCATATAGTCGATTAATCTTCTCTAGCTTGCTAAGTGTTCTGTGGGTGAACCTGTGCTAATGTACCGCCCCATCCAACACTTAATACATACTTGTGATTAAACCCCCTTGCAAACATCCGTAAGTACAAGAAAGTAATTAAGGTAGAAACCTAACCACAACTTTAAACTCTAAGACCCATACGTCCCTTGTGCAATGGTTTCCTAACGGGGGTTCAGGTTTCTGTCACTCCGGCAACCCCTACGATTAGTAGCCAAATACACAATGCATTCCCCTAGGCCCTTATAGGTGAAGTGTCATGTAGTAGACGTTCACATGGCACCACTAGAAGAAGTACACCACAACTTAAATAACAATCTATTGAATCTTTCTCAACGCAACTCCACTACTAACAACAAAACTTCTCCCATGTCCTCAATAATAAAACGAACTACTCACAAGACATCATATGGATCATGATCAGAGATGGAATAATGATGTATAACAATCTGAACATAAACAATAATTCAGTGATTCACTCAATAGCATCAACTACAAAGAGTAATCAACACCGGGAAAGTTTCCCCTATGAACTATGCAAGATTCAACACAATTGTTACAGCAATATGGAGATGGTGATGAGGGTGCTGATGGTGATGATGGTGGTGATGATGATGATGATGATCCCGATGAAGTCCAACTTGATGGTGGTGTTGATGGCGACGATCTCCCCTCTCCGGGAAGAAATTCCCCCGGCAAAAATCTGTCTGCCGGAGAGATCTTTCTCTCTCGGTGTTTTCCGCCCCACAGAGGCGGCGGCATCTTTCTGTGGTCGCTCCCCGAGTCTTAGGGTTTCGGGAGGTTGATATACGCCAGAGGGGAGAGGCTGGAGTGGGCTAGGGCGGCCACACCACTCCATGGCGCAGCCTAGGCTTGCCCGCGCCATGGGGTGGTGTGGGCCCCCTATGGCCCACCTCCACTCCATCTTCTGGCTTCCCGAGTCTTCTGGAAAAATAGAATTTTCCGTATATTTTCCCGGATTTTCTGATCTTTGCGAATTTTGCCTCCAAACAGCACCTTTTCCATCAGTATCCTAACTGCAGCGGTCCATGCTCCAAAAGTCATCAACCATGCAAAAATAGATGAAATAACATAAGTATCACCTCTCAATACGAAATATATCATGAATAATAGTGAATTAAGACATAGAATAGTGATGCAAAATGGACGTATCAAGGTCCCCACAAGATTGACATCGATCTGACCCTCCCCCTTGAATCCACGCGGGTTCGTTCGGCCCCCTTGCCCCTTTGGCACAAAATCTTCCCTATATAAGCCCCCACCTCCTCTTCATCTCGTTTTACCGAAAAATCGAAACCTATCCAAGGTTCTGATCTCACCTTTGTCGGCCTTCCCCATATCGAGCTCGAGACCGACGTTTCCTTCATACCCCCCCCTCTCCCTCTTTCTCCTCTGAACGCGTTCCATCTACTTGACCGTGTTTCTCAAACCTCATTCCCTTCTCTGCAGATCACTAGGGCGTCCTAGATCGCTCGTCGGAGCACTGTAGCCACCCGTCCTCTCCAGCCTCTCCTTGTCGTCGCCTGAGGAAGCAAAGGATAACTTAGTGACCACCCGAGAGCTTGCCATCCTCCCTCTCTTCCCGTTGACTGCCTCGCCCAGATAGGATACCACAGGAGCGCCACCAACCACCTCCATCTAAGCCCTCTGCTATCATCGCCACCATCCACATCGGCTATCTCAGAAGGATTCATTCATGTTCGTCCGATCCGAATCCAACGCTCTGGATAGATCCAGCCATGAAGCGGTACCAACCAGTGCCGTCACGCCACGTGGTAGTCCAGTCAGCCTGTCTTCATCCGCATTAGAAGCTTCAACAACTCTAAGTCAGTGCCATGTCAAACTATTTGATGACTCTCCAACACAGTCTGCGTCCAAAATTAGAAATTGATTTAATAAATAGAGAAATAGGCAGAAATTCATTAATCTTGTAAAATTCATATAAAGGATTTGTAACTCCAAAATTTGCAAATAATATATCGTTGGATTCATAAAATACGAATAATATTAATATGTAATAAAATTTAATTTATACTTTGTAGTAACTATATTTTCTGGAGTATTTAAACCTCTATATTGGTATTTAATTCTATAAAAAATAATCTACAACTCCAAATTTAGCAAATTTGATGTCTATGGATTCAAAAATTGTAATCTACATTACTGTACCATTAGTTGACTTTGTTGCGGTACAAAATATTTATCTATGTTTAAATCTCTTGTTTAAGTAAATTTTCTATACTTCTTATTCTGTAAATTGTTTTGAGGTTAAACCAGTGGCAAATGAAAGCTATGAACATTGTATATCCAGTAGCATCTGTTCTAAATTTTTATGAAACTATATTGTACTAAAAGTATTCAGATTCCAATAATGCCTATTTTAAGCCTATTTGATTAATAGAAAATGTTTAGGGAAGGCTTTTGAACTTAGTTTTCTTTTCTATCATGCATGCATACTGTTTTATTGTGTTTTGTGTGATTATTTGTTGATTACAATTATCTTTTCTGTGGTAGATTTTTGGGAGTGTGATTGTGATGATTGTGTGAACGAGAACAACTAAGGGAGGTGTCACTACCATAAATCTCTTATTGTTTCCTACGCATTTAGTTTTCAGTAGCTTGCATGTGTAGGAAATATTTTTGCCTTATATACTATGCTATGCTATGGTGTGGTACCCAATAGAATTGTCATAAACCCTAGATAATTCCTTTATAGATATCGTATTTTAGATTGCTTAGCATGCTATTAGTTGTGTGTGTGGTTTTCATGGTATAATATGTGAGATGGAAATTATGTTTTCATATATTGAAAACCACTTAATCAATGAATCACCTGGGTGGAATGGCATTGATTGGGACAATGAGTGGACATATGGTGGGGTCATGGGGACGGGCATCCAGTCTTAAATAGATTAATAGACGGTCATGATTAGTAACTTTCATGTACAACCACTTGTCCAATGGGCTCTGGCTATACTGAGTAAGTTATGGGATCTTGACCTACCGTGACCAGCAGATGTAGGTATGTAGGTGGTATGGGTCCGGGGCTAGGCTCATGATTCTATTTCCCAAAGGTCTTGTCCCAGTCTTCTCCAAAAATGAGTTGCTCGGGTATTTTGGTTAAAGTGTACTAAACCTCTTCAGCTGGTTTAAAACTAAGTGCTTAGCGTGTCCCTGATAATAGACAATTATGGGTAACTTGTCTTAATGCAATGGAATGATCTAATACATTTCAATTTCTCTAATAAAACTTAATTGGTTTTAGTGGGCACTTGGTGGACTCCAATGTGTCATTATTTCTATCAGGAGAACCTGGTGGACTCCATTGTGTCCTTAGTTATTTTGAAGAACTAAAACTTTATTTGTAAAGGTAGGATAAAATGCTGCTTTATGCAAATAAGCCGGAACCCCACTAGCCAAATGTGCATGTATATGTTAGGTTGCCAGTTGAGTCCACTAACTAGTGAAATCTTCCAATACACTTTAAATGTATTGACCATTCGTGGCTATAACTTTTTATGTTGCAGGATGTTCTGAATATGAGTAAGGCTATCATTTAGGTTGCAAATCTCCACTCAGTGTGTTGCATGTGGTGTGATGGAGCTTTTATTTGTTGTTTACTTTATTGAACTATGTTATTGGAGCTAGCTGTGAGCTAAGCTACTTTGTAATAATTATATTCTTGGATCATCCATTGTAATAATGCAACGCATTGATACACTTTTATTCATCAAAACTGTGTGGATTGTCTAATTGATCCAAGAGACTAGCATTGTAAACATAGGATCTAATCTGTAACGGGTTGGATCACTTCGTAGAAGGTACTAAGACATGATTATGCATGACTAACTATGAAGCTTGTTTGATAATCAGTATTTTACCGAGCTAGATCACTTATATCCAGATTTCAGACCGTCCATTATGACCAAACACTTGCTAGTGTGAATATGAGATTGTTAAGCAGCAATAGGACCATGAGATTCCATGTATTCAATATTGTATTGTCCTATCTACCTTATTTTGTAGGTTGTAATTTTATTTGAAATATTTATTATTTGACCTTCATTTATAAAGCTAGTGACATTATTGTGTGACCATCTCAGCTACGACTTAGATCTTTGGAGGATCCATATTGTGATCAGATTGTTGGGTCCTCATGCTCCACTCATCATGACCAAAAATCACATATATTTGTGTTGCAATATTCTTTTATCTTTGGTCGGCCTTTGGGGGAATACTTTTTTCGGCATGTGAGGATTCGGGATATGCAAATATACTAGAGGAATGCGAGAGGAACTTTGGCGTGATGACTAGGACACTAACAGAATTCATATCACTATGAAGCGTTGGATATGTTAATCTGCAGTACGGTGGTTTTGTATGTTTGATTGGAGAACGACTTTACACCTCATCCTAGTGTCGACCTTATAATGCAAGACGACTACATGGAAGATGAAATTATCTTAGCACTATATTTAAGCAATAGTTAATATATTTGACTTGTCTAGAACTATGATCAATTGGATGGTGAATAGATAAGGTGAACTTGGTGGAGGTAAGATGAGTGCCTAGAACTATTCCAATCGTTTCAATTGTGCTAGATGGAGATTACCCAAAGGTTGAATACTTGAATAATACTATTAGAAGGACTATTATTATAGGGACTTTTATGGTACCCCCATTTCAATATGGGTAGTACAACTTGTTAGGACAATTGTTTGATCAACTATGTTTAACTCATGTTTGGAAAAATAGATGACTGGTACAAATGCCACCACGACATCATTTCTCGCTGCCACTCCTAGGATTCGTTGATTTGTTTCCACTGGGAAATGCACTAGTGCCATGGAGTACTGTCGAAAATGACAATATTATGTGCACATACTAGTGGCGTGGTGAGCCCATGCCACTAGTGGGCATTACTGGTAGTGTGATGACCATCACACCAGTAGTATTGTATTACTGGTGTCATGTTCCAAGAATGCCACAAGTAATACTTACCATGGGTGCCATATTAGTAGCGTGGACAAAACACTTCACTAACACCTATTTTTTCACACTACTAGTCTATACTCTAGTAGTGCGCTGTTGGACGCTATCAGTGAGATGGGCGATATAATGGCAGGTTTGGCGGCACACTTGCACTTGTCAAAGCAGCTTCCATGCTTATACTTGTATGCGGAACACATTTTCACACATTTCTGAAGGCTATCATAAGAAATGCTAATTCATTGGTAAGAAGAAGAGTTCTGCAGAGTTAGAGGAACCAAGGCTAAAAGAAAACAACAAAACCAAAAACAACAACAAAAAACACCAAACTTAGCTAGTATCATGACCCGACGGGAGGAATGCCTCAACCTGGGTTTAACAGGATTGAGGCCCTAGTCATATTACAGCTTCATCGTGTATCCTCCTGACAAGCGCGGCGTTAGAAGGGTATTATAACTGAAAAATACATCTATTGTGCTCACACCATAGTTCCCAGGAGGCAAGTATGAGAATGGACAGAGCACGTTTCCTCTGCACACCATGTTCGTGTCATAAATTTGAAGCCACCCACGACTAGACGAGGTTCCAGCCCAAGAACTAGGTGCCAGCGAAGGAAGGTGAGCATGCTAGGCTAACAGAGACCAAACCTTGCAAGACCCAGGGCAATCCACTGACGTTGTGATATATGTTGTCAGCAATTCCTGGTTTTAGTTTGGTTTCTTCTTTGAAAGACGAAACTTGATCATACTCATTGCTGATTTTTTTAAAGAATTTTATTGCTGAAATATATAACGCGTTGTTTGGTTCGCCAAGTAAAGCAAACAATTCAGAGCTAGCTCCCCCAGGTCTGGTGACTGGCGATCATCTTGCTATGCCAGATTGTCCATTGACCAAAAGATTACAACATGAACCAAGAGCTTCCTAGATCGTTAAAACCAAAGACACAACAAACATAACATGGCAACCAACCAAACTTCAAAAAGACACAAACGAGATGTGCTGATAAACAGAAGCCAGAGAAAAAAAGAGAAAGAAAAGTTAGAAACAACAAAACGAACTTGAGGTCATCAGTGTAATTTCTTGCTTCACGAGCCGACACCAAACTAGAAACTTAAATTATCCAAATCAAAAAGAACCACAGGAAGTAGATAGAGTGCAAACAATGCATCGTGAACTTTAGAACAAGAATGCAACAATGAAGAGATATATGCAGACACAATATAATCTCAGAGAGACCCCTAAACCAGTATTCCCTATTTCCTAAGGTAAGAGATATGAAAAATCAATTGAGGTTTAGGGGTAGCTGGTTCCTCTTCCTCTCCATGTAACTATGAGGAACACATGTTCTAATACTTCCTCCGGTACATATTAATAGCCCCAACTTTGTTTAGATACAAATGTATCCAGTCTAAATATTTAATTAGATACTTTTTCCCCACGAAAACGCAAAGCTTGTGTTTTGATTTACTGATAAAAAAGAGAGTTTTTATAAATATTTACACGCTCATGACAAACAAACACTCTGTACAACTCAACCCAGTTGACACCCCTAGATCTACGCTGTGGGTATCAGGGCCCTCAACCCCTTTGTACCAGCCGCAACCTAGGATCGAGCCTCAGTTTGAATCGTGTTCAAAGACGGCAGCATTCCTATGTCTCTAGATCTCCCACGCCGCCAACATCACTACGGATGATGTGCCCTTACGCAAGGCATGGGGGGTTGATCGGCTGACCTGTAACCACTAGTCAATGAAATCCAGCTCAACCATCTCGGGGGGGGGGGAGGGGGGAGGGGGGCAGCTGTTGATCAGATCCAGGACAGCAGTCGTGCCAAGCCGATCTCGAGAAGGGGCATCCAACAAGTAGGTGTCTCATGGTCTCGACCGATTGATAACATAGGGGCATGTCTCTCACGCGTCTAGCAGCGGTCTTGGCAGGCAAGCCAAACGAAAAACTTGACCTGTGGCAATGCCCAAGTGCACGAGTTCTAGATAAAATTAAGGCGAATAATATGAACCGGAGAGAGTATGAAAGATTGTATACATCCTTTTTACGCAGAGACTCGGATTTGGACCTTCTCATCACAAAAAAGAATACATAGAGAACATTTCTCTCTTCAATCTCTTTTCCGTTCATTACAAAAGCACGTGAGGTGTCAGAACAGAAGGTGGAGAGCGCCCTTGCACGAAGATGCAGCAAGAGCAGACATTAATTCATCACGACATGACCCTGAAATACACACATTTCCCTACCATTATCCAGCCATATTGTACGTTCTCTTCATGTACTCCATCGCATCACGAGCGATTTCAGAGACCCAAGTTGACCTCAGGTAGCATAACATTCACATTGCTAGTGTGTGTTGGAATTTGATGAGTTTTGGGCCGTTGGCCCATTAGATAAATTCTGAAATTCTCTTTGATCTATTTGTGCATGGCAGCATATAGCTGTGTTAGTGGTGCCAAAGTTTAGTCCCATATTGCTAGTTGAGTGAGAGTTACACCTCCTTATATGGTAGGCTGTTCCACCACTCACTAAGGTGTGAGAAGAAGAGCAGCTCTCGCGCACTCCTTCTCCGACGCCGCCCGCCTCTCCACGCCAGGCCACGCGCGCGGAAAAATTAATCTTAGATTAATTACGAGTCATTAACAAACGCGTTAATTAGTCAGCCGTTTCCAATCTAAGATTAATTACGAGTCATTAACGGACGCGTTAATTAGTCAGTCGTTTCTAATCTTTATGGAACGTGGGCGGTTACCAATGGCGTGCACCGCAGATCGGGATAGTAGGCCTCCGGAACCCCGCCCTCTTATGAACCTGTATGGGTGAGGGGCGATTAGGTTTTTGGGAAGCGCTTCCGCGCGACTACTGACGCCATCACGGACGACTCCTTCCCCAACGAGGACTTCTTCTCGAACATCAGCAGCCTCTACATCGATGACATGGCCGACGATACTGCTGCCACCGCTGCGGTTACCGCGGCTGCTGTACCGTACATAATCCTGAACTTTCTATTTTAGATTATGTGAGAGTTCTTTATTCTAGCGTTTGGTGTAGATGTGATAGGTTTATCTTATTTAGATGTAATCTATTCATCTACTTTGTTGATTTGCATGATTAGTTTTGGTACTGTTAGTATGATCATGCTTTATCAGTTTATTATTCGAATTAAATCATATGGATTATTGCTTATATTTTTAACAATCCAAAAAACTGATTATAGGCAACTGAATTTCACTGATGTAGTCGCGGCTACTAGGCCTCCTTCATTTGATGGTATGCACTATAAGAGATGGCGCGCGAGAGCAATTCTATTGTTTAAAAACCTAAACTACTATAGCGTCACTCCTGGCAAACCTGAAGGAGATCTTTTTGTTGAGCATGAAGCGGTCTTTAAGAAAGCCGATACCATGTTTATGGCGGCTCTGTTCAGTATTCTTGGGGACAATATTGTTGATCCATACATGTCATTTGATAATGAAAAAGATGCGTGGGATGCGCTCGAGGCCAAGTTTGGAGTCTCGGACGCTGACACTGAGTTGTATGTCATGGAGCAATTCTATGACTACAAGATGGTTGATGAGCGCTCCGTCGTTGAGCAAGTTCATGAGATACAATCACTTGCCAAAGAACTTGAATAGTTTAAGTGTACCTTACCAGACAAGTTTGTGGTCGGAGGCATTATTGCCAAGCTTCCGCCCATGTGGAAGAACTTTGCTACTTCTCTAAAACATAAAAGACAAGATTTTTCCGTTACGGATCTCATTGGGTCTCTTCATGTGAAAGAGAAGGCGAGAGCAAAGGACACACGTGCTCGAGCATTTGAGGGAGCTTCTAGTGCCAATCTGGTATAGAAGAAAAACTTCCAATCCCACAAGTTCAAGAATAAAAACAAATCTGATGGCAAAGGAAAGTTTGATGGAAAGAACAAGGCCACTCACTCAACCAACTTTAAGAGGAAAAATGGTAAGAAGAAAGGCTCTTTCCACGTTTATGGTGATCCTGATCATTGGGCTCCTAGCTGCCCTAATCGCTTTGACAAGCGGCAACATGAGAACAGCGGCAAGACCGCTAATGTTGTTATTAGCGATACTAAGATGAAGGACGTTGGGTACGGTATTTTACCTACCATCCTTTCAGTATGTCATTCTCCTGATTGGTGGATTGACACGGGTGCTAATACACATGTATGTTCTGATATATCCATGTTCTCTTCTTATCAGGTCTCAAAGACTTTGTCCGTGCTGATGGGAAACGGCTCACGTGCTTCTGTTCATGGTGTTGGTACAGTAAATCTAAAGTTTACTTCGGGGAAAGACCGTACAGCTGAAGAATGTGCAGCACGTTCCCTCCATTAATAAGAATCTCATCAGCGGTTCGCTTCTAGTCGAGATGGTTTTAGGTTGGTGTTTGAGTCCAATAAAGTTGTAATTTCTAAGTATGTATAATTTGTTGGAAAGGGTCATGAGTGCGGAGGTCTGTTCCGCTTATCTTTGTCAGACTCATGTACTAAAGTTATTTATCATGTTTGCAATGATAACGAGTCTAATATTTGGCATTCACGACTTTGTCATATTAACTTTGATTGCATGACGCGGCTAGCCAATATGAGTTTAATTCCGAAATTTACCACTATCAAGGGTTCTAAGTGCCAAGTTTGTGTGCAAGCAAAGCAACACCGCAAGTCTCATACGGCTACGGAACCGAGAAACTTAGCACCACTAGAACTTATACATTCAGATCTTTGTGAGATGAATGGTGTGTTGACAAGAGGTGAAAAAATATACTTTATGACGTTGATTGATGACTCCACTAGATACTGCTACATTTATCTTCTGAAATCTAAAGATAAAGCTTTGAATTACTTCAAAAACTATAAAGCTGAAGCAGAAAACTAACTTGATCTTAAAATCAAGCGGCTAAGGTCGGATCGTGGTGGAGAGTCTTTTCAAATGAATTTGATATATTCTGTACGGAACATGATATTATCCATCAGAGGACGCCTCCCTACTCACCTCAGTCAAATGGGGTGACCAAAAGAAAGAACCGCACTCTAGCTAACTGATTTGGTTAACGCCATGTTAGATACATCGGGTCTTTCCAAGGAATGGTGGGGGTAATGACTTCGTGTCATGTCCTAAACCGTGTTCCGTAAAGGATAAAACCATGACTCCATTTGAGGAATGGGAGAAGAAAAGGCTTAAACTCTCTTACTTACGAACTTTGGGATGTTTGGCGAAAGTCAATATTGCAATACCCAAGAAGCAAAAGCTTGGACCAAAAACCGTGGATTGTGTTTTTCTGGGATATGCTTTTCATAGCATTGAATATAGTTTTTTGATTGTAAAATCTGAGGTATCCGACATGCATGTTGGTACGATTATGGAGTCGAATGATGTGACTTTCTTTTAGGACATCTTTACCATGAAAGGTATGTCAAGCTCATCAAATCAGGAGATAACTAGTCATTTAGTTAGGAATTTGTTATAATTCCTGAACCCACTATGTCGATAGAACACTATGATGATCCTATGGAGGACGACAATGAAGCTCCTAAAAGGAGCAAGACGCAAAGCACCGCAAAGTTATTTGGTGATGATTTCATTGTGTACCTTGTGGATGATACTCCCACTTCTATTTCAGAAGCCTATGATCTCAAGATGTTGACTACTGGAAAGAAGCTGTCCGTAGTGAGATGGATTCCATCTTAGCTAATGGAACGTGGGAGGTAACTGATCGTCCTTATGGGTGCAAACCTGTAGGATGTATGTGGGTGTTCAAGAAAAAGCTTAGACCTGATGGTACTATTGAAAAGTACAAGGCACGTCTTGTGGCTAAAGGTTATACCCAGAAATAAGGTGAAGACTTCTTCGATACCTACTCACCTATAGCCAGATTGACCACTATTCGAGTACTACTATCTTTGGTTGCCTCACATGGTCTTCTCGTTCATCAAATGGACGTTAAGACAGCTTTTCTAAATGGAGAGCTAGATGAGGAAATTTATATGGAGCATCCTGATGGATTTGTAGTAGATGGTCAAGAAGGAAAGGTGTGTAAGTTAGTGAAGTCTTTATATGGTCTTAAGCAAGCTGCTAAGTAGTGGCACGCGAAGTTTGAAAGAACTTTAACCGCTGAAGGCTTTGTTGTAAACAAAGCTGATAAGTGTGTGTACTATCGCCATGGTGGGGGCGAGGGAGTTATTATGTGTCTCTATGTCGATGACATATTGATATTCGGGACCAATTTCACTGTTATTGAGGAGGTCAAAGAGTTCCTATCTCGCTGCTTTGAGATGAAGGACTTGGGAGTGGCTGATGTAATCTTAAACATCAAGCTACTGAAGGATGACAATGGTGGGATTACACTGCTTTAGTCCCACTATGTGGAAAAAGTATTGAGCCGCTTTGGGTATAGCGACTATAAGTCTTCTCCAACGCCTTATGATCTGAGTGTGCTACTTCGAAAGAATCGAAGGAATGCTAAAGATCAATTGAGATACTCTCAAATTATTGGCTCGCTCATGTATTTAGCCAGCGCTACGAGGCCTGACATCTCCTTTGTTGTAAGCAAACTGAGTCGATTTGTGTCAAATCCTGGAGATGATCATGGCATGGTCTTGAGAGAGTTCTGCGCTATTTGAAAGGCACTACGAGTTATGGTATTCACTATACTGGGTATCCTCGAGTACTTGAGGGTTATAGTGATTCAAACTGGATATCTGATGTTGATGAGATTAAGGCCACAGGTGGTTATTTGTTTACACTTGGTGGTGGCGCTGTTTCCTGGAAGTCTTGCAAGTAGACCATCTTAACGAGGTCAACTATGGAAGCAGAACTCACAGCATTAGACACAACCACTGTTGAAGCAAAGTGGTTTCGTGAGCTCTTGATGGACTTACTTGTGGTTGAAAAACCAATACCCGTCATTCTGATGAACTGTGATAATCAAACTGTGATCATCAAAGTAAACAGTTCTACGGATAATATGAAGTCATCAAGGCATGTGAAGAGGAGATTGAAATCTGTCAAGAAACTGAGAAACTCCGGAGTTATTGCGTTGGATTATATCCAAACATCTAAGAACTTGGCAGATCCCTTCACAAAGGACTTATCACGTAATGTGATAGATAATGCGTCGAGGGAGATGGGTTTGAGACCCACACAATGAGTTGTTCGCAGTGGCAATCCACTCTATGTTATCGGAGATCCCGTGAATTAGAGCTGGGAGACAAGCTGTTGATCAGCTGAGAGGAGAGTATGCCCATATTATATTTATATCTCCATAAAGATGCAATACTCTCTTATTCTGCATGGCAGGTTGATATTTATCTTAATGTGTTCCAAGTGGCTTTTCTAAGCAGAGATGTTGTCCTGCAGAACATCTATTGAGGAACACACCTATATGAGTCTGACTGTCAAACGTCGTGGTCCGTGAGAGTTGGGTGCTCTCTAATAAACTCATGAAAGGCCCTGGAGTATGACGCATAAGCTCCAAACCGCAGGGAAGCCCTGTGGCAGCCCTGTACCGGTCTAGATTTTATGTAAAACTAGTATGCAGAAAACTTGTAGCTCAAGGCATAGTCTAATATTCAAGTTGCTAGCTAGTGTAGCAATTTTAACGTGAAAGTTCAACTTAACAGTCTCCACTACACACCGGTATATAAAACAATGTTCTGGAATGGAAGTGAGGTGATGTGCCAATAAGACTTTGTGAGGGATTGTTGGAATTTGGTGAGTTTTGGGATGTTAGCCCGTTAGACAAATTCTAAAATTCTCTTTGGCCCATTTGTGCATGGCAGTATATGGTTGTGCTAGTGATGCCAAAGTTTAGTCCCACATCAGCAGCCTCTACATCGACGACATGACCGGCGACACTGCTGCCACCGCCGCGGCTACTGCTGCCGCTGCTGTCCTTACGTAATCCTGAACTTTCTATAATGGTGTGTTGTGCCTTTTTTTCGTTTTTGTCTGAAAATGGTGCAACACTTGCCATATTCATTAATGGAGAAGATTGTCAGCTTGTCAATTCCATATTCTGCACTCCTAAAACTCTTTGTTCTATTTTCCAAGATAAGTGTAGCTCATACAGTGTTGAATTCCGAGGAAGCATCATCCATAGGCCATCTAATTTTTATGTATTCTTGTACCGTGGGTGTGGTGATAATTAGAAATGTTCCATTCTTTTTTTCAATTTTCTTTACTAAATGGTAGATGCGTTTGTTTAAATGTACTTAAGATTAGTTATCACTGCAAAATTAACATGAGCAGAAAAGTGTATAATTATGTCCCAGGCAATGAAACCATGGGCATGTTTAGCACGAAGTTTAGTTATATATATGTTTTGCTCTCTTGCAAAACAATTTGAGCTGCTGCCATGAGAAAGATGAGTTTGCTAGCTGAACAAAAATCCCTAGGGAATGATTGGAGAATTCTGAAGGCCAAAATTCTACATAATTCAAAGGATAATAATCAAACAAGTAGAAAATAGAAATGAAAAATACCGGTGAAACAGATAGAAAGAAGACTGTACGTATCATTTGAGAGGCGGCCAGTAGGTGGAGCCTTGGCTTTACTTTCTGTCGGCGGCGCACATGGGACCAAGGAGCTTGGGTCTTGACAGTGCATCCTTGCATCCCACAATTAAGTGAATCACATGACAAGGGAGCTAGGACTTACATACAGGTAAGCACATCGGTGGGGCGCCTCCAGCCCTCCACCAAGGTTGGGGTCAGGGGAGGTTCTCCGTCGCTCCGCATGGCCTAATATTCCTCCTCTGCCACATCGTGTTCCCGTCTCATCCCCTGGCTGGGACTAGGGGCCTCAATCCGAACATTGAGGCCAATCAAAAAGTACATATGAGAATTAGGGGGAGAAAATTAGAGGCATGAAATAACAGATCAAGCCAATCCATAATCCACCCGTAATAAATTAAAAATAAAATATGGGAATCAGAAGGAAGAAAGTGGCAACTCGACCTGGGCCTGTAGCGGAAGCGGATGCAACAATTCAACAACCACATCGGCCGTTCCTCATGGTGAGAGGCACCCTGGCATCCCCGGCATAAAAAGCCATGTGCTGCCATCGTCGACTCCCCTGTGAATCCTGGAAGGGAAGCCTGGCTAGAACCTCAAGCACATCGTCGCTGCCACTATAATTCGTGCACCGGAGAACGGATGGACTGAAGGCGTCTGGAGGAGGGACGGCGTGGTGAATCATACTCGATGTCAGCGACCGAGGAAGAGGTTAAGGCAGTGATGCAGCGGCAACGCACTATCCCTCTCGGCGGCGGCAACGCACTATCCATGTCGGCGGCGCCGGCGCCACCGGCAATGCGCCAAGGTTTCTCCCTAGGTCGTGATAGGATGATTGGAATAGTAGGTATGCGGGAGCGTCGGCATCAGAAGTGGCGGCGCATCTAGGTCTCACCATGTTCGAGAAAGTTGGGTGCAGGATCGGGAACGGCGGAAGGGACGAAGGGTGTGGGCATCAGGCAGAGTCGATGCCGGTTTTCTCGTGCATGTCTGGCTCTATCAGAACCCTCCGTCTGTGATCGAATGAGAGGCCTCTGATTCGACAGCCAGAGTAGCGGCCCAAGGGATAGCTAGCCCACGAGCTGCCCACGCTGGAGCAAAGGACGCATCAAACGGCTGTAAATTTCTTGGACGCACGATCCAACGGCTAAAATTGCTCAGGTCGTGAGAGGGCTCCCTCTTGTGCCAGTTTTAATATCCCTAATAACCCTTAAAATACTCATATATGTGGAGAAAGGTATGTATCATGTACTTGTAGAAATTTGTCAAAGTTACTATCAAGACGCATATAAAAATAAAAAATATGGTAAGAGGTGTATTGACATTTTATCTCTTTTTGAACCATGCAGGAGAGTTGCAATAACAGAGACCATGAACAATAAAAGTCCAGAGTACAAACGACCACAGATCACAAAGGACCCAAAGTACCAGAAACAAGCAGGCGCCTAAGAAACTGAAGAAAACGAACAACCGGTGGCAAGGGATTACAAACGACTACGGCAGTAACAACGGCACAACACTAGACGCCCGACTTAACATTGCCAGAGTTTAAATTTGGGAAATGATACGGTTTCCCCGGGGGATAACGCCTCGCGATCCCCGGGTCGCTCGCTCACTCACGCAAAAGTGGAGGGCCCACCCCCACGTCTCCCGTGGCCTTCTTCCTCCCGGGGGAGCACGGGCCTTCTTCCTGCTGCCAAGATTTCCTGCACGCCGCCCCTTGCCGCGTGCTGCAGGCCTTTGCACCGCCGCCGCGCAGCCGCCACCGACGGATTTCGCCATGGCCTTGCTGCGCCGCCGCCGATCGGCACTCCCTACAGCCTCCCGCCATGGCGTTGCTTCGCGCCGCCGCCGTGCAGCCGCCTCCGTGGCCGAAGGAGCCTGCTGCAAGGCCACCGCCAGATCGGATCCCTGCCCCGCCCCGCCCCACACCTTCCTCGAACCCGCCCGCCACGGGATCCTCTCCCTCGACCTCGTGCTCACCCCCAGCCATGGCCACCGGCGAGTTTCCGTCGAAGGAGCCTGCTGCAAGGCCACCGCCGCCCTCCTCTAAATCTCGCCGGAGGTCGCCGCCCTCCCCTAAATTCCTGGAGAAGCCTGACGAATAGCCGGAGGTGCTACTGCAAGAGGATACCAAACATGCTACCAACGGTGGACAGCGTGCTATCATGGATGTACGGTGTTGCTACCGACGGTAGGTGGCTTTTGCTACCATGGGTGTACACCGTTGCTACCGACGGTAGACGGCTCTGCTACCTTGGGTCTACGATGTTGCTACCATGAGTGCATGATGTTGCTACCTTTGGGCGAAGCGGGGGCTGGTTTTGCTACAAACTCTTTATGTTTTGCTATGTATTTATTTCGGGTTTGCTACATTGATGTTCTTCAAATGCTACACTTATTTCTGCACCTATGATTTTTCGACGAGATCCCGACGATGTCTCCGCCAGAAAAAAAATCTACACTAGTACAAATTTTTTGCTACAATTGTTCGCCGGTTTTGTTACATTAGCACAATTCTTTTGCTACATAGTTTTCAGCGAAACTCCGGCGAAATCCTCCGGCGAGGTCGGATATTCTACATTAGCACAACTTTTTTGCTACGCGGTCGCCGGCGAAATCTCCGGCGAGGTCCAGGCTATTTTTCTATTTTCTGGACCAAACCTTTGCTACGTGTAGAAAAGCGGGACTATATGTAGCAAAAGCGGGTAAGTTTGTAGCAAAAGCGGGATTTAGGGGCTTTTTGGAGGGGACACGTGTCAGCACGGGAAGGCGGGGGATCCGGGGGGAAATATCCCCCGGGGACGCGTAGCACTCCCCAAATGACACTCTGGATCGGCTTGTATATGTTGTCAAAAAAACCAGACGACAAAGATGAAGATGGAACTCAAGCTTTGCCTGTGAATATTCTGCATTCTTTCTACTGATAATCTCCAAGATTTCATAGAAGAGGTGGGTGGCATTACCTGGGGAGATTCCAACTCGGTGTGTGTTCGTCCGCCTGTGATATTCATGGTGGCTGGCAGTTGTCCCTGCCATTCAAAGAGGGGCAATCTGGCAAACACCCATCAGCAGCAAGGGAGCATTTACATCAGACCTAGCAGGTCCTATTCCTAAAATTATTGAACATTGAATTATTTAAAAAAAAAGAGTATTTCAAAGATTCAAAGCTTTCGGAAGGTAAGCTTCCACTGAATAGTGGCACATTGCTCTAGCCGTCATTCGCACAAACGAGTTGAAAAGTTAGAATATCAAATTCCAAAAAAAATGGACTGCAAACCAATGGCATCAGGAACTATTAGGACAAATACACAGCAGGAAGTATATATGCAGACAAATAGAATCTGACACTAAGTTTAAGAATACACAGCAGGAAGTATATATGCAGACAAATAGAATCTGACACTAAGTTTAAGGTTCACTTACTCATTCATCACAGTTCATCCACACTTTCACCATAATACGGCAGGAACAAATACCCAAACAATATGTCTGTAGACACAGGTAACACCACACTTTCACCACAATACCCGAACAGACCAACACACCGACAGCTCCACTGGAGCACAACGAAGACACCAGACTTAACCCAACCCAGAGACAGAAGCAGCTCCTTACTGGCCACCACGGAGACGGAGCACCAAGTGAAGGGTGGACTCCTTCTGGATGTTGTAGTCCGCCAGGGTGCGGCCATCCTCCAGCTGCTTACCAGCGAAGATCAGACGCTGCTGGTCTGGGGGGATGCCCTCCTTGTCCTGGATCTTGGCCTTGACATTGTCGATGGTGTCGGACGACTCCACCTCAAGGGTGATGGTCTTGCCGGTGAGGGTCTTCACGAAGATCTGCATGCCTCCACGGAGCCTGAGCACCAGGTGGAGTGTGGACTCCTTTTGAATGTTGTAGTCAGCGAGGGTGCGGCCGTCCTCAAGCTGCTTGCCAGCAAAGATGAGGCGCTGCTGGTCCGGAGGGATGCCCTCCTTGTCCTGGATCTTGGCCTTGACATTGTCGATGGTGTCCGAGGACTCCACCTCCAGGGTGATGGTCTTGCCGGTGAGGGTCTTCACAAAGATCTGCATCTGTAAATATACAAAGTAAAGCAGAGTTTAGGCACAGTAAACGGATATCAGCAGGACACAAGCAATACATGAACAACTAGCTAAATCGTAACTATGCACTAACGAACATCCCGATAGAAAGATGAACAAGCTGACTCAGGCAACCAAGTTTTAGCATATAGTAAGTTCTAGCAGTCCAATGCTTCATTAGGCAACAAGCTAGATGCGTCTAAATGAATCAACAATTATATGGCCAAACATACATGATTGCAGATTATAACCGATGAACGAACTTGGGATCCCACTAGCACACAATACCAGGGATAGCCGCTATAGACCAACAACCAGAGCGCTACGAAATCAGGAATTCACAACAATATTACAAAGATTTTAGATCCAACCGATCGGAATCAGCCGAGATTTAGCTCCAACCGAGCGGAATCAGCCAGCAACACCTAGTTAGATGAACAGGACCAACAGCAATCGAACCTCAAATCGGCATATCTACTCAATGATCTATGCATATTCGAGAGGAATTTCCCGACGACAGGAGGAAAATCAACATCAATAGAGACTCAGCCGGTAGATCTAATCCGAACTACTGCGAGAACGAGCGGAATCAACGGTAATCGATCTACGATACAGCTACAGATGATCGGGGAACACGAACAGGATGAACAGGGCGGGGCGATCGGGGACTAGCGTACCTTGAGGAGGAGGACGAGAGAGCCTTCGCTTCGATTCTTCGGCGAGATCGGAGAGGGGACCGGATTGGACTTGTGTGGAGAGGAGACAACGGGAGGCTGTGGGAATTTATAGGCGGCTCCGGTGGGAGCGAGGCCGGAGGGGTGCCCCGTACGGCACGGGTGACCACGACTGGGTAGGAGGAGTCCGTCTCTACCACGCAACTCCGGAGATAACGATCTGAGACGCTGTTTGATCCCGTGGGGTCCGGTATTCTGTCTTATCGTGACGCCGTATTTGACTAGGTAGAGAAATTATTTTATTGTATTTTTATAAAGAAATATAGTATTAATTTCGTGAATATGTTACTAGTTCTACTTCCTCCGTCTCCTTCACAAAGATAAAACATCTTATATTTTAAAACGAAGGGAGTAGTAACTGGAGCTCAGAGAACGCCCCCCTGTGTCGTACCCCAGGGGACACCGGAGGCGACACCATGCGCCGCTAGAGCTCCACCCCCCGCCGCTGCTCCTCAAGCTGCCGCTGCCGCCGGCCTCGCCGGGTGGCAGCGGGCCCAACCGCTGAAGGTGGTCTGGGGTTGGTTGACACCGGAGTTTGACCACCATGGCTACTAGGGCAGAGATGGTTGGATCGACAACAACCAGGGACCAGGGCGGCGCCCCTGGTTGGGGTGGTGGTGGAGGTCCCTCCCGACAGCGCCATGACCGGTGGTGGAGGTCCGCGGCCAGGTCTTCTATGCTGCCTCCCTCGCTATTGGTAGGGGCGGTTCCGTTGGGGGTCGACCCTGCTCTGTCGTCATCTCTCTCGTTAGTGTCCTAGCCGCAGGGCTGCTGGTAGGGTTTGGTGCGAGGGATCTTGCAGGTTGCCGGCGGGTGGTGAGGGGGCGGTCAGCTCGGTTTGAATAAAGGTGGTGGTCCTCGGATCCCTCTCACACCAAGATGATGATCTACTTTATGCGTGCATCCATTGATCTAGCCGGAGTGTCTAGTTCCGAAAGGCTCCGTCAGCGAACTCCAATGGGCGCATATGCATGGAGCTTGTTGGATCAGAAGGAATTTGGTCGTGCGCACCTGTATTTTTTTGCTAGCCATTTGGTTTAAGAGGGAGCGTGGTGAAGCTCTGCTACCTGCTACCATCATGTGTCATGTCTTTGACGATCTTAGTGAAGTCAGATGCAGAGAATGTCATGAAGTCAGAGACATGGGTTAGCTATGGTGGATTGAGTCTTTCTGGAGATGAGGATCTGGCTTGGTGATTTGTGACTCGTAGTAGCGTCTGTTAGAGGGGCGATAGCACATGAGAAGTACACGGTCTTACTAATGAGGGGTTAACTCGTTAATGCCCATCGTTGATGGACTTAGGTTACAGGAATTGGGAAGCGCTGGAGGCGTCAATCGGCTAGCAAACAAGCACATCAGGGACACCCGGTTTACCCAGGTTCAGGCCCTCAGAAGGGACCCTACTCATGCTTGCCTGCTCTTGGATTATCAAGGAGTCGAAAGTTACAAGGGGTGCGCATATGTAATCTGGCGGTGTGTAAAACTAGGGCTGCAGATATACTTCTCGTTGTTCCCTCCTGCTCTTTATATAGGAAGGCCAGGTCTCGGGATAACAGGCCGAGTCGGTTACAGATTAGGGTTTTTTCCTTTAAGTTTCTATCTATTCCTTGTCGTGTTCTTCAAGGAGTCGCTTGGGCCTGGGTCACCCGAATCCTTGCTGGGCTTTAATTGTCCAACGGGATCCGCTTGGGACAAGCCGTATAGGCTCATCTAGGGAACCCATGGGGCATACCCATGTTAGTAGCCCTCGAGTGTATGTTCGAATTGTAGATTCGGATGGAGACTATGAAGTCTTTCGAATGCTCATCCGAACATTCTATCAGGATGCTTGCTTATGTCATAGGGATAGTTGATATGCGTGCCTGACTCATCTGATAGATCGGGATCAGTTAACTATCTTAGGGCAAAACAATGCTATATACTCAAACTCGAGTCCTCGGACTCGAATTCGGAAATTTGCTGGCGTAATTCGACTCATGTCAGGCCTTATAGAGTCAAATTACAGTGTTTTAATTTGGGCACTCGATGCGTCAGTCAAGGCTTTTTCATCGCACTTGTAGGCACGGTATACTTCTAGTAGAGCGTAGCAGGTGTGTTGCTAGGCCATTGGATTGTATCCGCAGGTCTTATTTTCATGTTGTAAATGCGGCATCCGAGGTTTTATCACCGCGCAGGTGTTTCGGGTGGCCCAGGAGATGTTGTCCCTTTGTTAGGCAAATTCGTGTTTTGATTTGAGACGAGGTCGTCGAATGTTTTGAATGCTTAAGGTGCGGACATGGTCAATGTTGCTTATCATTAATAACTTCTTTTCCTTTTCATAGGGTGTGCGACCAGCGCTCCCTATGGAACTAGCCCCCGAGTGCCTATTCGAGTCACAAACTCGAGTGGGGACTTTGAATTTTGGCGACTGCTATCATTGGGCGTAGCTTGTCGATTGAGCTTTCAGTGCTTCCTATGGGAGTAGCCGCCGAGTCAAGGAGGGGTTGAGGTGTAAGTACCTTGTATTCTTGTGTAGGTGGCCTGTTCACTGGACCCGGAAAATACTGGGGTGTGCGACTAACGCTCCTGTTAGGAATAGCCCCCGAGCGTTTGGTTAAGTCGTAGACTTGAGCAAAAACTAAAGTAGTCAAAGAAAAATTAACGTTGCACACTTCTGCCCCAAGATGTTGCCAAGGCAAGTGCAAATGACGTCATTGCTTACAATTGGATGAGCTTAGCCGTGTGCGGCATGCGTGTGGACCGTGATGACTCTAGTCTTGATGGAAATATGCTACCACATGTGTATCCGGTCTTGATGACTATAGGCCTGACAGTGTCCAGCGAGGCACTAGGTTTTAGGCTCGGGATTTCTCACGCTAGGTGGCATGAAGAGAATATCGAACGTATCGACGTGCAAATTGCATTACCCGTCACAAATCTATCGATGTGACATTCATGCCAACTCGTAGTGTTATCGGTGTGCTTCCCAAGATGTGCGTACAATGTAATGGTATGTGAATAGATTGTGGGCGCATTCGGGACCCATGATGTAATCGGTACGCTTTTCTCAAGTAAATTCCATCTACAAACAGATTGCATCACAGGGGCGTAGAGAGAAATCTAGATTTAGTAAATTTACTTGGATTTATTTCCTTAAGAAATATTCTGATGTTTATCAAGTGCTTCTCAATTTTCAAAAAGTTGGAATTACCCATCATGTTTCTTGTTCTTATGGTCATCAACAAAATGGCTCTGCTGAGCGTAAACATTTTCATATTATTGAATATTGTTTAGCCTTACTTTCTCATTGATGCGTCCAAAATTGAAGCATATTTACCTCCCGTTTTTACATAAATAGAGTATGGATTTTTATTTCATCGCGCCTACGCGTGCTATTTCGCTCTTGTTTCAACATGATCCCAAATCATGGAATCATATATGAACATATCAATTAGAGCTGTCATATTGTGTAATTATATGATATTTCTAAGTGATAAAAGTCATTTTATGAATTTTCCTTCACACCCTGAAGAATAACAAACAAGGAGGAGAATTTAACGCCGATAACTGTCACTTGTACGGGCGGGGCCCGCTGATGGCTGTGAAATATAGTCATCTACATCCATATTTAAACTGGATATCATTCATATTTTTGATGAAGTATCTCTCTAAACCCTGCCACTAATGCCTAATGATCAAAGAGGTATGCAATCCTTTCTTTCTATTTCTCCCTGCGTAGATAATGACGTTTGATGATGGGAATCACAACATTAAAGTCAAAGATATGAGATTTCCAACAACCCAAAAAAACCAGGGGTCGTGAAGTGGCGACCGAAGCTTTAACGACAAACTATATGTCGGGAATAAAATTCTGGCCATATAGTTCCGGCCGTATAGTTGCCATCGACACCGCTAGGTCAAACAGAAAAACTTTCGTGAAGGGGCCCCTATATAAAGAGGCTTCGGGAAACGAGAAGGAGGCGCCTCGGAGAACCCCAGAAACCTGCATCCACAACACCGAAGAGCCACCGGAGGAATAGACTTAGATCTAATCTCCAAACCCTTCTCCACCACCATAGCCATATTCCACCACTTGTAATAGTAGATATCATCTTCGATTGGCGATATTGTAAGACTATTTTCTATCAGTCTCATGATTTCCATTGCAATGTTTATGATTGTTGATTTCATCTCTATGCGTGAGTAATTCTCTTTGGTCTAAGGGCTTCGGCCTAGCCATGTAGCTTTTGTGCATGTTATTTATCATAGATGGGATCATGTATTAGTTTGTATGACATGATGATTATTGTATCCTTTCTTGCCTCAATCCAAGGACTTGTCAGGTACCCAAGACCTCGAGGATTGAGCCAGGTATAGGGAGTATGAGTAATGACTAATCTACAGGTTGAGAACCCCAGTGATAGAAGGGGTAGTACAGCTGTATGTGAGGGATTTACTTGGGATTAACAGTGACATCACTATGCATATCATTAATTCTCTTTCTTCTATGGATGAGACTAGTAGGTTATTGCTATAAGCGGTTGCGGAGGCAATAGCAATTATGGATGCAGTGCTCACATATAATTATCTTGCTCTAACAATTACATGCATACTTTATTATTATCTTTTATTCCCATAAGATGTTTTGCACAACTACAGGTGAAACCTAAAACCCTAGGCACTCTCTCTCCATCATCGAGAACAACAAAAGACAACAAACTCTTGCTCCGGTAAAACACAAAAATAATTCTAAAACTCTCGAAGGTCCATTAAAGTAACTTCACTACGCTTTCTGCTTCCCGAGAATTTGATAACCTAGGTCCACTAGGGAAAAAGAGCTATACTATATCTGTAATCTGGATCGTAGGGATCAACCCTTTTTCTAGCATCGTTGGTGGGGAAGCAATAGCTACCCTGATGAGGTTAGTAGGAACCTTGCTAGTTTTAATTCTTGTTTTTAATTTTATTAGTTTGCTTTCAGTCTTTATTTGAAAACCAAAAAATAGTTAGTTTTTAAATTCTTGTTTTTACTATCATAAGTTTTTGTTTAAGAAAACCCTAAAACATAGGAAATATGGCTGAAAAGAAGCTTGGGGAGTTTGCAACTCTCAACAATGATTATTTGCGTACTCCTATTACCTAGCCAGGAATTACTACTGATGATTATGAAATTAATCCCCGCTATTTAATTTTGGTTCAATAGAATCAATTTGGAGGATATGCTATTGAGGACGTAGGTATGCACTTGAACACTTTCACTGAAATATGTGATATGATGCGCATAAAATATGTTGACCCCGATGCGGTTAAATTGCGCTTATTTTCTTTCTCTCTTAGAGGAAGAGAAAAAGAATGGTTGCTATCTTTGCCTAGAAATACTATTGCATCATGGGTGGAGTGTACTTCTTTATTTATGACTAAATTTTTCCCACCTGCCAAGACTATGCAACTAAGATCTAATATTACTGGTTTTAGACAGAAGAGCGTGAGCCACTAGCGCTTGAATGGGAGAGGATGAAAGAATGCATGAGAAACTATCCTAGTCATGGGATGGAAGATTGGTTAATTATCCATTTATTTTATAATTCTCTTAACCCTGTGTCTAAGTCTATGCTCAATACTACATCTGGAGGAACATTTATGGGCAAGCATATTACCAAAGCAAAGCATCTGCTAGACAATATGCAAGACAACCATACCCAGTGGCATCTGGATAGATCAAACACGAAGAAGGTGAACTCCGTCTCACCACAAGAAAATGAAGAACTCAATGCCAAGATGGATGAGCTCCTATTAGCCGTAAAAGGTAAGGAAAGTCAGGTAAGAGCTATCCCAGAATCAAATATTGAAGAAATAGACTTCATAGCTCATAATGATTATAACCCTGCTTGGAACAAGAATTATAATCCTAATTTTTAGAAACATTATTCTAGTCTTGCAGGTAACTCTAATAATAACATGGGATCAAGTAGTGGTATTCTCCAAGAAACACTTGACTCCTTTATGGACTCACAAAATGAGCAAAACAATATCCTTGTTAAAATAACAGAGAACCATGATGCTATGCTTGGTAAATTATCTAACCAAGCTGTAAGTTTGAGGAATGATTTGTAGGCCCTCTAAGAAAGAACAAGGATTGTTGAGGCACATCTAGGTAAGATAACCGAGAGTCAAAATCTTATTCTAGCTAAATTTGCAGGTAAAGATGAGCCCAATCCTGTTGAAGACCTCAAGATGATGAGAATCCGAAGGGTGGAGCCTGAAGAACTTGATTATAGTAATGCTCCTTCACCGAATTACACCATTGAAGATCTTATAAAAATATCAATATCGGTAAGTGAAGGAAATGAGGAAGCTATGTATCAACACTTTGTTAATCAGGTAGCAATAAAGCTTTGTGAGCTTGAGGAAGAATATAAGAAATTTGCTAAAAAATTACATGTGAAGCTTGATGATATATTTGAGCCTACTATTAAGATTAAAATTGGGACCAATGAGATAGCTGCATTTTGTGATCTAGGTGCAAGTGTTTCAAGAATTCCAAAAAGTCTTTTTAATAAGTTAAATCTTGGCTCCTTTGAAATCACCGAGTTAAAATTACATCTAGCAGATTCTACCTATAAACAAGCTGTAGGGATTAAAGAAAATACTTTAGTATATGATGGCTCAATACACGGCGCCCAGAAAAGTGCTTGGTGCGTGGTGTTGATGTAGAGCTCGTTGGGAACCCCAAGAGGAAGATATGATGAGCACAGCAGCAAGTTTCCCTCAGTTATGAAACCAAGGTTTAATCGAACCAGTAGGAGCAAGGAAACACCTCCAAGGTGTTACTAGCTGAGGTTTGGCAGGGTGCACTACCGGTGCTAGTAGCAACGTGGAGACCTGCACAACACAACCACAGAACTTTGTCCCCAACTTGCGATGAGGTTGTCAATCTCACCGTGTTTTGCGGAAAACAAAGGATTAAACGTATCGAATGGAAAGAAGTAAAAGTTTGCAGAAAGTAAACACAAAGCAGACACAATTTATAGATTGTATGTAAAGTAAAGGACCGGGATCCATAGTTCACCAGAGGTGGCTCTCCTTAGATAGATAACATGCTGGGTGAAAAAATTACAGCGGGGCAACTGACAAACACCGAGAAAGCAATACATGCATATACTAATCATCTTGACTCCTTTGAGACTTGATTGGGCATTACAACATAATACATAGACCGCCATCCAACTGCATCTATGACTAATAATCCACCTTCAGGTTATCATCCGAACCCCCTCTAGTATTAAGTTGCAAGCAACAGATTATTGCTTTACGAACTGCGTGTAAAGTAAACAATACAATTGTTCTATGAACAAAGGATCGTTGTTTTCTCCCTAGTAGCAACAGCACATCTAGTACCTTAGAGATTTCTGTCACTTCCCCAGATTACCAGAGGCATGAACCCACTATCGAGCATAAATACTAACTATTGGAGTTGCTAGCATCTACTTGGCCAAGATAGCTACTAACAACGGAAAGCATGCAAGATCTCAAATAACAAAGACATGATAGAATCAATAATCAATCTGAAATAGCATCTCAATATCCATCGGATCCCCGCAAACACAACATGTATGAATTACAAATAGATGATCTTGATCATGAACGGAGCTCACAAGATCTAAACATGAAAGCGCAAAGGAGGAGAAACTAGCCATCTAGCTACTACATGGATCCGTAGTCCAAGGATGAACTACTCACGCATCACACCAGAGGCTTGCATGGTGATGAAGAAGGCCTCCAGGGTGAATTCCCCTCTCCGGCAGGGTGCCGGGAAGAGCTTCAGATCCCCCCCGATCTAGGGACAGAGACGACGGGGGCTACAGACTCTTTCGTAGATTTTTGATCGGGTACCTAGGGTTTTCGTCCCGAGGGCAACTTATAGGCGGAAGGAGAGGCCGAGGGGGTGTTGGGGGCGGCCAGACCACCCCCTGGCACGGGCCAGGCCTGGCCGCGCGGCCAGGTGGTGTGGCCAGGCCCCAGCCCTTCTCTGTCTTGTATTCTGGCACTTGATCCCTTCCAGAAAAATAGGCACTTTGGCTTTTGTCCCGTCCAATTCCGAGAATATTCATTTTCTGACTTTTCTAGAACGAAAAACAACAAAAAACAGGCAGCTGACACTGTGGCTCTTGTTAATAGGTTAGTCCAAGAAATCATAATAAAAGTACTCCAAAGTTGGAACAAAACACAAGAAAGTGGATAAAACCAAGCATGGAACATCAAAAATTATAGATACATTTGCAATGTATCAACATCCCCAAGCTTAACTCCTGCTCGTCCTCGAGTAGGTAAGTGATAAAAAGAAATAATTTTTGAGGTGACATGCACCATCAAAGACTTGATCAAAGTATTTGCAAAACATTCAAGGCTGGGATCATAGTACTTCAATCATAACATGAAAGACAAGGTTCTAGCAATAAGAAAAGAAACTATGATACAACATGAAAAGGCACAAACAAAAGATTCATGAATAACATGCTTTGCAAGACGTTTGTTTGTTTCACATAAAGAAAACATAGCATAAAAGTATTCAGCTTGTCCCTCAATAGAGTAGCAAATATAAATGCATAGGACACCTTCAAAGTTCATAAGAGTGACTAGATACAATAGTTTCAAACAAGCAATAACAAGTTATGCATCAATCAACTAGTCTCGGGACAATGCACATAGAACTAAGAATGGCCACTATGCTCTCAAAGTAGTGCATAAATATAGAAGGTGGAGACTCAATATAATGGTGGAAGAAAGGCCTTTGTAAAAGGAAGTAGGGATTCAAGTCTCATAAAGAGCTTCCAAAAATTATGGTACTTATAGCTTTCAGCTCTCATTGCCCCTATCATAAGCATCTTGAAGGTGATTAAGGTTAAAGTGACACAACTAAGAGGATATGCTTGACAAGTTATAAACCGAAATCTCATGCCCCTTCCTTACGAAGACCGATCCTCATGCTACTCAACTTCAGTCACGAGTAAGCTCTTGTCATTGTAAGTATATGTGTATCATTAAGAACCCCCAACGGGGTACCCCTTGCACATGATACGGGAGCTTTCCCATAATCAAAATGACAAGGCAAGTAGACAATGAGCATCTCAGCGATCTTTTTATATGCTATTTGCATAGGTTTTTATTGAGGATGCTTCATAGAGTGCTCATTATGGTGATGCTGCAAGTTTCCACCATGATTAGGCATGGCTTAGGCTAGCGGCCCAGGCGTTTCTCTAACACACATACAAACTCCATGATCTTACAAGTTCCACATTTATTTCACACCGCCGGGATCCGTAAGCAAAAGAACATAATATCAACGGGGTACAAAGTACAAGTGCAATGTTGAAAGCGTTCCCCATGAAACATGGTTCTGCTAATTTCAACTTATAAAGCGCAAGCATATATGCAACAAAGAAGGACCCAATGGTTCAAGTTTATTAGAGGCAATAAAGTAAAGTGTGCCATCAAGTTCGTGAGAGCTTTAATCACTAGTTTTCTCATAACAAGTGGAAGGTAAACAAAAGCATGAATATACTTGGAATAGCATAAGATAGTAGGTAGGTATGGTGGACTCTTTGGAAAAACTTGGTTTAGGGAGTTGGATGCATGAGTGGAACTCATACTTTGTTGTGGAGGCTAGCAAAAGACTGGGAGCGACAAACTAAGAGAGCCATAATGGCCATAATCATGCAGAGCGACAAAACATCATTGATCAAAGCATAAAGCGATACTACAAGTTGAAAACTAAAGGTTCATAAAGGCTATGGTGACTTGAGATAGTCATAACATGGTGTGAGCATGTGCCAAGTCAACCCAAATAAAACATCAAAGGAGAATACCACTATACTATGCTTTAATATGCTAAAACAACGCATGATTCATCCAAGGCACATTAAGCAATCTCAGTTGTTTATAACAAGTCATGCTACAGCAAAGAATACTAAGCATAAAGCCAAAACAATATCAAGCATGGCATGACAAAGCATAGCCACAGTAAAAAACGAGCTCTTTTTACCACATAAGCATGAACTTTCCTACTCTTTTCCAAAACCTAACCAAACTATTTGCAAACCAAAGTGTGAAAGAGGGGGTCCAACCAACTTATTCAGAAAACTAAGCAAACCAAGCAAAATAAAAAAACAAAACGAAAACGAAAAAGAAGACGCTCCAAGAGAAACACAACTGTGCACGAAACAATAAAAATGAAGCGTTTGGAAGAAACCTAGGATTTTCATTGATGAAGAAGGGGATGTCTTGGGCATCCCTAAGCTTTGACGCTTGTACTTCTTGGATATTTCTTGGGGTGACACACATGGTATCCCCAAGCTTGAGCTTTAGTCCATCCTTCATCTCATTACTCATTCCTTCCATACACCTGAAAATTTTCCTTCATACAAAACTTCACACAATCTTATTAGCAATATTAGTGCACTTAAGATAAATAAGTCTCAAGGTTCAGTTATAACACCAAATAAACTTCCATTAGAACACTAGCTACTGTAGCACTTCCCTCAAAAACCTCAATTACCCAAATGAACTCAAGAAGGGACTAACAAGAAGAAAATGCAGAAAATGGCAGAAATCTGTCAAAACAGACCAGCAGGTAAAGACAAATTTTTTCGTAGACCTTCTGTTGGTCAAATCAAAAATTGTTACACTAACTAAAGTTATACAACAACCTGGGGCAGAAGCACAATAAATTACAGCTCAATCCGACGTACAGAGCTCTCTCAGGAAGTTTTACGGTGAAGCACAGAAATCTGTTTCGGGACAACAACTTTTCTAATCATTACTTCACTCTCATTAGAGGTAACTCTTGGCACAAAAAGCAAATAAAAAGGATAAGGAGAGGTTATTACAGAGGTAATAACTTCCAAGACTCAACTAAAACTCTTGGGTTATCTCCCAACAAGTACTTTTCTTTAACGCCTTTAAGTTAGGCATACGAACCAAAGAAAGAATCAAGTGTTCTCAAATGAAGAAGCATTAAGATCAAATTTTGTTTTCACAGGAGAAGCAAAAGAAATCTTTTCTCTCTTTTTAGGGAAGTGTTCTATACCTTTCTTGAGTGGGAGTTGATATTTAATGGTGCCTTCTTTCATATCAATGATGGCACCAACAGTTCTAAGAAAAGGTCTTCCCAAAGTAATAGGACAAGAAGTATTGTATTCAACATCCAAAACATAGAAATCAACGGGGACATAGGAATCATTAACCATAATAAGAACATCATTAAGACTCCCCATGAGTTTCTTTTTAGCATTATCATCAAGTGGGACATTCAAATAACAATCTTCAAGAGGAGGCAAATCAAGCATATCATAAATCCTTCTAGGCATAATAGAAACACTATTATCAAGATCACACAAAGCTTTGAAATCAAAGTCGTTCACTTTCATATTAACGATGGGTTCCCAACCATCTTCTTGTTTTATAGGAATAGAAGCTTTATGTTTCATCTTTTCTTCTTTAATCTTTATGAGAGCATCAGTAATGTGTTTTGTAAAAGCCATGTTCATAGCACTAGCATTAAGACTTTTAGCAAGCTTTTGTAGGAACTTAATAACTTCAGAGATGTTGCAACCATCAAGATCAAAATCAACTTTATCATTTAAAGTAGTAGAACTATTACTAGCCTCAACACTAGTGGTGGTGATAGTAGAAACACTAATGTTTCTAGCAATTTCATCTTCTCTTTCCCACTTAGCATGTAATTCAGCTAATAGTCTAACATTTTCATCAATTCTTACTTGTATGGAATTAGTAGCAGCAAAGGGATTCTCATTAGTTTCAGGTTTAGCAGCCATTTTATTCAAAGTAGATTGAGCTTCAGCCAAAGATGCTATATTCCTTTCAGCATTAGAGAGTTTTTCCTCAATAGTTTTATTGAAAGCAGTTTGTTTACTAATAAACTCTTTAAGCATAACTTCAAGTTCAGAGGGAGCACTCTTATTATTGTTGTAAGAATTTCCATAAGCATTACCATTGTTGGGAGGATATGGATTATAATTGTTGTTACCAAAATTGTTCCTATAAGCATTATTACCATAAGTATTGTTGCCAAATTTGTTATTTCTTATGAAGTTCACATCAAATTACTCTTCTTGAGCAACCAAAGAGGCTAAAGGAACATTATTTGGATCAATATGGGCTTTCCCATTAACAAACATAGACATAATAATATCAATCTTATCACTCAAGGAGGAGGTTTCTTCAACAGAATTTACCTTCTTACCTTGTGGAGCTCTCTCAGTATGCCATTCAGAATAATTAACCATCATATTATCCAATAATTTTGTTGCAGCACCCAAAGTGATGGTCATAAAGGTACCTCCAGCAGCTGAATCCAAGAGCTTCCTTGAAGAATAGTTCAATCCTGCATAAAAAGTTTGGATGATCATCCAAGCAGTCAGTCCATGTGTGGGACAATTCTTTACGAAAGATTTCATTCTTTCCCAAGCTTGAGCAACATGCTCATTATCAAGTTGTTTAAACTTCATTATTTCACTTCTCATGGATATAATCTTAGCAGGAGGATAGTATTTTCCAATAAAAGCATCTTTGCACTTAGTCCAAGAATCAATACTATTCCTAGTTAAGGAATTCAACCATTCTTTAGCTTTTCCTCTCAAAGAGAAAGGAAACAATTTCAGTTTAATAATATCACCATCTATATCCTTATGCTTTTGCATCTCACAAAGTTCAACAAAGTTATTTAGATGGGAAGCAGCATCTTCATTACCAATACCAGAAAATTGTTCTCTCATAACAAGATTGAGCAAAGCAGGTTTTATCTCAAACAAAGTATTTTCAGCCATAGGTGGAGCAATAGGTGTGCTCATAAAATCATTGTTGTTGGTGCTAGTGAAGTCACACAACTTAGTGTATTCAAGAGTAGTCATTTTTTTGGGTTTCAAATAAGAAAGCAAACAAGTAAAACTAATTTTTTTTGTGTTTTTGAAGAACAAAACAAGCAAACAAAGCAAAAAGAAAACTAAGCAAAACAAAAACAACAAAGTAAAGAGATTGGTTATGAGGGACTCCCCTTGTGAAGATGTCCTTGACTCCCCGGCAACGGCGCCAGAAAATCGCTTGATGGCTCAATACACGGCGCCCAGAGAAGTGCTTGGTGCGTGGTGTTGATGTAGAGCTCGTTGGGAACCCCAAGATGAAGGTATGATGAGCAGAACAGCAAGTTCCCTCAGTTATGAAACAAAGGTTTAATCGAACCAGTAGGAGCAAGGAAACACCTCCAAGGTGTTACTAGCTGAGCTTTGGCAGGGCGCACTACCGGTGCTAGTAGCAACGTGGAGACCTGCACAACACAACCATAGAACTTTGTCCCCAACTTGCGATGAGGTTGTCAATCTCATAGTGTTTTGCGAAAACAAATGATTAATCGTATCGAATGGAAAGAAGTAAAAGTTTGCAGAAAGTAAACACAAAGCAGTAAACAGTTGTAGATTGTTTGTAAAGAAAAAAGACCGGGATCCATAGTTCAGTAGAGGTGGCTCTCCTTAGATAGATAACATGCTGGGTGAACAAATTACAGCGGAGCAATTGACAAACACCGAGAAAGCAATACATGCATATACTAATCATCTTGACTCCTTTGAGACTTGATTGGACATTAAAATATAATACATAGACCGCCATCCAACTACATCTATGACTAATAATCCACCTTCAGGTTATCATCCGAACCCCCTCCAGTATTAAGTTGTAAGCAACAGATTATTGCTTTATGAACTGCGTGTAAAGTAAACAATACAATTGTTCTATGAACAAAGGATCGTTGTTTTCTCCCCAGTAGCAACAACACATCTAGTACCTTAGAGATTTCTGTCACTTCCCCAGATTACCAGAGGCATGAACCCACTATCGAGCATAAATACTAACTCTTGGAGTTGCTAGCATCTACTTGGCCAAGATAGCTACTAACAACGGAAAGCATGCAAGATCTCAAATAACAAAGACATGATAGAATCAATAATCAATCTGAAATAGCATCTCAATATCCATCGGATCCCTGCAAACACAACATGTATGAATTACAAATATATGATCTTGATCATGAACGGAGCTCACAAGATCTAAACATGAAAGCACAAAGGAGGAGAAACCAGCCATCTAGCTACTACATGGATCCGTAGTCCAAGGACGAACTACTCACGCATCACACCGGAGGCTTGCATGGTGATGAAGAAGGCCTCCAGGGTGAATTCTCCTCTCCGACAGGGTGCCGGGAAGAGCTTTAGATCCCCCCGATCTAGGGACAGAGACGACGGCGGCTACAGACTCTTTCGTGGATTTTTGATCGGCTACCTAGGGTTTTCGTCCCGAGGGCAACTTATATGCGGAAGGAGAGGACGAGGGGGTGGCCAGACCACCCCCTGGCGCGGGCCAGGCCTGGCCGCGCGGCCAGGTGGTGTGGTCAAGCCCCAGCCCTTCTCCGTCTCGTATTCTGGCACTTGATCCCTTCCGGAAAAATAGGCACTTTGGCTTTTGTCCCGTCCAATTCCGAGAATATTCATTTTCTGACTTTTCTGGAACCAAAAACAACAGAAAACAGGCAGCTGGCTTTGTGGCTCTTGTTAATAGGTTAGTCCAAGAAATCATAATAAAAGTACTCCAAAGTTGGAACAAAACACAAGAAAGTGGATAAAACCAAGCATGGAACATCAAAAATTATAGATACATTTGAAATGTATCAGTATACATTAAAGGCTATCTTGCTCTTACTGATTTTGTTATTGTTGACACGCCTGAAGATGCTACTGCTCCTATTATATTAGGCCGTCCATTCTTATGAACTATTAAGGCTTTGATTAATCTACATAAAGGGAACGTGAAGCTTCAATTTCCTTCGCGGGATCCTTTTGTCATTCATTTCCCCAGGAAGAAGAAAGCGAAGCATGACGAAAAGGAGGCCATCACTTTGAAGGCCAACTATTTTGGAGTGGGTGTTCCACTCATCTGGCCTAAGTGAGCAACATCGAGGTCAAGTTATTGACCATAAAAGAGTGCTTCATGGGAGGCAACCCATGCGAAATAAATGTTTGAGTAAAGTTTTTAAGTTTTAGTTTAAGTTCTCTGTTTAATAAAGAGTTCTAGAACGCTCCAGTTGAGGAGAAGAAGTTCGGTAGTACTAAAAATCCTGCTTTATACATGCTTATGTTGGTTGACAATTTTTACTGTCATTTTTCTATCAAAAACAAGGTGTTTCACTAAGTTTTAGGATAATAAAGAGTTCTCTATGAAATAGAAACTTTTTGATGACTACAAAAGGTTTAATGACCAACTATATGGCGGGAATAAAAGTTTCAGCCGTATACTTTGGCCGTATAGATATCTTTGGCATCGACACATTTTCTTTCGTAGGTACTGAAGGTTTAACAACCAACTAAATGGCGGGAATAAAAATTCCAGCCGTATAGTTCTGGTCATATAATTATCGTTGCCTTTGTAAAAATTTCTTTTCCAGGTTACAGAAGGTCTAACGACCAACTATACGGCGGGGATAAAAATCCCGGCCGTATAGTTCTGGCCATATAGTTGCGCCGCCAGGTGAAAACCCTAATTTTTTTACATTAGACCAATTATACGGCGGGAACAAATTGTCCGGTTGAATAGTTCGGCCGTATAGATGCGTCCCACCACAAAATCACCACGAGAAGGTACCCCCAACACCAAAACTTCAATCCTTTTTCTCTCTTCTACCTCCAAACTCTCTCAAAACCTCAAGAGATCTTCATCTCTACTTAATTTCTTTCGATTTACTCGCACACAAGTGATCTACGGTATATTTCTCCTCCGATCCTCCAATTACTTTTTGCAAATTCATTCTCGATCTGTTATCATTATCAATCTAGGGTGAGACCTACTATGAACTAATTACCATGATTCTCTTACCTAGTATTTTGAGGGGACTCTTTAGTGTGCTAAGATAAGTAATATGTTATGCTTATTATTGTCGGATCAATTTTTTTATTTTTTTGTCTTTCCTTATTATTTAGATGATGAACACAAGGAGCCAAACTTGTGCTCGTGCCACCACTAGTTCTTCTCGGGCTGCTGCTCAAGAACGCATGGGGATACGGTTCAGGGATGAGCTCCAACATGATCGCTTCAATGAGATCAAGAACCGAGAAGTGAAGACAACAAAGTGGGCTCGCCCCATTATATTGAATCAACTCGGTATTTCTAATGACTTCAATTTACTTTGAAATAGAGTTGGCCTGCAAAACTTTGTATTCAATGATGTGCCTACTTATCGCCGGTTAACTCTTGAATTTCTAAGTTCTTTGCAAAGCACCGTTAAAGCATGGCATGGAGAGGACATGATTTCTTTCCAACTTATGAACAACAATTATGCTTTATAACTAGATGACTTGTGCGCGTGTTTTAATTTTCCAAACAATAATACTAATGACTTACGCGCATCTTTTACTGGCATAGACCTTTCTCCGGAACTTTATTATAATGGAATGAGTTTCACTTCTAGAGTAAGCAAGGGGAACAATATTCAACTTCCTGCAATTCGCTATTTGTTCTATGTTATTGCTGACACCTTGCAAGCACAAAATGAGTTCACGAGACTCAATGAGGAGGACATCTTAGTCCTCGCAAAAGCTGCTTTCAACAACATCGAATTGTCACTCAACTTGGGGACAATTCTTGTGGGCTACCTGGAGTACCAATCCTTCCAAAGCCAAGGACCAATCACAGGTGGAGGCTTCATCACCGTGCGTGACATTGCCCTAGGCATCGACTTAGGTGAGTTGCAACCAGTGCTAGGTGAGCGACGTGTTGGTTTCTCTACTTTAAATGTTTGTGGAATTCTCACTAGGAGAGGTGGTGTTTATTACTTACATATTGCTGGAGATGGGCGTCTTTATGCCTAATGATCTTTTCTCTATCGAGGAAGGACGTTTGCTATATGACTTGCAGGTTGAGCAACACCAACTCGAGGAGTAGATTCCGGATGAGGATGAGGACCAAGAAGAGGAGCAAGAACTTCCTTATCAAGAGGAGCAACCACCAACCCGGTTCGCTACATACCAAGACTTCCAAGAACTTGGAGGAACTGTGGAGAGGATGCATAACCTCTACTTGAACCTCCGAGAAACAACTAGTAATTTATCAACTCAATTTGCGAACTGGGGTTACGACTTTTCCCGCCACCACAATGATTTGAAGGGCGTGCAAAAGCCTAAGCTTGGGTAAGTTTCCTCATTATCTTTATTTGGCATTCATTTGTTTTTCTTTATTTCGAGGTTATCTTTTTAATTCAAGTTTATAAGCACCCGTGTTGGTTTCCCCAACACTTTATCTTTAGTTATTTCTATTTGTTTTTGAGACTTTCTAGCCAAGCTTTGCTGCCAATTTCTATTCTTTAATTCCCTCTCTTAAAAACAACAAAAATATTTTTCCATTTATCTTTATTTTCCCTCTTCCTTCCTTTCTATTCTCCTTGTGGCTTTCACATATTTGCAGGAGAGTGATCGACTTCGAGTTTCCAAGAAGCAAATCAAAAGGGAAGAGAGAAGTGGAACCAATCATGAGACGTATGCCTTAAGACTCCCCACTTTTGAAGTTTGAGAAACCCATCCTAGTAGTAGTAAATGTTAAGATATTATATTGGTGGAGTGAGTCTTTATATTGTAGTAAAATTTTGTTTGCATGGGTATTTAGTTGGGTACCTTTTGTTCCAGATCTTGTAGTTAACTAAGTCTTGCCTAAAAATTTGCTAAACAGTTCTAATAAGAAAAAGTATCACAATTGAAGGCTTGGGTGTTGTAGTGTTTAGTCTTAAAGGCTTATTTCTAGAGACACTCAACACCACAGAAAATAATTGTTGACTTGATAGATCTCTTTAAAAGGATTTGTTCGATTGAATTAATATTTAGCGGTTTTTGTAAGCATGCCAAAGTTTGACTTGTGAATCATAAGAATGATATAGCTTTATGCAAACTTCATGGGATGCCAACAACTGCGCTAGCCTACGAACGATCTTCATGGAGGAAACTCCTAGATTTCGGCTATGAGTTGATTAAACATATGTAGCAGTAATGCTATAATGGGTAAGATTCTTGGCATTCTCGCGTAGCTGTGTTCATGATGGAATCACTCCTCTGGCTGATATGAGTAATCATTGTGCAAAAGGAACAAAAACCTTGGTGATGCCACGAGTGTCCATCATAGCCCAATAAACTAATTAAATTTTTTGGCATGCTCTCAATTACTTAAGAACTAAAATTCTTGAAGGACAATGAACAGAAAAGTAGTGCTTGAAAAATCTTGATTTATTAATGTGGGAGAATTGAGATACTCTAGTGTATATGTTTTTGATGACCCACAAGTATAGGGGGTGTATCGCAGTATTATCGAGGGAAGTGAAACCCAATTTATTGATTCGACACAAGGGGAGCCAAATAATATTTATCAGCCTTAACAACTGAGTTGTCAATTCAGGTGCACCTGGAAACAATCTTGCTCACAACAGTTTATCAGTAGCTACAGTTTTGTAGTAGGAATAGTAAAGCAGCAGCAGTAGTAAAGCAAAGACAGCAGTAACAAAAGCAGTGAACAGTGGGATTCGAGTGCGGTAGGCATAGGGATGGATGGACGGGCGTTTCATGGACAAGACAATTCACATAACAATCAGAACATAGGGAAATTGTAGATAAATAAGATAAACCACCCAAGTACTAGACAATCCTAGGCATGTGTTCCATATATAGTCATACGTGCTTGCAATGAGAACTTGCACAACATCTTTTGTCCTGCCAGCCCGTTTGCAGCGGGGCCTCTAGGGAACTACTGGCAATTAAGGTGGTCCTTTTAATAAAGCACCGGAGCAAAGCATTAACACTCTGTGAACACATGTGATCCTCACAACAAAGCCTTTCCCTTCCGGCTACCCTGATTTCTGTCACTTCGGGACCATAGGTTCCGGACAACGACGTGTGTAAACAACTTGTAGATAAGACCCAAAACAATACTATCATGATGAATCAATAATAAGTTCAGATCTGAAATCATGGCACTCGGGCCCTAGTGACAAGCATTAAGCACAACAAAGTTGCAACAAAGTCATAAAGCACTAATAGAGATACTAGGCACTATGCCCTAACAATCTGAAGCCATTACATGAATGATCTCATCCAATCCCTACATCCCCATAGCCTACAGCGGGGGATTACTCACTCATAGATGGGGGAAACAGGGATGGTCGATGGAGAAGCGATGGTGATGATGATGGCGATGATCTCCTCCAATTCCCCGTCCTGGCAGGGTGCCATAACGGAGTTTCTGGTGCTGTTTCGTGGAATCTGGTGGTGGTGGCGGAGCGGAACTCCTTTAGGAAAAACGTCGAACCCCCCGAAGTTTTTAGGTCAGAAGGCTCCTTATAGGCGAAGAGAGAGGCCGAGGGGGTGCCTGGGGGGCCCACACCACCCCCTGGCGCGGCCTGGCCTGGCCCGCGCCACCAGGTGGTGTGGCCACCCCAGGGCTCCTCTCCGTCTCGTATTCTGGATTCTTTAGTCTTCGGATGAAATAGGATTTTTGGCGTATTTTCCGGGATTTTTCCTGATAGTTGATTTTCTGCACAAAAAGTAGACACCAAGGCAATTCTGCTAAAAACATCGTTAGTTCGCATTAGTTGCATCCAAATCACACAAGTATAGAGGAGAAACAACAGCAAAAGTGTTCGGGAAAGTAGATACGTTTTGGACGTATCAACTCCCCCCAAGCTTAGCTTATTGCTTGTCCTCAAGCAATTCAGTTGAAAACTGAGTGCGATAAAAGAACTTTCACGAACACATTTGCTTCATATGATGTAAATAATCTTAGCAATGTGATCAACTACTTAGACAATTCATAATAAAGAGTATGCAACTGAGTTTACTCAATAATCATTGCAAGCTATGAAGAGATTCCAACTCAATAATAATAAGTAGCATAAAACACGAACATAAGCAACATTACAATGCTCATAGAAAGGTATGATAGGGTGGTATCTCGCTTTCCTTTGATTATGAATGTCAAGGCACCTCTGAAGTTCAAAATATGACTAGAAGTAAAGATATCAAGGATACAAGCATCAAAGTCATAACATGAATAATCAAGCAATGAAACAAACATAAAGAATGACAACTATGCTCTCAAGAAGGTGCTCAAAGAATATGTGGAGACTCAACAAGTAGAAGAAAAAGGTATTGAATAATTTTGAAAGGCTTCCAAATGCTGAAAGTATGGTACTCGTTAGCTTTGAGCTCTCATTGCCCCTATCATAAGCATCTTTAATGTGGTTAAGGTGAAAGTGACACAACTAAGATATATGCTTGACAAGTTATAAAGTGAAGTCTCATGCCCCTTACTTACGAAGACCGATCCTCATGCTACTCAACTTTAGTCACAAGTAAGCTCTTGTCATTGTAAGTATATACGTATCATCGAGAACCGCCAACGGGGTACCCCTTGCACATGACACGGGAGCTATCCAATAATCAAAATACAAGGCAAGCAGACAATGAGCATCTCAGCGATCTTTTTATTTACTATGTGCATAGATTTTTATTGAGGATGCTTCATAGAATGCTCATTATGGTTATGCTGCAAGTTTCCATCATGATTAGGCATGGCTTAGGCTAGCGGCCCAGGCGTTTCTCTAACATACATACAAACTCCATGATCTTACAAGTTCCACTTTTATTTCACACCGCCGGGATCCATAAGTAAAAGAACATGATATCAACTAAGTACAAAGTACCTATGAAGCGTTGAAAGCGGTCCCCATGATACATGGTTCTGCTAACTTCACTCATAAAGCGCAAGCATATGCACAACAAAGAAGGACACGATGGTTCAGGTTTATTAAGTGCAAGAAAATAAAGTGTGCCATCAAGTTCGTGAGAGCTTTACTAACTAACTTTCTCATAACAAGCAAACATTTTATTCGGAAGAAAACAAGGCATATTGAATATGCAGGAAGTAACAAATGATGCTAATGGGTAGGTATGGTGGACACTTTGGAAATATTTGGTTTAGGGAGTTGGAAACATGAGTAAAACACTCAGTGGAAATGAAGGCTAGCAATAGTAAGGGAGCGACAAACGAGATAGCAATAGCTATCATTATCATGCTTACAACAAAACAAGACTACTCATGGCATGAAAATGATTCAAGATCCTCAAGGCAAAATAATTCGTCAAGGCTTAACTGATTATTACAATCATGTGCATGTGTGAGCATGTGCCAAGTCAATCAAATGAAACATTCAGAGGAGGATACCACAGTGTCATACTGAAAGGGAAATGGACGTCGCCTAGAGAGGGGGGGGGGTGAATAGGCGTTTTAAAAATATTACGGTTTAGGCTCTAATAAATGTGGAATAAAACTTAACGTTTAATTTATCAAGCCAAAACCTATATCCACTAGTTTCACTAAGTGCACCAACAACCTATGCTAAGCAAGACAAGCAACAAGGTGATAGCAAGATATAGTACGTCAAGCACGAAGGCTATCACAATGTAAATTGCATAGGTAAAGGGCTCGGTTGAGAGATAACCGATGGACGCGGAGACGATGATTTGTTTCCCGAAGTTCACTTCCAAAGAAGCTACGTCTCCGTTGGAGAGGTGCGGGGGCGCAATGAACTTCGAACGCCACAAATGGCTCACCTCAAGGTGTGGTGGCTCGATGCTCACCCAACGCCACACAAGGCCTCACCAAGGATGCGAAGCCATGCAACTCACCGACGCCACAAGAGGCTCACCCTATTCTCCCGTGAGCTCACCACAAAGGCCTACTCACGTTCCACTATGGGACACTTGAGGGCGGTCACCGAACCCGTACAAGGCTTGGGGCAATCTCCACAACTCAATTGGAGGGCTCCCAAGAAACGCCACAAAGGCTCTACGATGCCACAAAAGGCCTACAAGCTTGGGGAACCTCCACAACTCAATTGGAGCCCCAAGAACAATGCCTCAAAGGCTACAAAGCCACAAAAGGCAACAAGACCACAAAAGGTCAACAATCGAACCACACAACCGTCTAGGGTTCCAAGAACCCAAGAGAAACAATCCCAAGGGATTGAACTCACCGAATCTCCGAGGAGAACTCAAACCTATGCACCAAATGCAAGAGGCAAGTCCTTCTCTCTCAAATTCCACCAAAGCTACAAAAGCTATTGGGGGAATAAGGGAGGAAGAACACAAGAGGAGAACACAAAACTCTCCAAGATCTAGATCCCAAGGATTCTTTCACAAAGAAGGGATTTTGCTTGGTGGGGCTTGTAGATCTAGATCTCCTCTCTCAAATGCCTCAAAAAGATGCAAGAATCATAGGAGGGAGAGGGGGAGAGGGCAAGCTCTTCAAGGTCAACAATGGAGGAGAGAGAAAGCCAAAAACCAAGAAGAACAAGTGATAGGGCCGAAGGGGAATGGGGAGCTCCTTTTAAAGGGCTCCCCGATCTGCCCGTTACACACAGAGTCGCGGACGGCCGGTAGTACCGGTGGGTGGCCGGTACTACCGGTGGCACTCAGCCAACGGTCCAAAAACAAGGTTCAAACAAACACAAATACGAGGCTGGCCGATACTACCGGTGGGTCACCGGTACTACCGCCTGGGATTCCGACCGAAGTTCCGTCAAATAGGGCAGACTAGGCAGAGAGCATACTGAACCAAAAATGGGTTCACCGGAAGTTGGGCCGGTATTAACACCGGTACTACCGGCGGCATTTCTGCCCGAGCGGTACTTCCGGGGTCTGGCCGGTACTTCCGGTCAGAGAAACTTCAGAACCAGAAATGCCACAACTTTTGCATCCGAACTCCAAACGAGATGAAACCAATTTTGTTGGAAAGATAACGACATGTAGAATCCAAAATTGGGTATCACCAAGGGAGAAAATACCATGAATATATATATGTGAGATACCTCCCAAGGTGTGGAGCCGGAAAACTTGCAAGATCAAAAACGCAATAAGATATGCAAGGGAAATCCGTTTTTGATGAACTAGAGCTTGTTATGAAGATAACTACAAGCTCTAGAACCTCACATGGACAAGAACCAAACAACAACCAAGAAAGATGATGCTATGAATGCAAAGGCTTGAGCTCTCTCCGAAAGATACAAACAAGTCACCCACTCAAGAGCCCCTCTTGATAGTACGGCTATCTATCCTAAACCTGGTCTCCCAGCACTACAAGAGACCGGTAACGTACAAACCCTATCAAGATGATACCTTTGCCTTGAGCATCCCACTTGAGCTTGATGTAGACGATCTTGACACCTTCCAGTTGGAACACCTTTCTTGATTGCACTTGCTTGCACTTGCTTGATGAAGTCTTGCAAATGGCTCCCCCATACTCCATGGGGAAACCACTTCCTTGACCTTGTCTTCATCACTCCATGAACTCCGAGGATGGCAAGCTTCAAGCATGAGATCTTCTCGAGATGATGCATCTTGAGCTTGCACTTCAATTCTTGATGATGCCTTGAAGATAGCCATGAGGAACTCCATCTTCTTCTTCTTCTTCAAGACAGACTTGATCTTCTTCTTCTACTTGATTCCAATAGGCACAAAGCCCTTGGACGATGCTTCTTCTTCTTCATCCTTGAAACCAACACATGGTCCAAGCGATGCAAATGAACAAACCTATAAGTGAAACTCAATTTGCACATTAGTCCATAGGGATTGTCATTAATTACCAAAACCACACATGGGGGCATACATGCCCTTTCACATACCAATTTATGAATAGAGTAATGCAAGCAAACATTCATGAGACATGCTACAAACTATTAACGAACTGGAGCTAATCACAAGAAAGCAAGAACTACTAAGCATCCAAAGAAAACATATAGTCTACATGAACGGACTAAGCAAGCTCACAATGATGAGTATATGTACAAAAATGAAAACAAATAGAGTTCGTTACCAGCCTCTTACCACACCTCAAGTTGTCATTGGTCCTCATTATTGCTCTTCACTTGTATGGCTTGAATAATAATATGAAACCAATAATCCACTAAGAACTGCCAAACCCTGTAGCCAACTCGCAAAAACCAAAGAAGAACAACAAATATTTTTGGTGTTTTCGATTTTTAAACAAGGACCAAAAGAGAAAAACAAGCAAAGCAAAATATTTTTGGGTTTTTCAAATAGTTCAAACAAAGCAAAAAGGAAAAAGCAAACCCAAGCAAAAAGAAGAAGCAAACCAAAGAGAAACAACAAACATATTTTTGGTCTTTTTGTGTTTTTAGAAAGCAAAAGCAAAGTAGAACGAAAACTAGAAAGAGAACGAAAACATGAATATACAAAGAACCGACGCAACATGATATGGAGATGAGTGCAGTGTCGGCGTACCTCCCCCAAAGCTTAGGCTTTTGGCCTAAGTGGGTATCAATCCCAGGCTGGCCAAGATGAAGTGTCACCGGGGTACGACAAGGAGGTACCCTCGTCCTAGTGCGAGCCAGAGTACGTCCCTCCGTAATGTGTGGAATAATCATAGGAGGGCACATCCTCCTGGTGCTTCTCGTGGAAACCCAACAAGCGAAGCTGCTCGTCCACCTCCTCCTTGGAGCGCGACCACGGTCTCCTGTCAACACTGAACAAAGCATTCTGGGGCAAAAGGATCTCCCTTTCATCCCCGTCAGTGAAAAGCATCCTATATACTAGATTGTTCAAATCAGAGGTAGCAGTGACAAAGTGATGAGTTTTCATGGCAACAAGGTCAAGCCTCTGTAGTGCTAGCATAACATCATCGGGATCCACTGAAAGATCTAATGCATTGACTACACGCGAGGCAATGATGCCCCCATAGATAGGCCCCCTAGCAGCTAGGCGGCGAGCAATAAGAGAGCCAAGATTGTACCGAGTATCATTGTTGAGCGCAGCAGCAAGGAAAGCTAAGTGATAGTTGGAGATATTACTAGTGTTCTCCCTACCCAATACACTAGTGGCAAGATAGTAAGCAAAGTATCTAAGAGCAGGGAGTTGGATATTTCTTATCTTTCCGTGCTGCGCCACGCGGTCATCATCATTGGTCACCCCTCGGTAAAGCTCCAATAAATCAATGGGCTGCCCTTGAATTTTCTTAATGGTCCCTGCCATACGCACACCTACAATACTGCAAAATCTCTCCAAAGGCATGGTGAAGGGCATATCATAGATCTTAAATGAGACAGTAGAATGATAGGATGTGTTAGAAAATGAGAAGGTCTCAACAAAAGTTTTGGTGAGCAGAGCGTATTGTGCACTCTCATCTTGCATATAAGAGGTTAAGCCAACCCTCTCAATTAGTAGCAAGAAATCATCAAGAATACCTGCAGCTTGCAAGAAAGTAAAACAAGGGAGAGGATGGGTGAGCATCTCCATCATCTCTTTCACTGCCAATACGTGATGCAATGAGGTCTTCATTATATGATGGCCTAGCTTGAGAGGCTGTTCTTGAGGGCCTTGACCTCCTCGGTGCATCACTCTCAAATATATCTCCAAAAGTGTGGTTGTTCATGCTTGGTAATCTGAAATTTAAACACCTATTAAACAAGTGATTGCAAAGTAAATATAATGAGGGATTCTACTCACAGGGACTAGCAAGAGGCCTAAACATGCATCAAAACTATATCTCTAAGCATCAAACAAGCTTACAAGCCCTCAAAACCAGTCACCTACAGCAGCAAAATACTCAACATACAATCCACTAAACACAAATCTACTTGGAAAAGGGGAGGAGTCACATACCAAGGAACAATTGCTACAAATTTCAGCAAGAAAGATGGGCTGAGCAAAGAGATCGAAGAAATCGAGGGCAAGCACAGAGAGAACGCGATTTCGAGCTATGAACTAGAGCTTACTCGGGAGAGAGAAGAAAGTGACAGGAGAGAGAGGTAATGGGGGGCCAGGGGTGGCCCACACCAGGGCATGGCGCCACCCAGGTCTGGCCGCGCCACCATGTGGTGTGCCTTCCTGGTGGGCTCCCCTGGTACCTACCAGGTACTCCTCTGCCCCTTTTTTCACGTAAAAATTTAATATGAATTTTCTGGAATTTTTCGAGACACTTTATTTTTGGGCATTTTTAAGAAATAGAAGAATGATTTTTCTGACAGACAGATTTTTTTCTTTTTGGAAACATGATGCAAGGACAAAAACAAGGCTAGAACTACAGAAGTTCTAGCATGCAAGCAACTAACAACACAAAGAAAACTAAACGAAAGCAAAAACTAAAATGCAAAGGATAGAAATAAACATGGATAATCATAATGAAAACATTGTTTTGTTCAATGGAATCCTTTTGTTAGCAAGATTAATCAAGTCTTGCTACCAAAACAATTGAATATGAGACAAAACTTTTGTATTCCACTAATGATTATGTTACCTCAACCTTGATAGCAATGGTCCCAATCATGATAGTTTCAAAATTTTCTTTTGGTATGGGACAATATATTTCTCCAACTTGAATGCCTTCAACATGTTCAATTGAATTTAAACCATAAGTACTTTCAATCTTCTTGGGGAAATAGACAGTATGTTCCTTGACATTAACATTGAAGGTCACCTTTCCTTGATTACAATTAAAAACAGTTCCTACAGTATAAAGAAAAGGTCTCCCAAGAATAATAGACATATTATCATCTTCAGGCATTTCAAGCACAACAAAATCAGTTAATATCAAGCAATTATGAGCCACCTGGACAGGTACACCCTCACATATACCCACATGAAGAGTGGTAGATTTATCAGCCATTTGCAAAGATATATCAGTTGGTATCAATTTTTCAAGCTGAAGCCTCTTATAGAGAGAGAAAGGCATAACACTAACTCCAGATCCCAAATCACACAAAGCAGTTCTAACATAACTGTTCTTCATAGAGCAAGGGATAGTTGGAATCCCTAGGTCTCCAAGTTTCTTAGGAACCTTCCCATTGAAGGAATAATTAGCAAGGAAAGTAGAGATTTCTTCATTAGGGATCTTACTTTTATTCGAGACAATGTCCTTCATATACTTTGAATAAGGAGGCAATTTAATAGCATCAGTCAAAGGAATTTGCAAGAATAAAGGTTTCATCCACTCACAAAACTTATTATAGTGTTCATCTTCCTTTGACTTGTGTTTCTTATCAGGGAAAGGCATAGGTTTTTGGACCCAAGGTTCTCTTTCACTACCATGTTTCTTAGCAATAAAATCTTCTTTGGTGTATTTAGTAGTCTTAGTGTGGTTTTCAGGTTCTTCTTCAACTTTTTCTTCATTAGGAACTTCATTTTATTCATTACCTTATTCAATTTCAGCATCAGAGATAGATATACTATTAGGATCTATAGCAGGTTCAGAGGGTTCTACAACAGTTTTATGTTTCTTTTTCCTTTTCTTACGAGTAGAACCACTATTTTCAGCTCGTTGAGAATCCTGCTCAATTATTTTGGGATGCCCCTCAGAATATAGAGGATCCTGGGTAGCAGCACCACTTCTAGTTCTAATTTAATAAGCGTGTTTTTCTTTAGCAGCATTAACTAGCAAGTCGTTTTGCACTTTAACAAGTTGATCTATTTGAGTTTGCACCATTTGAAAGTGTTTAACAATCATTTTAACATCATTAGAGGTTCTTTCCACAACATCGTTCAACTCAACAATAGCTCTAGTGTTTTCCATTAGATGATTTTGCACCCTTTTATTAAAGTTATCTTGCTTAACAATAAAGATATCAAATTCTTCTAAGCATTGATCAAGAGGTTTCAAGTAAGGGATATCACCTTCATCAAAGTGTTGGAGAGAGTGTACCTCAATAGTGGGTGAATAGGGAATAGGTTTACATAACTCTTCTATAGGAGGTAAATTCTTGACATCGACAGCTTTAATTCCCTTCTCCTTAAGACATTTCTTAGCTTCCTTCATCACTTCATCATTTAATTCAATAACTCCCCTCTTCTTTGATGTTGGAATAGGCACATGAATAGATGGTTCAGGCACAATTACTTCAGGTGTAACTTGTTTAGGAGGATTCCAATATTCATAATTCTTGCTTATTTTAGCCATTAATTCCTCAGCTTCCTTAGGAGTCCTATTCCTGAAAACACAATCAACACAACTATCTAGGTATGTCCTAGATTCTTCGGTTAGTCCATTATAAAATATATCAAGTAGTTCATTCTTAGGTAATGGACTTCCAGCCTGTGCATGAATCAAAGCACAAAACCTTGCCCAAGATTCAGGCAATACCTCTTTTTCTCCCTATTTAAAATCAAAAAGTTCCAGCAAAACAACATGTCTTGCACTAGGAGGAAAATATTTCTGCAGGAAAGTATTAAACAAGCACTCAGGGCTATCAATAGATCCAGGAGGTAAATTACCAAACCAAGTTTTAGTTTCTCCTTTCAGTGAAAAAGGGAAAATCTTAGACTCAGGTGAGCTAACAGGTGTAGAAGTGTGTTCATTAGGATTTTCGGTATTTCCAACTATAGTTCTAGCAATCGTAGCATCTAGGAAAGGACCTAATGAACCACTCTTATCAAGCACAGTAGAAGCAGCATCATAAGCATCAGAAGTTTCAGATTCAGCAGTAGTAGCAGTGTGTGTAGCATGTGTATGTGGTGGTGTAAGGAACTTACTCAGAACAAACGGTGAATCAAGAGCAGTAGAGGTGTTCAGAACCGTACCTCTTCTTGTAGTGGATGGTAAAATAGGAACCTTGCCATCACGAGACATACCCATGATGGATGGAAAGCAGCGAACAATAGAGAATCCAAGTGAACTTGATAAATAAAGCTATGCTCCCTGGCAACGGCACTAGAAAATAGTCTTGATGACCCACAAGTATAGGGGGTGTATCGCAGTATTTTCGAGGGAAGTGAAACCCAATTTATTGATTCGACACAAGGGGAGCCAAAGAATATTTATCAGCCTTAACAACTGAGTTGTCAATTCAGCTGCACCTGGAAACAATCTTGCTCACAGTAGTTTATCAGTAGCAACAGTTTTGTAGTAGGAATAGTAAAGCAGCAGCAATAGTAAAGCAAAGACAGTAGTGACAAAATAAGTGAACAGTGGGATTCGAGTGCGGTAGGCATAGGGATGGATGGATGAGCGTTGCATGGACAAGACAATTCACATAGCAATCAGAACATAGGGCAATTGCAGATAAATAAGATAAAGCACCCAAGTACTAGACAATCCTAGGCATGTGTTCCATATATAGTCATACGTGCTCGCAATGAGAACTTGCACAACATATTTTGTCCCGCCAGCCTGTTTGCAGCGGGGCCTCTAGGGAACTACTGGCAATTAAGGTGCTCCTTTTAATAAAGCACCAGAGCAAAGCATTAACACTCCGTGAACACACGTGATCCTCACATCAAAGCCTTTCCCTTCCGGCTACCCCGATTTCTATCACTTCGGGACCATAGGTTCCGGACAACAACGTGTGTAAACAACTTGTAGATAAGACCCAAAACAATAATATCATGATGAATCAATAATAAGTTCAGATCTGAAATCATGGCACTCGGGCCCTAGTGACAAACATTAAGCACAACAAAGTTGCAACAAAGTCATAAAGCACTAATAGAGATACTAGGCACTATGCCCTAACAATCTGAAGCCATTACATGAACGATCTCATCCAATCCCTACCATCCCCATAGCCTACAGCAGGGGATTACTCACTCATAGATGAGGGAAACATGGATGGTCGATGGAGAAGCGATGGTGATGATGATGGCGATGATCTCCTCCAATTCCCCATCCTGGCAGGGTGCCAGAACGGAGTTTCTGGTGCTGTTTCGTGGAATCTGGTGGTGGCGGCGGAGCGGAACTCCTTTTGGAAAAACGTCGAACCCCCCGATGTTTTTAGGTCAGAAGGCTCCTTATAGGCAAAGAGAGAGGCCGAGGGGGTGCCTAGGGGGCCCACACCACCCCCTGGCGCGGCCTGGCCTGGCCCGCGCCACTAGGTGGTGTGGCCACCCCAGGGCTCCTCTCCGTCTCGTATTCTGGCTCCTGGAGTCTTCGGATGAAATAGGATTTTTGGCGTATTTTCCGGGACTTTTCCTGATAATTGATTTTCTGCACAAAAAGTAGACACCAAGGCAATTCTGCTGAAAACAGCGTTAGTTCGCATTAGTTGCATCCAAATCACACAAGTATAGAGGAGAAACAACAGCAAAAGTATTCGGGAAAGTAGATACGTTTTGGACGTATCAGTTTTTCATGACAAAGTCTCACACTCTCAATTTTACATGATTATACTTTATTGTTCAAAGGCAAGCCTATGAGTTGATTACATGACATGGTATAAGGTTTACTCATTTGAATCATCCATGTTAAAAATAATTTTGCTGTGCTATAAGGATGCGTAAAAACCGGTATGATATGCTTGCCATTACTCTATCTATGCTGAAGTTTTTCAGATGAATAAAATGGAGGAAACATGAGACTACCAATCATGAGTAAGATCATCATCTCATTATTTTAGTTTAAATGCTGAGTTCCTATTTGATTTTGGTTTTCTTGCTCAAGGACGATCAAGTTTAAGCTCGGGGAGGTTGATGGCTATGAAATATAGCCATCTACATCCACATTTAAACTAGATATTATTCATATTTTTGATGAAATATCTCTCTAAACCCTGCCACTAATGCCTAATGATCAAAGGGGTATTTAATCCTTTCTTTCTATTTTTCCCTGCATAGATAATGACGTTTGATGATGGGAATCACAACATTAAAGTCAAAGATAGTTCCAGCCATATAGTTTCGGCCATATAGTTCCAGCTGTGTAGTTGCCAACGACACCACTAGGTCAAACAGAACAACTTTCATGAAGGGACCCCTATATAAAGAGTCTTCGGGCGACGAGAAGGAGGCGCCCCGGAGAACCCCAAAAACCTGCATCCACAACACCGAAGAGCCGCCGGAGGAATAGACTTAGATCTAATTTCCAAACCCTTCTCCATCACCATAGCCATATTCCACCACTTGTAATAGTAGATCTCATCTTTGATTGGCGACATTGTAAGACTATTTGCTATCAATCTCATGATTTCCATTGCAATGTTTATGATTGTTGATTTCATCTCTATGCGTGAGTAATTCTCTTTGGGATAAGGGCTTCAGCCTAGCCATGTAGCTTTTGTGCATGTTATTTATCATAGATGGGATCATGTATTAGTTTGTATGACATGATGATTATTGTATCCTCTCTTGCCTCAATCCAAGGACTTGTCAGGTACCCAATACCCGAGGATTGAGCCAGGTATAGGGAGTATGAGTAATGGCTAATCTGCAGGTTGGGAACCCCAGTGACAGAAGGGGTAGTACGGCTGTATGTGAGGGATTTACTTGGGATTAACGGTGACATCACTATGCATATCATTAGTTCTCTTTCTTCTATGGATGAGACTAGTAGGTTATTGCTATAAGCGGTTGCGGAGGCAATAGCAATTATGTATGCATTGCTCACATATAATTATCTTGCTCTAACAATTACATGCATACTTTATTATTATCTTTTATTCCCATCAAATGTTTTGCACAGCTACAGGTGAAACCGAAAACCCTAGGCCCTCTCTCTCCATCATCGACAACAACAAAAGACAGCAAACTCTTGGTCCGGTAAAACACAAAAAGAATTCTAAAACTCCCGAAGGTCCGTTAAAGTAACTTCGCTACACTTTCTACTTCCCGAGGATTCGATAACCTAGGTCTACTAGGGAAAAAGAGCTATACTTCATCCGTAATCCGGATCGAAGGTATCTCCCTCCCATACCAGGCGCCATCAGGATTGCCTCGTCAAATAGTTTCTCTTGGCAAAGGTGAGAGTGGGATGCGACATTCATAGCCACTAGAAACCATGAAATACCAGATCCAAGAGGGATCTGAAGGAGGAACTTGGCTGGGGTAAAATACCGACTGCTTCGCGGATCATCGGAGGACAATGCATCATCCCCTTCATCATCAACCATTGCATCTTCATCACCACCATTACTCCATCTTTCATCTATTAGATCTCATTGTAATTCTAGATCCAATTGTGGTTTGCATTAGATCTACCTTCACTTTAATCCATCCATTTGATTACGATGATGTTGTTGATTGCTTCCATAAGTGAGTAGTTCCTTTGTTCTTGGGGAGATGGAGAAACCCTAGCACCACTATGAACTTGTAAATAAGATGATCTATTATTGTGTCCATATGAATTGCTTCTCTATGATATAATTCTGACTTGTGTTTGATTTCTCTCTTTAGATGATATGTGAAGTTGACCACATATCATTTGTCTTCGGGACTATAGGGAGGAAGAAACCCTTTGTACGTGTTGTGGATGCGTACCCAGAGTGCCCCGTGACAGATTGGCGCTGGCTTGTAACCCACACGGTCAAAGGGGGATTAAGAGGGACTCCCTAAGCTAATTACAATATCCATGGGAAAAACCTTAAGGCCTTGTTTACCTCTAGGGTATTTCTACCCCCTAAGGGTTTGGGGATATGAGGGGATTTGGTGAATCCCTCAATTTCACCCAACCCCTAGATTTCCCCTAGTTTCCCCTAAATTCCCAATTCCCACTAGTTACTTAGATTTTGGGGGATGGGAGGGGATTATGATGTAATGAACTTGACAATAAAAACTGAATCTTTACCTCTACATGGACATAGTCACTCAAGTTAAAAAATCAAATATTTGCACTAAATTTGCATGAAGCTAAAACATCTCATCATAGACTACATGAAAACACGTTTAAATATATGCTCGAGAAACCGGAGCTGCACATGCATCGTTATTTGTACAAAGAAGAATGTTTTTTGCTGAGTAAAAATAATTAATGCTCCTTCTAAAAATAGTTGATGGGATCATTCCTTCATCCAGCTCCTACCAAATGCTTCCATCAACATCAACCTGGTATACAAGGCAACTAATAGAAGCTAGGAGCTCCTTCATTTTGTACCTCAACTGATAGGCAAAATTAAAATAGTACTATTACTGGTAATCTTATAATGCAACATCGGCTAGCAATAGAAGTTCCATCATGCTACCTAGCTGCACTCAACATTTAAAATATGCTTGCCAATTTTTCAGTTAGCAAAACACAAACACATACTACAAGAGTGGAGGTAATTCTCAGGAATAAATCCCACATGTATAAAGCTGATCTAAGTTCTAGGACATGTGCTTAGTGCATCCGCGGTTGAAAAATATGCTTGTGAAAGTTTAGTTAGTCTCACATACCTTAAGTAAGAAATCCGTTTAAGCGTTCTTGTGGCTAACTATGTTAATGATTAGCTCACAGAATCAGTACCACTACAGAATGTGAAGGAATAACCGTGTAGTCTTGTTTAGTGCTATTTCAGATGGCATAACATTTAGCAACCTTAACACCTACTAGTCATTTGTATACCAGATGGCTATTTACAAATAATAATCGCATAGTGCCAGGAAAGTTAAGAAGATTTTTCTTTAAGACAAACAACACTATTCAATATAACTAATCGATTAAATTTTCACACTAGTAGAAAATGGGCCTTTGGTTTGGGCCACTAGTCCCGGCCGTGGCTGGGGCCGGGACTAATGGTCCGAACCAGACGGCCCGAGGAGGCCGAGGCACTTTGTCCCGGTCCGTAAGGAACCATTAGTCCCGGTTTGAGATACAAACCGGGACAAATGGGTCTGGGCCGGCGCACGTGCTCCTGGCAGAACCTTTAGTCCCGGTTTGTATCTCAAATCGGGACTAATGGCCTGGCCCTATATATATGCACCCAGCCCTCCACTCTCTCCTGTTTTTTCCTATGTGAGAGGTGGGTATAACTTTGTGCTAACTTTTCTCTTCATATGCACTAGAGGTGTTTGGTGAAATGCCTGTTAGAGCGATGACACTCGAGTTCACACAAGACAAAATATGATATGAGGTGCCAGGGCGACACTTAAGGTTTCTCCTCTTTGTTTTGAAGTGTCCTAAAAGGTTAGCAACTATTTTCTCGTTTTGACTACGCGGTACTAATTTAAGCATCGTGATTGTGTTTGATATATATGCATGGTTGTATGATGCAGATGAGCCACCCATGGATGTACGGTGACCGACGCTCTGATGCTTACAGAGAAGGCGTGTGTTCTTTTCTCCTTGTGGCCGAGGCGAACAAGCGGCGGGATGGTTTTATGTGTTGTCCATGTGTTGAATGTCGGAATGAGCAGGCTCACACTTCCTCAAGAGTCATTCAGAGCCACCTGCTTCGGTCCGGTTTCATGTCCGGCTATAATGTTTGGACCAAGCACGGAGAAAGAGGGGTTATGATGGAAGACGGTGATGAAGAAGAGAACGATGATGACAACTACCGATCTATGTTCCCTGAATACGATGATACCGCAGTTGAAGATAATGAAGAAGAAGGGGGTGAAGAACGGGAACCAGATGAGCCCGTTGATGATTTTGGTCGGGTCATTAGTGATGCAAGGCGAGACTGTGACACAGAAAATGAGAGGTTGCAGTTCGAGCAGATGTTACAGGACCAGAACACATTGCTGTATCCAACTTGTGAAGATCGCCAGAAGAAGCTGGGTAGCACACTGGAATTGTTGAAGTGGAAGGCTGAGACCGGTATGACTGACTCGGGATTTGAAAGTTGCTGGTAATAATGAAGAAGCTGCTTCCAAGAAATAACCAATTTCCCTCCAGTACGTACGAAGCAAAGAAACTTGTCTGCCCTCTAGGATTAGACGTGCAGAAGATACATGCATGCCCTAATGACTGCATCCTCTACCGCGGTGAGAAGTACGAGAATATGGATAAATGCCCGGTATGCACTACATTGCGGTATAAGATCAGAAAAGATGACCCTGGTGATGTTGAGGGCGAGCAACCTAGGAAGAGGGTTCCTGCCAAGGTGATGTGGTATGCTCCTATAATACCACGGTTGAAACGTTTGTTCAGAAATAAAGAGCATGCCAAGTTGTTGCGATGGCACATGGAAGACCATAAGAAAGACGGGATGTTGAGGTACCTTGCTGGTGGTCGGCAGTGGAGAAAATTCCAGAGAGACTTTCCGGACTTTGCTGGTGACGCAAGGAACTTATGGTTTGGTCTAAGTACCGATGGCATGAATCCTTTTGGGGAGCAGAACTGCAGTCACACACCTGGCCCGTGACTCTATGTATCTATAACCTTCCTCCTTGGTTGTGCATGAAGCGGAAGTTCATTATGATGCCAGTGCTCATCCAAGGCCCGAAGCAACCCGGCAACGATATTGATGTGTACCTAAGGCCATTAGTCGATGAACTTCTACAGTTGTGGGCCAAACCAGGTGTACGTGTGTGGGATGAGCACAAACAGCAGGAATTTGACCTACAAGCATTGCTGTTCATAATATCAATGATTGGCCTGCTCTTAGTAACATTTCAGGACAGACGAACAAAGGATAAAATGCATGCACACACTGTTTAGATGAGACTACAAGTATATATCTAGATAAATGTAGAAAGAATGTGTACCCGTACAATCGTCGTTTTCTTCCGCCCAGTCATCCCTTAAAGAAGAAAGGCAAGCATTTCAATGGCAAGGCAGAAACCCGGACGAATCCTGTCCCCTGTAGTGGTGCTGATGAATTTGGTATGGTCAAGGATTTGGATGTAAGCTTTGGAAAGGGTCCTGGAGGACAACCTGTTCCGAAAGACCCCATTACCGGACACGCACCCATGTGGAAGAAGAAATCTATATTTTGGGAGTTACCCTATTGGAAATTGCATGAGGTCCGCTCTGCAATCGACGTGATGCACCTGACGAAGAATCTTTGCGTGAATATTATAGGCTTCCTGGGCTTGTATGGGAAGTCAAAAGATACCCCGACAGCACGGGAGGACCAGCAACATCATAAAGGACGAGACGGCAAGCATGCATGGCAGTTTCAAGGGCTTGCCAGCTACGCTCTTACCAAAGAAGAGAAGGAAATCTTTTTTGAAGTCCTTTTCAGTATCAAGGTCCCGTCTGGCTTCTCGTCGAATATAAAGGGAATAGTAAATATGAAAGAGAAAAAATTTCAAAACCTAAAGTCTCATGACTGCCATGTGCTTATGACGCAATTGCTTACTGTTGCATTGAGGGGAATTCTACCAGAAAATGTTCGACTAGCCATTGTGAAGGTATGTGCATTCCTCAATGCAATTTCTCAGAAGGTAATCGATCGAGAAAGTCTATCAGGGTTACAGATTGATGTGGTCCAATGTCTGGTCAGCTTCGAGTTGTTGTTCCCGCCATCCTTCTTCAATATTATGACGCACCTCCTAGTTCACCTAGTCAAAGAGATTAGAATTCTCGGTCCTGTGTTTCTACACAATATGTTCCCCTTCGAGAGGTTCATGGGAGTCTTAAAGAAATATGTTCATAACCGTGCCAGGCCAGAAGGAAGCATCTCCAAGGGCTATGGAACAGAGGAGGTCATTTAGTTTTGTGTTGACTTTCTTCCTGACCTTAAGCCGATTGGTGTTCCTGAATCTCGGTATGAGGGGAGGATGACTGGAAAAGGCACACTAGGAAGGAAATCAATGGTATGTAGGGACAGGCATTCTTTCACTCAAGCACACTACACAGTTGTACACAATTCTACCGTGGTGGCTCCATATATCGAGAAACACAAGAATATTCTACGCTCCGAAAACCCGGGGAAGCCTGAAACCTTGATTAAAGGGGAACACGAGAAGAGTTTTGGAAATTGGTTGCAGACACATCTCATGAATAACACCACTGTTGGAGATGAGTTGTACTCGTTGGCCAGGTTACCATCTTCGACTATATGTACTTTCCAAGGGTACGAGATAAATGGGAATACATTTTACACGATCGCCCAAGATAAAAAGAGCACCAACCAAAACAGTGGTGTCCGCTTTGATGCAACAGATGACAATGGGCAGAAGGACACATATTATGGGTACATAGAGGAGATATGGGACCTTGACTATGGACCTACTTTTAAGGTCCCTTTGTTTCGGTGCAAATGGGTCAAGCTAACAGGAGGCGGGGTACATGTAGACCAAAAGTACGGCATGACAATAGTGGATCTCAACAATCTTGCGTACATGGATGAACCATTCGTCCTAGCCAACGATGTGGCTCAGGTTTTCTATGTGAAGGACATGTCTACCAAACCGAGAAAAAGGAAAGATAAGCAAAAGAGTACAGAATACGATGAGCCAAAGCGCCACATAGTTCTTTCAGGGAAAAGAAACATCGTGGGAGTGGATGACAAGACAGACATGTCAGAAGATTACAATAAGTTTCATGAAATTCTGCCCTTCAAAGTGAAAACTGACCCAAGCATCCTATTAAATGATGAAGATTCTCCATGGCTACGGTGCAGAAGAAAACCACAACACTAGATGTTGGTGATGTGTAATAATGTATTAAACCTTTTATTTGAGACATAAATCTATGTAATGTATTAAACCTTTTATTTGAGACATAAAGGTCCCCTTTCATGTAATACATCTTGCTCAATCAAACTAGACGTTGACGACCAGGTTCTGAGCTGCGGGAGGTGATCACACAAAGAGAAGGAACCATCACAAGAGAAGGAACCCACAAACACTAAGGATACATAGCACAACTGAAAATTAAGATACATAGCACAACTAAAAATTAAGAAACATGCCTAATGGTTGGAGTGATTCAGTCATGCTCCTGCCTAGCCCTGTAATACGCGCCACTGTAGTCGTCGTAGTCGCCAACGCCGTCGTCGCTATCGTCGTCGGGGTCGCCGTAGTCGAACCTTGAAGGTTGGGCACGCGTGGGCTGGATTTGAGGGTACCACAGGCGGGGGTTATTGCCGGTCGTGTTGTAGGCCATGACACTCTGGAGAGTCCGGCCGCGCCACCACAGCCGACGGCCGGTCTCGTTGAAGTTCGAAGGAGGTGGGCCGTCCTCCTCGTGCCTGGCGAGCGCCCTCTCACGCCGATTGATGAAGAAGGCCCAAGTCGGGATGGCCATCCGGCGCTCCAGACCTAGAGGGACAGGAGGGACCGGCGCTCAGCATCCAGCCGGTGGGGACGCGGTAGCCCGGTGGGCAGGGGTAGTTCGAGGCGCAAAGCGCCTCCACCTCCCGGGTGGTTAGAGATACGATGGAAGCCATGGGAAGAGAATGATGAGTCTATATGTGATATGTAAATGGAGGCCAAGTGTACATATATATACTGAAAAATGGCGGGAAGACAGAGGTGGAAAGCGCGGGAACGCAGTGGCGTAGGAAACTTTCATCCCGGGTGGGGGCTCAAACCGGGACAAAAGATGGGGGGCCTTATCTAGGGGAGGCTTATCTGGGAGGGCCTTATCTGGGGGGTGGCTAACCTTTAGTACCGGCTGGTGGCTGCAACCGGGACTAAAGGTGGTTTTTGTGTCATCTAACAAAACTGTCGGTGGGATAACAACGCGTGGGTAACCTTTAGTACTGGGTGGGGGCTCAAACCGGGACTAAAGCTGTCGGTAGGATAAGGACGCGTGGGTGGACGCACTGCTCGATGAGATAAATCATGTAGCGCACGACGCCCTGTCGGAGGAAGAAGACAAAGTAGAAGCGGTGCCGTGCCTATAAAAGGAGCATCGATACGCCATGGCAAGCAACTCAACAAGCCAACATGGATGGAGAGTTTCATCCCCATGGATGGAGGAAAGGGTTGGGAAATCTCCCGTGGCGGAACTTCTCGAAGATGCCCTTGGTGCACACGCCCTATGGCATCTTCGGAAGGTCCGCCTCGGAAAATATTTTCCTGCTAGCCCGTGAAAGACTCCATCTCCGCCTCCCTGGGTCAGAGGTATGGTGGAAGCCATGGGATAGAGTGCAGAGAGGCGGCAGATATGAGTCTAGATGTGCTATGGCAACGACCAAGCCTACATATATATAGTGAGAAATGGCGGGAAGTCAAAAGAGGGAACCCTAAACCCTAAACCCTAAACCAAAAACCCTAAACCCTAAACCCTAAAGGGGCTACGATCCGGAAGAGAACGGGCAGGAAGAAAACGGGCGGGAAAAAATAAGGCGGGGTAGACGATCCGGGCCCCCCGGTCTAGGGTTTCGCCGGAGGAAGACCACCGGAGCGTCGAAATCACATGAAAATGGCAAAATAGTTAATAGTTTGACTAGTTAGAATAATTATTTTATAAAACAGAAAATTGATTTGAATCACTTATTCAAAAATATGCAAAATATAATAGTTAATGCATTTTTAAATTGAAAATGGCAAAATGGTTATTAGTTTCACTAGTTAGAATAATTATTTTATAAAATAGAAAATAGATTTGGATTACTTATTCAAATTCAAGAACTTTTCATGTTGAAATGTTCCTCAAATTGATAAGTTTGCAAAAACTGTAAAATTCAAATGTTTAAAAAATATGCTAATTGAATTTTTTTTAAACAGGCGCGCCCCTGGGGTGAAAAATTGGAAAAAAGGACCTTTAGTCCCAGTGCGTGCTACACACTAGGACTAAAGGTGTGGCGTTGGCGCGCGCGCGTTGGGCGGTGCCGAAAACCTTTAGTCCCGGTGCGTGGCATGAACCGGGACTAAAGGGGGGGGGACCTTTAGTCCCAGTCCATATAACGCACCGGGACTAATGACCCTTTAGTCCCGGTTCGTTATACGGGCCGGGACTAAGGTCCTCCACCTATATATTTTCTCCCCACGCGCCCCTTCTTCTCCCCACGCAGAGAACACCCACGCGCGCGAGGACGACGAATCGACGCCGGCAGGCTGCCCGACTCGCTCTCTGGCCGCCACCACCCCAACCACCGCCGCCGCCACTCACTCCAGCCGCCACCGCCACCGCCACTGCAGCCTCCTCGCGCGCGCCCCCAGCCAGAGGTCACCGGCCCGCCTCCGCTTCGCTCCCTCGTCCGGCTACGCGGCGGCGCGGCGCTGCTGGCCACTGTGGGCTTGCAGGCCGGGCCGACGACAGCCGTGCACGCCGGCGACGGTGCGGGCGATGCGGCCGGGGCGGCGCCCCCGGCCAAGTTCTCTGTTTTCCATTTTTTTATTTTGTAGTAGTTAATTGTAATAGTATTTAGTAGTTGTAATATTTAGTTGTAATAGTATTTTGTAGTATATAGTTAATTTTATTTTGTAGTGTAATATTATTTAATTTTGTGTGTAATATTATTTAGTAGTGTAATAGTAGTGTATAATTGTAATATTATTTAGTAGTTGTAATATTATTTAGTAGCTAGTGTAATAATAGTGTATATAGTTGTAATTTTATTTTGTAGTGTAGTATTATTTAATTTTGTGTGTAATAATATTTAGTAGTGTAATAGTAGTGTATACTTGTAATATTATTTAGTAGTGTAATATTATTTTGTAGTGTATATAGTTGTAATTTTTTTAGTAGTATATTGTATTATAGTAGTATTTTGTAGTGCTCGCGGGCCCCCGCACTTAGGGTTAGGGTGGTAGTGGTCGCGGGGCCCCGCATTTAGGGTTAGGGTGGTAGTGGTCGCGGGGCCCCGCATTTAGGGTTAGGGTGGTGGTGCTCGCGGGCCCCCGGAGATAGGGTTAGGGTGGTGGTGCTCGCGGGCCCCCGGACTTAGGGTTAGGGTGGTAGTGCTCGCGGGCCCCCGGACTTAGGGTTAGGATGGTAGTTCTCGCGGGCCCCTAGACCTAGGGTTAGGGTGGTAGTGCTCGCGGGCAGCCGGACTTAGGGTTAGGGTGGTGGTGCTCGCGGGCCACCGGACTTAGGGTTAGGGTGGTAGTGCTCGCGGGCAATCGGACTTAGGGTTAGGGTGGTGGTGCTCACGGGCCACCGGACTTAGGGTTAGGGTGGTAGTGCTCGCGGGCCCCCGGACTTAGGGTTAGGGTGGTAGTGCTTGCGGGAAGCCGGACTTATGGTTAGGGTGGTGGTGCTCGCAGGCCACCAGACTTAGGGTTAGGGTGGTAGTGCTCGCGGGCAGCCGGACTTAGGGTTAGGGTGGTAGTGCCCGCGGGCCCCCAGACTTAGGGTTAATGTGGTAGTGCTCACGGGCCCCCGGACTTAAGGTTAGGGCATCACTAGAATTTTGCTATTGTTTAGTATTATTGTAGTATTATTTTATGCAGCAATATTGAATGAAAAATGTTATTGTGTGCATTTTGTAGAAAACTATGGATCCAATCTAGAGAGACCTAGCACAGGAAGAAATTCTCGAGGATATGATCAACGACACCCCCCATGTTGATCCACCCGAATCTCCGTCGATTTATCTGAACCCCTCCGGTGAGGGAGAGGAGGTCGACCGAAATGATCAAGGAGAAGCCGACGGCTCCGGTGGTGGAGAAGCTGACGACTCCGGTGGTGGAGAAGCCGACAACGAGGTATATATATGAAGTCTGGTGATCAGTGGATGCATTTGTGAAGTACAAGGAGTCACAACCTGCTATGGAAATGTCGGAAAAAACAAGAAAAATGCCGCGATGAAGAAATATCACCATCACTTGGGGCTAGGGGCTACGCGGCTGCCATGCCAAAGTGGGATGCTAAAGAGAATGAGCTGCTTGCTAAAGGGATCACTCCAGAACCAATACGTGAAGAATGGGATCTGAGGGCAAGGAATTGGTTCCTTGGGCATGGGAGTGAGTATGACGAAAGTACAGGGGACCTTATTTGCAGTGACAGGATTAGGATACCCCGGGATACATGGCAGAAAGTGGTGAAGGAGATTAAAACGGGACAACAAAGTTCCGTCCCGATAGAGAGAAAGACTTGCTGACAAAGGTCCTCGGGAATGATGAACGCGGAGGACGTGTACGAGGCCTTGGCCCTAGTTATACGTGGGAGATGGGGTTTCCCAAAGATAGAGATACTTATAGGAGCCGCGAGAGAGCAGAGAGGCGACGACAGGAGGAGGAGGGAGACATGTTCACCGAGTTGCTAGGAACACTTCGAATGCATCAGCAACAAATTGACGAACTTCGAGGAGCAGCGCGCCTGCAAGATCCTCTACTCGATATTACCGCCGTCCCATCTCAGCAGAGAAGCAGCGTGGCTGAGTCGGAGGTCCCTTCTGACGATGCACGTATGGTAGATGGCGGTCCCGGCTACCCCGTGGATGGAATCAAGGAGCAGGCATCTTGTGAGCTCCATCAGAAGGTGAAGAACCTATCCATCAAGGTGGCGGCCGGATGTGCTTTACCTTGTCCACCTGGCGCACGCTGGCATGGCCGTGAGATTCCAGCTGGCTATGCGAAAATTGGTGTGGATGAAATCGCAATGTGGTGGGCCTCAATGGAGCTTGACATCCCTGGACCTGAAGGTGAGAGGAAACTCGGAAAAGTACTGGGTGGTATCATTCTATGGGACAAGAACAACATCAAGCTTCCAGGCTGGACGCCAAAGCCAACACCGCCTCCGAGTGGTCGCATGTCACCTTCACCTCCATCACCTCCAAGAAGCCCACCCCATGACTACGACCACCACAGCCCGAGTCCATCTCGATCTCCGCCGCAGCCTCCGATTAGTACTAAATGACGCAGGAGCCCAAAACAATAAATGTCGCCCCTCCCAAGAGTACCTCATAAGAATCTTCCTATCAGACCTTATGATCGTACTGACGAGGAAACCGACATGATCGTAATAACCGAATGTGTTGCGTAGCTTCAAAAGAAGAAACCCGAGCCCGCCCCGGTATACACCGAGAAGCAAAAAGCGTATGCACTTTCTTTTCTAAACACAAAATCGCAATATGACTTGCACCATAAGCCAGATGACTATTGACGCACACTTCAGAAGGAAGTGAAGAAGAGAAAATCAAGTAGAAGTGCAAGCGGGAGCAAATCATCAAGTCAAAGTGCAACCGGGAAAAGAAAGGACATCCCCCAGCTCGGGGAACAGGCCAAAAAATCGATCCCACCCCTCAAGGTGGTATCCCATGACATTCCCCAGCAGAATATGGAAGAAGCTGCGAAGCTTGCGGCCTCTATGAATGTGACTGTTGAGGAATTGCTAGGTTCCCAGGACGACAAGTTACCCAAGGCTCAGGTAGTCCCTACATATGTCCTAGAGAAGCCTCTGGTCAGCTTTGAGCAGTTCCAACAACTGCCAACACAAATGCGGAGTTTACATAAATGGTACTTGAAAGCCGTAAAGGAGGAGAGAATAATGATCGTGGCGAAAGTCCCACATGACTACTACTTCCGAGAAGAAGAGGTCCATGTTGAGTTTCCAGAACTCTTCCAGTTATACATTTTCGACGCCCTCGACAAAAGTCTCATGAGTTGCTATTGTCTGTAAGTTGTTGAATTCAATTTCTATATATAAGTTGTTCATTTTTTTCAGTTGTTCAGTTCATTGCATGTAATTATCCTAATTATATCCTTTTGTACTCTATTATTATGCAGAATGAAGATCATGGAATGTAAAAGAAGGTAAATCTTCAGTGTTGGGTTCATTGACCCAGATAAAATACATTATCAGACGCTAAAGGGTAAACCCGAGGACACACAGGAAAACCTTCTAAGGTTTCTAACGGAGCAAAATTTCTGTGACCACATACTGTTTCCTTACAATTTCGCGTGAGTGTCTTACTCTATTGTACACATTCTCTTTTGCTTACTCGATGTTAAGTGTAATTGATGAGTTACTGATGTATATATAAACGTGTACAGTTTCCACTGGATTCTCATGGACATTCAACTTGATAAGGGAAGAGTTGAAGTCATGGACCCATTAAAGAGACCCCTGGAACAATTTAGTGACATGCAGGACATGCTCCAAAGGTAATTTTCGCGCTACATCGGTCTCTTTCGTTGGTTTCCTGAGATATCACGTAATAAATAACTCATTCATTTTCTTTACCAGGTAGGGTTTGGAACCAGTTCAAGAGTGCGGTTACTGGTGACTTTAGTGAGAAGCTGACGTTTAAGCCGGTCTCGGTAAGTAGTACGCGCATCTCTTTACTTCTAGTTTCAATACAATTATGATGCTGGATTATTATTTTGATTGAATTCTATTCTCGTAAAGTGCACGAGGCAGCCACCGAAGACGAATCTATGTGGATTCTACGTTTGCGAGTTCATTCGCACGTTTACCAGTGAGCTGAATGATTATAGAGTCGATATAAGCAATACATTCATAACATTATTTTTATTACCGTCACTTTTTGTTATCATGATTGATATTCATATTGATCTCCTTTTCTTATATAGTTCGAGAAAATGCGGGATCAGCTCCTACCACAGCAATGCGTAGTAGCAATTGCTGAAGAACTGGCAGGATTCTTGATGAACGAGATGATAGATGACGCCGGAGAATTTAGTGTGAATAGGCGCCGATGATCCCCGACCGTGTAATTGAATAGACGGGCTCTAGTCCCGATAATTGTGATCTCCATGTGTAACTATCATGTATATATTTGTATGCTCGATCTTAGGAGAAGTTATCTTATGTATGCACGAGCATGTACGGTATGTGGTAGCGTAGAAAACTATTTTGAAATAAAAAAGGATACAAATTGAATTCTCTGCCGTGGCAGAGAAAGTGCCTAAAATTCTTCCGTGGCAGAGAACCATTTGTCCCGGTTCGTAATACGAACCGGGACTAATGGGGGGGCACCCAGCGCCCGCAGAGACAGCCACGTGGATGCCCATTGGTCCCGGATGGTAAGAGGGCCGGGACTAATGGGTGGGCCTTTAGTCCCGCCCCTCCAGTCCCGGTTACCAGGACCGGAACTAAAGCCCCTTACGGGCCGGGACTGGAGGCCCGTTTTCCACTAGTGTCATCACGTACAAATTTTGACATGACCTATTCGAATTTTGAGACACTTGTATGAAGTACTGCTCATGTGGTATTTAGATATACTCGATTGCTAGAAAGTCAAGAATAAAAATGCAAATGAAATATGTGAGCCGCTGCACTATATAGTACTACATAATCTCTACATTCACATATTTTGAGAAGGAATAGAAGGGTTACCTCAAGGTAACTCTTGCATGATTATATCAGGTAACTAATGAAGAACGACATGAATAGTTTGCCCAACTAGCATACAACAAATTGGATAGAGAAAAAAAGACTAGCGAGAGTAGGTTACAAGCAAGCTAAGAGAAATAACAGCAGCACACAGTCAAACAATAGTGTGGTATCAACAGATCAGGCTATTAAGTATAAGCGTCGGGTGAGGTATTCAAATCAATATATCTAATCGATTAATATAGCTAGCAGCAGTACAACAACCTGAGCAAGACTAGCAATATTCTTATCAATATAGCTAATCTATTAAATTTTGATCAGGAACAAATTTATAATATAATCTCTACATTCACATATTTTGAGAAGGAATAGAAGGGTTACCTCAAGGTAACTCTTGTAGTTCACCCCGTAACCACATGATAGCCAACTCCTCAACTTGAGCAACCCAAGTAAGGAATGTCTCTCGGTTTTCGGCAATTTTGAAAACTTTTGAAGCCTTCACTCCCTCCACACGTGAGAGATCCTTCATATTTTGCATAGCAGAAATACACTTGGAGATAGTGAAAACATTTGACTTGGCCTTTTCTTCGCCGGCCTGCTTCTGTTTCATCTTAAAATATCTGTCAACCACTACTACCATTGCATCGCTTTTGTTAGGCTTCTTTGACTCAATTGCTGGCTTTTTCTTGGGTACAATAGCAGCACCCCTCCATTTGTTGGCTTTTTCTTGGGTACAATAGTAGGACCCCCTTCATTTTTTAACTCGTCCTTTTCAGCAGCATCCACTGGATTCAGCAAAGATACACTTATCAGCATTTGTCAAATCATGTAAATTTTATTACTCTTGACTGAATGTGATGTGCAAGCTAAATTTACCATCAATGATTGGATTGAACTCATCTCCTAGGTGAGAAGGACCCCCTCCTCTACAATCTGTAGATCATCATCATTTGTATCCACACTTTCTACTTCTTCGTATTTTTCATCAATTTGTGATGGCTCAGAGATAGATGTGAAGTTGTATGTACCCTCCGCAATTTGCCCTGAAAAGCAATGTAGTTATGCAAACAAGTAATACTATTATGTATCTAACTTAGTGCTAACAATGAACATAAGTCGAGTTACCGTCATATAGGTCTCCAAGTCTATCAAATAGAGGAAAGTCATATTTCTTGAATTTCCCGATTTTTGGGAAGGACTGCAACCAAACATGAGAGAAAAAATGAGTGCCAACTTGGTATATAAATCCTGGCCAAGTATAAGAATGGAAAAAATTACAATTAGTAAGTTATCCCAGAGTGCATCATCAGCTTTTATCCTGCAACTTTTCTCACACCACCCAGCACCGCTTTGCTTGCGGGCTTCCTTCAGCATACAATACTATCTCTTGAGTTCCTTCTCTTGGTCTTGTAACTGCGACTTTGTGAAATTCACGTGCTTGTTTCGATCTTTGAATATTTTCGTCATTAGTTTCCATGTGTCCCCACTCCATCCATTTTGAGCTCTATGGTAGTCATTGTTGTGCTCATGGAGTATGTCAACTAGAGATTTATGAAGTCCCATATTCCATTGAGCTCTTGGTTTCGATCCTATAGAAGCTAATGAAATTAAAACATGGTATTCAATTTAAAGTGATTGTATGACAGGCATGCATGGACAGCAAGAATTGGCATTTCAGCATGAATGGAGAGCAACATGTGCATCTGATAGAATACCATAAGCACACATAAACAGCAGAACACATAAATAGCAAAACAAGAATGCATATCATGTGTTACCTTTGGGAGATCTCCTTTTCCGATTGTTTGATGGTCTTTTTTTCACGCCAAGTGCAGCCTTTTGCAAGTTAAACTTAGGAGAACCTTTTGGATGCATATTGGTACATTGCAAACATATCTATAATTTTTGATGTTCCATGCTTGTTTAGTATCTACTTTGCTTTGCTTTGTCAATACTTTGAGGTATTTTTATATGTTTTCTAGGACTAACCTATTAACAAGATGCCATAGTGCTAGTTGACTGATTTCTTCTGTTTTTGGTTCTAGAAAAGATAGAAAATCAATATTCTCGAAATTGTACTTGATAAAAGCCAAAGTCGATATTTTACCGGAAGACTCATGGATCCAGAATACGAGACGGAGAGGGGCTGGCCACACCATGTGGTGGCGTGGGTCCCCCTGGCCACGCCACCAGGTGGTGTGGGCCCCTGGTCCACCCTCTAACATCGCCCCTTCGCCTATAAGAAGCCTCCGGTGCAAAAACCCTAAAGAATCCAGCCTCCACCCATGAAAAGTTTCGTAGCACCGCCGCCACCGAAGAGGAGATTCAGGGGACATAAGTCTTTGTTCCCGTTCCCTGCCGGGACGGGGAAGTGCCCCCAGAGCCATCTCCATTAATCTCCACCACCATCTCCATCGCCATTGCTGATTCCCATGATGATGAGGGAGTAGTTTTTCCTCGAGGCTAAGGGTTCTACCGGTAGCTATGTGTTCATCTCTCTCTATGCATGATCATATTGTGATCATGATCTTTGTAATTAAGTAGATCTACTTTGCTACTCAAGTGCTTTAATAGATCTCTGCTCTCCCCACGTGTGTGAAAGTGACAGTGTGCACACCATGGTGGCACTTAGGCTAGAGATTACAAATACTTATTATGAGTTATATTTGGAGTTGGATATCTCTCAAGGTGATAGTGTGGGGTTATCTAGATGGGGAAAGCAAACTTTGAGGTGTGCTGTTAAAGCCCTACCTTGGATTAGAGTGTCCAACCAGAGAGTAGTTCAGAGTAGTATCATGAAGAGAAGATATTTATATGAGAGTGTTCACTAGTGAAAGTATGATCCCTAGGCCTTGTTTCTAAACACTGAAACACCGTTTGCAACTAGATATGTTACATGTTTGCTTATTGCCATCTTTATTTCAGTTTGCTATTAGTCTCTTCCACGCCATCAAAGTATTTTCTAGCACCGTTATCTTATATCCATACCACTTGTATTTCACTATCTCTTCGCCGAACTAGTGCACCTATACACCTGACAAGTGTATTAGGTGTGTTGGGGACACAAGAGACTTCTTGTATCTTGATTGTAGAGGGTTGCTTGAGAGGGATACCTTTGACCACTTCCTCCCTGAGTTCGATAAACCTTGGGTGATCCACTTAAGGGAAACTTGCTGCTGTTTTACAAACCTCTCCACTTGGAGGCCCAACAATTGTCTACAAGAATAGAAGTGCGTAGACATCAAGCTATTTTCTGGCGCCGTTGCCGGGGAGGTAAGGTAAAAGGTACTCACATCCTCTGGCTACTAAGCTATCTTCTAGCACTGTTGCTAGTGTGTGAGTGCTCAAAGTTATTTCCTTTAGATTCTGCAATTATATCTTTTTGTTTCTTGTTTTAATTTTCACTAGTTAGGCTCAATGGAAAACAACAACAAAATTAGAGAGCTCTATAGTATTTTTCCTAAGATAGAACATGAATGGTCTGAAAAGAAAATTAAAAAACCCATGGAACTTTCTTTGCATGCTAATAGCAATGTTATAAGTATGAATCTTTTGAACACCTTTGTTACTAATTCTATGGAAACGTCTAAGCTTGGGGAAGTTAGTTTCTATGAAAATGACCTTTTTAGTTCCCAGCTTTAAAGAAGAAAATTTACTCTGATGATACTTTATCTCCCATATGTGGGAATTCTAATGATACTTGTGATATTTTAAATCCACACACTGAAAGAATCCCTTTTAAAATACCTATAAAAATTGTTGAACGTGTTATGAATAACTGTTATTTTGAAGATGGAACTGTCCATCCTGGTGATCATTTACTCTTTATATATGAATTATGTGAGTTTTCAAGTGTGCAGGTATTCCAATGAACCAAGTTAAGAGGAAGGTATTCTCTTTCTCACTTAAGGGCAAAGCAAGTGAGTGGTATGAGCTACTAGACGATCCTCATCATTTGGAGTGGAAGGAACTTGAATCTCTCTTTTACTCTAAATTTTATCCTCCTCATGAAATTCATAAAGATAGGAACTACATTTATAATTTTCATCCACATGATGGAGAAAGTATTGCCCAAGCATGGGGGAGATCGAAGTCACCAATGCTCAAATGTCCCATTCATGAGCTCCCTAGTAATATTGTTATTAATAATTTCTATGCAAGGCTTTCAGGACATTACAAGGACTATCTAGCTACTTGTTTAGAGGGATCCTTCACGAGTAAGGAGGTCAAAGCTAAGTGGGTTCTTCTTGAAACAATTCAAAGCAATACCGAAGATTGGGATAACGACAAAGGTAAAGAACCAGGTATAAACTATGAGTATGATTGCATTAAGTATTTCGCTGAAACTGCTGATTTTCAAGAGCTTAGTGCTAAATATGGTCTTGATCCTCAAATTCTTGTTGATTGTTGTAGACCCTTTGCTTCTCATAATAATTCTCCTAAAGAAAAATGGGACATGTATCATGAGCCTTTAAAAGACACTTGCATGGAAAATGAAATTGTTATTAATGATAGCAATAAACATGCTCAAACCTCTGAAAGTGCTATTTCTTATAAGCATGTTAATTTTTGTGGAATACATAGACCTTGTGATAATAATCAAATTGAAGACGAATATTGTATCACCCATAGAAATGAAAAAACTAGAACATGGTATAGGGCTCTAAATGATCTTGGTATAAAAGTTTGTGCCCTCTATCCTTTTATTTGTGAACTTTGCTTTGAAGTGGGTCATTTAAATTTTCAATGCTTAGGCCATAATAATAGCCCTTCTAATCCAATGAGTACTGCAAGTTTGTATTGTGATGACATGATCACTCCCAATCAGCATGATGAACTTACATTATTTTTGGGGTGTGAAGAGTTATCAAGAAAAACCTCTTTGGTAGATATGAGTGCTTTTGATATGAATAACGTCCTGCATGGTTGTCATCTTTATTGTGTTGATAATTGCCACACAAATAATTACATACAAAATATTATAAAAGATGATATTTTACCAAAATATGACAGGACTAATATGTGTTTTGATCTTATTAATGAAAAGAAGGAATACTCCAAAGTTTCTTCTATTGTCTCTAACAATAAACCAGGGTATATGGAGAAGCTTCCTTTCAAGCCTCTCCCTCCTAAAGAGAAGAAGAAAAAGAAGAAAAGGAGGAGTAAAAGGAGAGAGGAAACAATATTTTCCCCTATGCATGTGATGACCCACAAGTATAGGGGGTGTATCGCAGCATTTTCGAGGGAAGTGAAACCCAATTTATTGATTCGACACAAGGGGAGCCAAAAAATATTTATAAGCCTTAACAACTGAGTTGTCAATTCAGATGCACCTGGAAACAATCTTGCTCACAGCAGTTTATCAGTAGCAACAGTTTTATAGTAGCAATAGTAAAGTAACAGTAGTAGTAAAAGTAAAGACAGTAGTAACAATTGCAGTAAAATAGTAGGATTAAAGCGCAGTAGGCATAGGGATGGATGGATGGGCGTTGCATGGACAATACAATTCATATGGCAATCAAGACATATGGCATTTGCAGATAAATAAGATAAAGCATCCAAGTACTAAATAATCATAGGCATGTGTTCCATATATAGTCATACATGCTCGCAATGCGAACTTGCACAACATCTTTTGTCCTGCCAGCCCGTTTGCAGCGGGGCCTCAAGGGAACTACTAGCAATTAAGGTGCTCCTTTTAATAGAGCACCGGAGCAAAGCATTAACACTCCGTGAACACATGTGATCCTCACATCAAAGCCATTTCCTCCGATTATCCCAATTGCTGTCACTTTGGGGACTTTGGTTCCGGACAACAATATGTGTATACAACTTGCAGGTAAGACCATAAACAATACTATCATAATGAATCAATAACATGTTCAGATCTGAAATCATGGCACTCGGGCCCTAGTGACAAGCATTAAGCATAACAAGTTGCAACAAAGTCAAAAAGCACTAATAATAGATACTAGGCACCATGCCCTAACAATCTGATGCCATTACATGAATGATCCCATCCAATCCCTACCATCCCCATAGCCTACAGCAAGGGATTACTCACTCATGGATGGGGGGAACATGGATGGTCGATGGAGAAGCGATGGTGATGACGGCGATGATCTCCTCCAATTCCCCGTCCCGGCAGGGTGCCAGAACGGAGTTTCTGGTTCTGAATCACGGAATCTGGTGGTGGCAGCGCAGCGGAACTCTTTATGGAAAAACGTCGAAAACCCCTTCGGTTTTTAGGTTAGGAGGCAACTTATAGGCGAAGAGAGAGGCCGAGGGGGTGACCAAGGCGGCCACACCACCCCCAGGCGTGGCCTGGCCTGGCCCGCGTGACCAGGTGGTGTGGGCCCCTCATGGCCCTCCTTCGTCTCGTCTTCTAGCTCCGCGAGACTTCTAGTGAAATAGGATTTTTGGCATATTTTACGGGATTTTTCCTGATAGTTAATTTTTTGCACAAAAACTAGACACCAAGGTAATTCTACTGAAAACAGTAGAATTAAGTTTAGAGGAGAAACACTACTATAGAAAAGCATATAGGAGACATGCACATTAGAGGCGCATTTATACTATATGCGCCTCTGATAATATAGGCGAGGCGCACCATGCAGCCATGTGCCTCTAGTAATTTAATAGGCGAGGCGCATATCTGCAGGATGTGCCTCCTCTATCATCTGTACGGACGAAATCTGGCACCCCCATCTTATGCGAGGCGCACCAGCCGGACATGCGCCTCTAGTACTTAAACAGGCAAGGCGCATATGTGGAAAATGCGCCTCGCATATCTTGGGTGGGCCCGGGTGGAGATCGGTGGTCCAATATGCGAGGCGCATATTGTAAGATGCACTTCCGATACTTACAATAGGCGAGGCACATTAGGGAGCGTGCGCCTCAAGCAACCACTGCGGGCCCGGGTGGCCGCATAGGCGAGATGCATGTTGGCATGTGCGCCTCAGATAGTTCAGATTATCAGAGGCGCATTTACTGCAATATGCGCCTCGCATAACCTGGCTGACTTTTTTTGCACCTTTTTGGCACATGCACCCCACTCACTTGCCCCACTTATTCCTCTCCACCCAAAGACAGATTTGGCCGCCCCCTCCTTCTCCCCACCTCATTTCCCACATTGATTCACCATAGAAGCTTGCTAAATCTCCATTGGTTGACACTCACATGTAAGTGAAGTTGTCCCTTTACTTCTCCTCCGTCTCTCTTGCGCAAGTTTTCATTGGAGGAAGCGTGAATGCGTTTGTTTGTATGATCATGCGCGTTGTCGGCGACACCGTGACTATATGATTGTGTTATGGTGCATGCTTCTTTTTGTGCAGGGATTTCATTTGAGATGCCAATGTTTCGCCGGAATGTCGATTAATTTCTTTTCCGGTGAATTTCTGGCACTCGCGGATGTCCTCTTTTTAGGGGAGGTCATGCCGAATTTTTCGAGCGATCCAGATGTCCATACATGCTCTAATTATTCTCTTGCTCTTTGTACCACGTGTAGGCAACCATGGTCCGACCACTGATTCGCAAAGCCCTCGTGGATATGTGGATGAGATGCGCGAGGACCAATATGGCACGCGCAAACCAGACGGAGATAAGATGTCTGTGTCGCGACTGCAAGCTGATGTATCTGATAAGGCACGATTCCAGAATGCTGGAGTTGCACCTGCTCCGATGTAGTTTCATGGATGGATACACTCGGTGGATACGTGATGACGAAGATGATGATGAGGATGTCAATAATGGTGAAGATCAATATGCCGGTCATGATCACGAAGATCAAAGCGCCGATGACGGGGCAGGTGATGATCATGAAGATCAGGGTGGCGCCAGGCATGAACACGAAGATGATCAAGGTGGTGCCAGGCATGAACACGAAGATCAAGGTGTCGACCATGATTCGAGCTAGCTACGAGACCCTCATGTCCAAGATCTGCTTCTCAAGGAGACGAGTAACGCTAGAGCCGCCGCTAGAGAGAAATCTAAGCTGGAGCAAATGAAGAAAGACACGGTCACCCCATTGTTTGATGGATACAACGACGGTGATACCCATATGAATGTAACGCTCAAGGCTCTAGAGATGAAGGCAGAAGACAAAATGACCGATGAATGCTTCGACGACAACATTGCATTCTGGCACGATATTCTTCCCAAGAAGGGGAACAAATGTCCGACTAGTATCGCTGAGGCCAAGAAAGTCGCGTGCCCTCTCAATCTACCACACGTGAAATACCACATCTGCATAAATGATTGCATCATCTATCGGGGCGAGGACGCGGAGAAGACCACGTGTCCTGTGTGCAAGACCTCTCGATACAAGAGAGGGACCAAGAAAGCTCCTAGAAAGGTGGTGTGGTACTTTCCTCTAACTCCTTGTCTGCAGCGGTATTTCGCGGACCCTAAAGAAGCAGAGCTCATGCACTGGCACGCGGAAAGAAAGAGGCCGGAAGACGATGATCCGGAGAAGGAGGAAATGCTGAGGCACCCTTCGGATGCTTGCAAGAGGAAGGCGTTGGACCTCCAATATTATCAACATTTCGGGAAAGAGTCAAGGAACCTCAGGCTGGGCATGAGCACCGACGGACTCAATCCGTTCGGAAGCTAGAGCAACACACACAACACCTGTACCGTGTTTGTATGGATCTACAATCTCCCCTTGGTTGTGCATGAAGAAGAAGTACATAACCATGAGTATGCTAGTTGAAGGGCCAAAACAACCCGGTACAGACATCAATCTGTATCTCACGTTGTTGAAAGAGGAGATGGCCACATTATGGGAAGAAGGAGCCCGTACGTGGGACGCCTCGAGACAAGAATACTTCGACATGAGAGCGGCGGTGATCACGATGGTGCAAGACTATCCCAGTTAGGGATACTTCTTAGGGAAGGTGGTCCAAGGATTCTATGGGTCTGTTAGGTGCAAAGATAATACAACATACCGCTAGCTACAGAAATATCCCGGCTCCGGGAAAACCGTGTTCCTTGGGGCTCGGAGGTGGCTTCCCAAGAATAACGCCTAGAGAAAGCTAGGAGATCTGTTCGATGGGGCGGTCGAGCTCCGAGGAATCCTGGACTAGAGGAGCAGCGTGCAAATCTATGAGTTGTTGAATAACTGGAAGGAATGCCCTGCACCAGGAAAGACCCAGAAGAAGCTAGAGCCGCCGCTGAAGGTATGGAAGGAGAGCTATGTTTTTTGGGACTTGCCATACTGGAAGATCCTCCGCGTGCCTCATAGCCTCGATCTCATGCATATCACGAAGAACGTGGGCGAGAGTCTGCTTGCTACTCTCCTTAACACCGACAACACCAAAGATGGGATGAAGGCAAGGAACAACTTGAAGCATATGGGCATCAGGGATGAACTTTAACCACCACCTAGCGATGATGAGGAGGAGGACGAGGAGGAGGAAACGGAAACACAAAATATCCATCGTCGCAAGGGAAAAAAGAAGGTCAAGAAGGGTGAGGTCAAGCTCAAGGCCTCATGCTTCACTCTGAGTAAGAAGGAGGCCATACAGTTTATGAAGTGCCTCCTCGGAGTCAAATTTCTGAACGACTACGCGGGAAAGATAAGCAGATGGCTAGACGAGGAGAAGCAGCGCTTCAGCGGGATGAAGTCCCACGACATCGCCGTGCTGATGACGCAGGTACTCTTAGTCACGATCCGAGGTATAATGGACAAGCACGTCCGTGAAACGTTGTTTGGCCTCTGCAACTTTTTCGACGTGATCTCTCGGAAGTCAATAGGCATTAAGAAGCTCACGAGGTTACAGGACGAGATCGTGGTGATACTATGCGATCTCGAGATCTATCCCCCCCCCGCATTCTTCAACGTCATGCTTCATATGCTTCTCCATGGCGTGGAGGATATCGTCCAGCTCGGTCCTCCATTTCTGCGAAGCATGATGCCGTTCGAAAGGCTCAATGGACACATCAAGGATACGTTAAGAACAGGTCCCGTCCAGATGGAAGCATAGCAAACGGCTTCCTGGCCGAAGAGTCCATCTCTTTATGCTCGAACTTTCTACAAACCGAGACCCCTCTTGGTCTGCCATTCAACAAGCACCTCGGGAGGCTCGCTGGATCCGGTCACCACAAGGGTTGGCGCCCAAAGCATGCCGACATGGAGGGATGAACCAAGGACTTTGAAAGAGCAAACCTGCTCACGCTACAACACCTGCAGGTGGTCGATCCATACATATATGAGCACAAAGAGTTTATCAAGAAGAATTACGCTGACCAGGGGCGCAAGTACTCGGAGGAAGATGTTATCAAAGAGCACAACTCTGGTTTCACATGGTGGTTTAGGGAGAAGGTCAATGCTAATCAACCGTAGGGCGAGTACTCGGAGGAAGATATACTCATATTCTTGTCACGGGGTGCCTCGCACAACCTGATGACCTATCAGGCATACGATATCAACGACTACACGTCCTATACAGAGGAAAAGGACAATAACTGTGATTACCAGACTCAGGGGTTACGGGGATATTCTACACCGGCGACGTCCCAGAAAGATACTATGGAAGGATCGAGGAGATTTGGGAGGTAGACTATGTTACAGAGAAGGTGCCGATGTTCCGTGTCAGGTGGGCCAAGAGCGTCGAGAAAGAAGGCCGATATTTCACCACCATGGTCATACCGTCAAAGACCACTAGCGCGAACGCACCCGCGAGAAATGAGCCTTGGGTTCTAGCTAGCAAGGTCGACCAATGCTGGTACATCACAGACCCGTCAAAGCCTAGCCGGGTTATCGTCAGGAGAGGCAAAATGAACATCATTAGAATGGACGGAGTCGCCAACGAGCAAGACTTTGACCAGAATGGTGACGTGAAGATGGAAGACAGATACGACAACCAAGCACCGTACACCACAACCCTACCTAAGAAAGGACTCCCGTTCAAAAGAAGTAGTGAAGAAGCCCAGACCTAACTTATGCAACCGCGACAAAGAAGGGCAAGAAGACGACCATTGTCAAGAAACGCTAGCGCGCTCCAACCATTGTCAAGAACCGTCGTGTGTGTGGCATACTATTATATATCGAAACATTCATAATTATCATTTTTTGTATGTTATAATATTGCATTGATAATATTATGTATCGACGAGACACATTCATAATGCTCACTTTTGTTGTTTTGGCAATATTTGAATTTTTCAAATATTTGTAGTATATTTTATAGTTCATATTGTGTTTGGACAATGTTTTTACATGATAAATAGCCTTCAAAAAAAGTTTTCAAAAAATTTGAGCCACCAAGATTCGAACCTGGGTGGCTAGGCTTTAGTTTAGGACAAGGGACAAAATCAGTGGGCTAGGGTCAGTTTGTTAATAGATACATCGCACCGCGCTAGTAGACTTTGCTCCGCCCGCGCCCGCCCGCCGTGCCCGCCCGTCCGCCTGCCGTGCCCAGGTGGAGGAGGAGGAGCCCGCCCGTCCACCCGCCGTGCCCAAGAGGAGGAGGAGCCCGCCCGCGCCTAGGAGGAGGAGCGCGCCCGCGCTGCCCCTTCCTCTGCAGCGCCGTCGTTGCGCTTCCTACCGCCGTCCACTATCGTCGAGGTGACCCCTTCCCCTCGCCCTCCCCCTCCCCCTACCTTGTGCTCTCTACACTAACTGAAACCAACATTTCTACACAAGTAGCTGCAGCCAATTGTTGAACGTTGTTAGAACATGCAACAGCTTCATAGTGTCACACTGTCAGTAGTTGTAGTAATAATGGAAGGTTTCGTAGTTCACAACTACACACTTGCAGCATAGTCTTATGTTTATGTACTGATCTGAACTGATAACTGCTGAATCTAGAGTTCCATATTGGGAGCTCATGGATGATTATGATACTGTCCCGCTCCTGTGTGCCAGAGGAACTAGGACCGTCTAATTTAATTTGTCTAGGCAAATAGCTATGGAAAGGGAAAATAGATGCAATCAACTGCTTCACACTTTCACTATTAGTAGTTGTAGTAATGTAAGGTTTTTGCAGTTGGCAGCTACAAAATTCCAACTCATTACAGCTTAGCAATTTGCTTCTGTGCAAAATCTGTCTGTTTACTTAGAAAACCTGGATTATATCAAATTAAATAGCTGATTTCAGGGTTAAGGCGATTGGAGCCTTGCAGTTGGAGGTGCCTTGTATGTTGAAGCAACTTTGTGGTGTTAGTAGTCGTAGGACATACTAAGTCGTTTTCCTTTGTTCTACTAGAAGCTCTTGCGTATTTTGATGTATGCCTTGATCTCGTGGTTTTATTGCATAACTGTTAGAACTATAAGACAAATCATCTGTTGGATTTATTTTGATGAGAGCAACTGGTAAAGCCATAAGTCAACCACTTCCCAAAGTCTTTGCTGAAACCTACTAGAAGTATATTGTGTAATCTCATGGTTTTATTGCTCAGCTGGTTTGGCCTATAAGCGAAGCACTTATCGAGATACTATTTTGATGTGGCCTGTAATCTCATGATTTTACTGCTCAGCTAGTTAGAATGATAAGTCAAGCACTTGTTTTTTTACTAGATATATTTTAATTTGCTTTGTGTTACATCACCAGATCACCTACTAAATAAGTATGTGCTAAGACTTACAAAATGGCTTCTGTTGATGTTCTAAATTGAAATATAGTACTCAAGGCAATTGGCTGCACCTACTTCCCCTTTGCAGCTACTACTACACTAGTATTCTGTACACAAACAGAGTTGTTGGTCCAGTTTGCTTGTCCATCATCACTGTTGTATATTTGTGTTTGATGGTATGATTCAGTGTGATGTGTGATGTGCTCTGTTGCCTAATTCCTTTCTGTTTTGAAATTACTTGGTATCCATCTACTTATATGTTTAGTGAATATCTTGGTGCCTAATTCCTTTCTGTTTTTAAATTACCTGGCTGCCAATGATGCTAATCTTGTATGCTGCTGGCAGCAAGTTGTGTATGGTTGTACTTGTGTATGCTGGCAGCAAAATGGCTGTGTTTGTGCCTATTTAGGCTTTTTTGTGCAGGTTTTTCTTTTTGAGTTGCCAATTTTCATCGGAATGTTGATTCATTTCCGTTCTAGCGAATTTCTGGCACTCCTAGACATAAAAAATTAGCATAGGTTATGCCAAAATTTTCTATGAATTTTTGTGCTTATTAGTTCCATTTATTTGTGTGTTTAGAAATGTCGACGGAGTAGGGCCCTTCTAGCAAGAAGTCCTTTTGGGAGCAGCAGGCGGAGATGGAATCCCAAGAGGACCCGAAATTCGTTCCGCGGGACGACGAGATGGTGGTGGACGAGGATATGTCGTCGGGCGATGAGGAGATGGGGGACACGGATGCCGACGCCACTACCACTAATGGCGGCGGTGAAGCTACTACAGACGGTGGTAGCACATCGAAGAAGGCCTAGAAGGAGCGTGCCCCGATCATGGTCGACATCCAAAGGTCCATCATCACAAGCATGAACGATGAAGGTGCGCCTTTGGAGCCGGCCGAGTTTGTCACGGGTTACTCAAACCAGCTCACGGCAATCCTCCGGAACACCGTCACGATCAACACGCAGAACCTGAAGGCCGAAGAGTACAGGGGTTTCTGCATCCAGCTCTTCCGGAAGCTGCACGCAAGATACACGTTCCCGGGTGATGAGAAACACAAGTACAATAACGATAATCTCAAAGGGAATCTAGTGAACAAGTACGCCCTCAAGAAGATGACCAAGGACTTATCGAATTGGAAGGTCCGGGTGAAGAAGCTGATTTTCGATGACGAGCTAAGTTATTCGGAGGTCGTCAAGAAGGAGCCTCTGGACACGGAAGAACACTTCAAGGTGTTCAAGTCCAGATGTGAATCCGCCATGGGCAAGGCCAAGAGTCAGTACTTCAAGGAGTTGTACGAGAAGAACATTGGTACCCACCATCTCGGCTCCGGCGGTTATAGAGCTGGGATTCCCGAATGGGAGAAGGAGGATGCCGACACTCGTGCAAAGGGGTTGAAACCTCCCTTTGACGACATAAAAGAGTCGTAGTCAAAGCACTTTGTCAGGGCCCGGTTTGCCAAGCCAAAAGGGACTTCTGATTATTCCTAGGAGCCCATCAGCCCCTTCGCTACGAAGGTGATGGACTTCATGAGAAAATATGTAAGTAGTTTGCATGCAAGTCGATTAATTGCGTTCACGATTAATCAATGAAGTCCAGTTTTCTGATCAAATGCTTCGTGTTCCTTGTGCGTAGGACAAGGAGTGTAGGAGCTCCTCATCCCAGGGGTCGGCACCTGTCGCCAAGTGGGACACCACTTTTAACAGGGCGCTGAACCGGACCAAGAATGTTGAGCCCCTGGTGGCCCCGTCGTCGTCTGGTCGTGTGGTCGGCTTTGGCGGCATAACATGGTCTGAGTACTATGGCACCACGGAGTGGAAGGGCAGGAAGCAGGCCGAAAGCGCCGAGGTAAGACACCTAAGGGAACAGGTGGAAGCCTTTCCCAATATAGTCCAAGATGCTGTGAACCAGGCTGTGTCGGCTGTCGAGACAAAGTTCCAAGAACAAGTTCATACACAAGTCCAGGCACAAGTCCAGACACAAATGAACGATAAGCTCAACACCATCCTTCCCATCTACATGGAAAATTACATCAAGTGGCAGAAGGGTGGTAAACGAGGGCCACCTCCCGTTCCCAACCTCGACAGTGCCCAATTGGACAACATGGCACGGCCGGAGGCGCTGGTGACTCCTCCAGTAGGGCTGGTGGTGGTGGAGACTCCTCCAGCTTCGGAGCTTAACTTGCCCGCTGCGGCCCGCACCACCGTGCCATCAGGCAGCCACTCCGCCACTTGCACGCTCAATCCTGCTGGCGGCGGTGCCTCGACCTTGGCCGAGTTCGACGCCCTTAAGGTAACTAACTAATTAAAGCGAGAGTTGGGAGGCTTAACCACACCGATGACTTGATCTTCATTTTACTAACGCCCGGCCTACATGTCTTTTGTAGGGAGACACTCCTTGCACTCTAATGCACTGGGTGGGCGGCTAGTTGAAGGATGTTGCCAAGGGTACTATCGTTCAACCGGAGAACTGCAAAATGCACAATGTCATAATGCCACCCGACATGATGAGGGTCAGATACAGTATGGTGCTTCCGGGCTACGAGCAAGAGGAACCTCCCTCTCAACCTCAAGGATGGGATGATAAGGAGACGGTGGCGGTCCTCAATACTGGCTTCGGCTACTTGTACCTATGGCCGAAGAGCCAGATCCGTTTGGGGACGGAGGACCAGCTCAACATCACAACAGGAAGCACAGGTAGCACAACCAGCACATGATGAAGACTTCGAGATGGAAGACTTGGACAACATGGCACATGATCCCTATGATGATGATGGAGAAATTGATCCGAACTTCGGCGACCAGTTCGTTAACACAAGGTTTTCTGATTGGTATGAGCCGGGACCATCAGGCACACATCAAGTTGCCGATACCCAACCAGCACCGGCGAAACCCCCTTGCCAGGTGCATCTCTTCCCAACTAGTCAGGAGACGCTGCCACCCGCCCGCTTCACCGAGCCTCCGAGGCCAGCAGTTCCTTTGATCAGCCCCATCACCCTTCATAAGGTGATCGGTGAGGTGAACGCGGTGGCCGACGCCCTAAAGGGCAGGAAGCATGGTCGAAAAAGGAAGCCTAAGGGTGACCAAAGAAAGGGTCCAAATCTTGTTCTCCGGGCTCAGGACGGCCCTACGGGGCAAGCCAGGAATCAGCAGCACGTGGCAGGTGCACCGATGATGTGTAACTCGTTGCTCAAGGTCGCAGGCTCTCAAATGTGCAATCTTCATTATAGCTGTCTCACAATTGAGGAGCACCGTATTCGCGAGAACGATCAGTCATACCTCATTTTGCAAGGCTAAGGTGCCTTATGTGTCGTTCTTCATCAGTGTATCCCTCGGGGATATCTTCTACTTGCAACATTCCGACATCTTCGACATGTTGAATGGGTTCCAGCTGCACAATACCCTAGTTCGGCTATTCTCCCTCAATATGGCCATGCAGATCACCAGAGACAAGATCCCGGGCATCCAGATAGTGGATCCCTACTTCATGCGGGACGTTGTCCTGAAAGATGCTGAGGACATAGCGCTGGCGACCGACTACCTCCCAACCTTCCTACAAACATACTTGGACAAGGATGTGATTCTCCTTCCCTACCATCCCATCATGGAGGATGATCAGACAGGCTGTGTTGTCATATGCTTGAATTTGAAACACTCAACAGCTGTGTACCTCGACTTAAACAGTGCGCACCCAAAAAACTACACCAATATCAAGAACATTATTGATGGTGCTCTCACCGGCTACGTCGCAGCGGGAGGCATCAAACTGGCAATGCCATATGTGAAGTTTGGCGCGCACGTGTTCAGCCACAACACCAAGTTCGCCTGCGTCAAGTAGCCGTCTGGCAGTAGGAAGGATGCCTTCTACGCCATTTACCACATGAAGGCGTTCTTCAATGACATGGAGAGCAAACATTGCCATCTGACCTCGCGAAGTGGGCTGAAAGGCTTGCAACAATACATGATCGCAACCTCAGGAAGCACATCTTCAACATCCAGGAGGAGCTCGCGACAATCATGCACCAGAGAGTCATGAAATCCAGGGGCCTCTTCTACGGCGGCCATACACCACCCAACAGGGAGATAGATGAACGCTTAGCACAACAGGGTAACCGCAGGACGTTCATGCAGATGGCGAAAACTCGATCGGGCTTCATCAATCCCCCTAAAGCTGACTCAACAGCCAAAGAAGTCTTGATGATTGCATTGCCTGGGTAGCTAGCTGTTAGTTCTGAACTCGTGTTGTAACCTCTTATCACTATGTTATACTTTCCTAGCAAAACCTCTAGAGTATGTTTCGTCAACCGTTGAACTTGACTGTGAGCGACACTAGCTAGTTATTTGTGTTATGAACTATTTTAAGTGCTTGTTGCTTTTCATTCGTTGTTGCCGCCCTACTTCTTATGATTTGCTTTCTTTGTCTTTCTTCGAAATGCCGATGATTAAAACATGTTGTGGCGTCATGTGTGTGACCATGTCGTTGCTGGATCTGGTGTGCCAAGTAGACTAGAGGTTTGTGCATATTCTCTATTTGCCACACCAGATCCATCAACGACATTGTCATTTTCCGTTCCCAACCTAAGTATGAGGCAACTATTTCAGCTCGTAGCCCCAAAGTCGAAAGAGGACAAATATTTTTGAGGTTAATATACATAAGACATAATATGTTGAGAGGCAAGCCAAGGAAAGGGTTATGTGTCCACGTGTCAACGACTCCTTTCGACACACCAAACTCGAAATGATTCGTTGCCGTGGAGACCAAATCGTTTCTTTGGTTTACTGCTCGACATATCATGCCCATGCAATATGAATCATGGAAGTATTTCTCTTCTTTTCTCTTTGGCGATACGAATAGATTAGATAGCGTGAATTAAATAAAATGGTGAAGTATTTAGCTTAAAATATCTCATTGTAGCCCCAAAGTCGAAAGGAAAGACATTGCTTCACTATTCTTCTTTGGCGATACAATAAAATGATAAACTATTTCATCTCGTAGCCCCAAAGTCGAAAGAGGACGGATATTTTCGAGATTCATATACATAGGACATAATATGTTTAGTGGCAAGCCAAGGAAAGGGTTCTAGGTCCACGACAATGACTCCTTTAGACACACCAAACTCGAAATGAGTCGTTGCCGTGGAGACCGAATCCTTTCCTTGCTTTGCCACTAGACATATCATGCCCATGCTATATGAATCATGGAAGTATTTCTCTTCTTTTGTCTTTGGCGATACGAATAGATTAGATAGCGTGAATTAAATAAAATGGTGAAGTATTTAGTTTCAAATATCTCATTATATCCCCAAATTCGAAAGGAAAGACATTGCTTCACTATTCATCTTTGGCGATATAATGAAACAATAAATTATTTCATCTCGTAGCCCCAAAGTAGAAAGAGGAAAAATATTTTTGAGATTCATATACATAGGACATAAAATGTTAAGCGGCAAGCCAAGGAAAGGGTTCTGGGTCCATGGCAACTACTCCTTTCAACACACCAAACTTGAAATGAGTCGTTGTCGTGGAGACCGAATCCTTTCTTTGGTTTGCCGCTTGACATATCATGCCCATGCTATATGAATCATGGAAGTATTTCTCTTGTTTTATCTTTGGCGATACGAATAGTATGACGAATCATGAATCCAAGTCATTCTTGGTTTGATTTTTTGGTCTTTCTTCGAAATGCCGATGATTAAAACGTGTTGTGGCGTCATGTGTGTGACTATGATGCTATTTGATCTTGTGTGCAAGTAGACTAGTAATTTGGGCATATACTCTACTTGCCGCACAAGATCAAACAACGAGCATTGTTATTTCCATGCCCAACCTAAGTATGAGGCACTAATGCAAGTCATTCTTGGTTTGCTTTTTTGGTATTTCTTTGAAATGCCAATGATTAGAACGTGTTGTGGCGTCATGTGTATGACTATGCTGCTGTTTGATCTCGTGTGCCAAGTAGACTAGTAATTTGGGCATATACTCTACTTGTCGCACGAGATCAAACAGCGAGCATTGTTATTTCCATGCCCAACCTAAGTATAAGGCACTAATGCAAGTCATTCTTGGTTTGCTTTTTTTGTCTTTCTTCAAAATGCCGATGATTAGAACATGATTTCTTACATCTTGTTGCACCCATATATATATATGCATGAACTTATCTTGTGAACTACTATTGATTTGCACTGACATAGATAATATCATATATCTTGTGTATAGGAGATGGTGAAGAAGTGCTATGTCCTGTACGCCGGCAAGGTTCCAGGTGTGTACGAGGAGTGGAAGGACTACCAGAAGCTAGTGAACAAATTCTCGGGCAACAGCTACAAAGGCTACAAGAGTAGAGAGGTGGCGAAAGAGAAGTGGAGGAAGCACGAGAGGAAGAAGTGGAGGAACTTCGTCGCGATCACCACATTGCTCTTCATTGTAGTAGGTTGTGTGCTCTACTTCACCTAGCTAGCTAGAGAGCTCCGGCGTGCATGTAGTTGTAATGCGATTGTGAACTTGTACTCGATCGGTCCCCCGGGAGATGTGAACTTGGTGTTGTGTGTGTGATGTATGCTCTAGTTAGTTGATGTGTGAACTCTCGTATGTCGCGGATTAATTCAAGTTGATGTGTGATATAATTGTATTAGTGATGTACTTGTATTAGTGTTGATGTGTGATGCAACTTTCTGAAAATTATGTGTTGTTTATACTGTTATTGTATGTATAATACCTGTATATTGTGTATTCTGGACTGTATTGCGGGTCTGTAAAATTTAAAATTCAAAATTGATATTTGATTCGCATATGTGACCATGTTAGAGGCGCATATGTAATCTTATTGGAGGCGCATATCAAATACATATTAGAGTCGCATATCTGATGCGCCTCCTATAACCTATATATGCGAGCCACATATCAATATGCGCCTCCTCCTATAACCTATATATGCGAGGCGCATATTGATATGCGCCTCGCATATATAGGTTATAGGAGGCGCATCTCACATGCGACTCGGGTAACAAATACTTGAGTCGCGGCGCTCGAGTCGCATCCATAATGCGACTCTAATGGCCTTTCATATGGGCCTCCAGTAGGCTTTTCCCTAGTACTGAAACAATAGCAAAAGTGTTCGGGAAAGTAGATACATTTTGGATGTATCAGCATGTTGCTCCTATTATAGTTTTTGATGAGTCTGAACTCGATGATGTTCCTATGCATGTTACCTATAGTAGTGATCATGATTGGGAAAAGCACACTATTTTTGATATTGAAAATCTCTTTGGTACCAATTCTGAAAATGATGATATTAATAAGTGTTGTACTATTAGTGCTATCCATGTTCCTTCCAATGATGATATGTTTACAAATGAACACACTTTGGAATATAACTATTCTAGTGCTTATGATGATACTATATCTCCAATATATGATGATTACAATGATGAATATGATATTTTCAGTCCACCTACTTTTGAGGAGGAAATTAATTATGATTATAATATGCCTCCTATATTTGATGATTATGGTGATGAGAATAATAATGATAGATACTTTGTTGAATTTACTGCCACTACAATTAATAAAAATGATTATGTTTATGTGGGGAGTATTAATTGTTTTATGCATGTGGCTCATGATAAGAATGTTTCATGTGATAGTTATATTGTTAATTTTATTCATGATGCTACTGAAAGTTATTATGAGAGAGGGAAACATGATTTTATGCATCTCAATAATATTAAGTTTCCCCTCTTTATGTTGAAAGTCTTGAAGTTGCACTTGTTTTGCTTTACTATGCTTGTTGCTTTGTGCTTTCATGACCTATTTCTTTACAAGATTCCTATGCATAGGAAGTGTATTAGACTTAAATGTGCTTTGAATTTTCTTCTCGATGCTCTCTTTTACTTCAATTCATATTTCTTATGTGAGCATCTTGTCAAACTATCATGCCTAACTTAAAGGCGTTAAAGAAAAATACTTCTTGGGAGATAACATAATAGTTTTCTTGAGTCTTGGAAGTTATTACTTCTGTAATAACCTCTCCTTATCCTTTTTTTATTTGATTTTTGTGCCAAGAATAACCTCTAATGAGAAGGAAGTAAGATTTGGGGAGTTGCTGTCCCGAAACAGATTTTTGTGCTCCGTTGTAAACATTCGTGAAAAATCTCTATGCGTCGGTTTGACCTGTAATTTTTTGTGCTTCTGCCCCAGGTTGTTATACCACTTTTTTTAGTTCAACACTTTACGATTTTAGCAATAGAAGGACTTCGAAAAATTCCGTTTTCACCTACTGGTCTATTTTGACAGATTTCTGCCATTATTTGCATTTGCCTCTTTATCGATTTCTTTTTGGGTTCTTTTTCGTGAATTGAGCTTTTTGAGGGAATTGCTACAGTAGCTTGTGTTTTTAATGAAAGTTTTGTTGTTTTAAAACTAAAACCCGAAGGTTTACTATCTTTTGAATGCACTAATGCTGCTAATGAAGATTGTGTGAAGTTTTGTATGAAGGAAAATTTAAAATGTAGGGAAGAGTAATGTGATAAGATGAAGAATGGACAAAAGCTCAAGCTTGGGGATGCCACCCGTGTCACCCCAAGAAATATTCAAGAAGTACAAGCGTCAAAGCTTGGGGATGCCCAAGGCATCCCCTTCTTCATCAATGAAAATCTCAGGTTTCTTCCAAACACTTCATTTTTATTGTTTCATGCATAGTTGTGTTGTTCTGGGAGCGTCTTCGTTTTCGTTTTTAGTTTTTGTTTGCTTGGTTTGCTTAGTTTGCTTGAATAAATTGGTTGGACCCCCTCATTCATGCATTAGTTTTCAAATAAGAGTGGTTTGGATTGGAAAAGAGTAGGAAAGTTCATGCTTAAGTGGTAAAAAGGAGCTTGTTTTTGACTGTGGCCTATGCTTTATCATGTCATGCTTGATATTTTTTTGGCTTTATGCTTAGTGATTATTGATGTAGCATGACTTGTTATAAACAATTGAGATTGCTTAATGTGCCTTGAAAGAATCATGTGTTTTTTTAGCATATAAAAGCATAATATTGTGGTATTCTCCTTTGATGTTTTATTTGGGTTGACTTGGCGCATGCTCACACCATGTTAAGACTATACCAAGTCACCGTAGCCTCTATGATCATTTAGTTTTCGTCTTGTAATACCACTTTATGCTTTAATTAATGATGTTTTGTCGCTTTGCATGATTATGGCCGTTATTGCTCTCTTAGTTGGTCGCTCCCAGTCTTTTGCTAGCCTCCATACCAAGTATGAGCTCCACTCATGCATCCAACTCCAAATAAAACCAAGTTATTCCAAAGAGTCCACCATACCTACCTATTACCATTTGCTATTCCCAGTATATTCATGTTTTTATCTACCTTCCGAATTAAACTTGTTATGTGAAAATTACTGATTAAAGCTCTCACGAACTTGATGGCACACTTTACTTTTCTTGCCCCTAATAAACTTGAACCATTGTGTCATCTATGTTGTGTATGCTTGCACTTATACGTTGGGGATTAGCAGAACCATGTTGTCATGGGGAACGCTTTCAACATAGCACTTGTACATTGTACCCAGTTGATATCATGCTCTTTTGTTTATGGATGTCGTCGGTGTGAAATGAAAGGGGAGCTTGTAAGTCCATGGAGTTATGTATGTGTTTTAGAGAAACGCCTGGGCGGCTGGTCTAATCCATGCCTAATCATGGAGGAAACCTGCAGCATAACCATAATGAGCAATCTATGAAGAATTCTTCTTATAAAAAAGAGATAGAGATTGAGAAAAAAAGAAAAAAAAGAGATTAGAAAAGAGGAAAGAGAGAAAAAAGCACCATTTTCCCATGGTAAATAAGAAGATGCTGAGATGCTTATTTTATGTTTGCCTTATCATTTTGATATGGGGATTCTTCCGTATCATCGATCAAGGGGTACCCCGTTGGCAGTATACACATGTACTTACTATGACAAGAACTTACCGGTAACTAAACTTGAGTAGCATGAGGAGCGACCCTCGTATTCAAGGGACATGAGATTGCCAACTTATACTTTGTCAAGCATATACTCCATAGTTTGTTAACTTTAACCTTAATCACTTCAAGATTCTTATGATAGGGGCAATGAGAGCTAAAAGCTAATAAGTACCATAACTTTTGGAAGCTCTTTATGAGACTTGAATCCCTCCTTCCTTCTATGAAGTCCTTTCTTTTACTTTTATCTTGAGTCTCCATCTTCTATCTTTATGCACCTATTGAGAGAGGATAGTGGCCATTCTTAGTTCTATGTGCATTGTCCCAAAACTTATCGATTGATTCATAATGTTGATATTGCTTGTTCTTGAACTATTTGTATCTAGTCACCCTTATGAACTTTGAAGGTGTCCTATGCATTTATGTTTTGCTACTCCATGAGGGACAAGCTGAATGCCACTATGCTATGTTTTCTATATATGAAACAAACAAACAAATTTCAATGCATTGTTATTCATGACCTTTGTTTGTATCCTTTCATGTTGCAGCATAGTTACTATGTCTTATTGTTAGAACTTCATCTTTCATGCTCATGTTTATAGTTCTTTGATCCCAGCTTTCAATGCTTGCAAATGGTTTGATCTTGATTATGATGGTGCATGTCACCTCAAAAATTATTCTTTTTTATCACTTACGTACTCAAGGATGAGCAGGAGTTAAGCTTGGGGATGTTGATACATTGCAAACGTATCTACAATTTTTGATGTTCCATGCTTGTTTAGTATCTACTTTGCTTTGCTTTGTCAATACTTTGAGGTATTTTTATATGTTTTCTAGGACTAACCTATTAACAAGATGACACACAGCCATTTGCCTATTTTCTTATGTTTTTGGTTCGAGAAAAGCCAGAAAATGAATATTCTTGGAATTGGACCGGAGAAAAGCCAAAGTCGATATTTTACCGGAAGACTCACGGAGCCAGAAGGCGAGACGGAGAGGGTCCAGGGGCTGGCCACACCATGTGGTGGTGAGGGTCCCCCCTAGCCGTGCCACCAGGTGGTGTGGGCCCCTGGTCCACCCTCTGACATCGCCCCTTCGCCTATAAGAAGCCTCCGATGCAGAAACCCTAAAGAATCCAGCCTCCAGCCACGAAAAGTTCCGCAGTGCCAACGCCACCGAAGAGGAGATTCAGGGGACAGAAGTCTCTATTCCGGCACCCTATCGGGACGAGGAAGTGCCCCCGGAGCCATCTCCATCGATCTCCACCACCATCTCCATCTCCATTGCTAATTCCCATGATGATGAGGGAGTAGTTCTTCGTTGAGGCTAAGGGTTCTACCAGTAGCTATGTGTTCATCTCTCTCTCTATGCATGATCATTTTGTGATCATGAGCTTTGTAATCAAGTAGATCTACTTTGCTACTCAAGTGATTTAATAGATCTCGGCTCTCCCCATGTGTGTGAAAGTGACAGCGTGCACACCATGGTGGCACTTAGGCTAGAGATTACAAATACTTGTTATGAGTTATATTTGGAGTTGGATGTCTCTATGGAATTGTGGTGTTTGTTGGAACCATCTAGTGCTCAAGGTGACAATGTGGGGTTATCTAGATGGGGAAAGCGAACTTTGAGGTGTGTTGTTAAAGCCCTACCATGGATTAGAGTGTCCAACCGGAGAGTAGTTCAGAGTAGTATCATGAAGAGAAGATATTTATATGAGAGTGTTCACTAGTGAAAGTATGATCCCTAGGCCTTGTTTCTAAACATTGAAACACCGTCTGCAACTAGATCTATTACATGTTTGCTTGCTTCCATCTTTATTTCAGTTTACCTTTAGTCTCTTCCACGCCATCAAAGTATTTTCTGGCACCATTGTCTTATATCCATACCACTTGTATTTCACTATCTCTTCGCCGAACTAGTGCACCTATAAACCTGACAAGTGTATGGGTGTGTTGGGGACACAAGAGACTTCTTGTATCTTGATTACAGGGTTGCTTGAGAGGGATACCTTTGACCACTTCCTCCCATAGTTTGATAAACCTTGGGTGATCCACTTAAGGGAAACTTGCTGCTGTTCTACAAACCTCTGCACTTGGAGGCCCAACAACTGTCTACAAGAATAGAAGTGCGTAGACATCACATACCTTCTTTGAAAAGAAAATCAACACAAAAAGTAAAGACATATATCAACCAACTGATACGTCCATTTTGCATCACTATTCTATGTCATAATACACTGTTATTCATTGATATATGTCGTATTGAGAGGTGATACTTATGCTATTTCATCTGTTTTTGCATGGTTGATGACTTTTGGAGCATAGACCGTTGCAGTCAGGATTCTGATGGAAAAGGTGCTGTTTTGAGGCAAAATTCGCGAAGATCAGAAAATCCGGAAAAATATACAGAAAATCCTATTTTCCAGAAGACGAAGGAAGCCAGAAGGGGGGCTGGAGATGGGCCACAGGGGGCCCACACCACCCCCTGGCGCGGGCCACCCTGGGCTGCGCCACCAGGTGGTGTGGCCACCCTGGTCCACCCCTGGCACTCCCCTCTGGCGTATATTATCCTCCTGAAACCCTAAGACTCGGAGATCGACCATAGAAAGATTCCGCCGCCTCTGCGGGGCGAAAAAACACCGAGAGAGAAAGATCTCTCCGGTAGACAGATTTCTGCCGAGGGAATTCCTTCCCCGAGAGGGGAGTTCGTCGCCATCAACACCACCATCAAGCTGGACTTCATTGGGATCATCATCATTATCACCACCATCATGACCATCAGCACCCTCATCACCATCTCCATATTGCTGTAACAATTGCGTTGAATCTTGCATAGTTCATAGGGGAAACTTTCCCAGTGTTGATTACTCTTTGTAGTTGATGCTATTGAGTGAACCATTGAATTATTATTTATGTTCAGATTGTTATACATCATTATTCCATATCTGATCATGATCCATATGATGTCTTGTGAGTAGTTCGTTTTGTTCTTGAGGACATGGGATAAGTCATGTTGTTAGTAGTGGAGTTGTGTTGAGAAAGATTCAATAGTTTGATATTTAAGTTGTGGTGTACTTCTTCTAGTGGTGTCATGTGAACGTCGACTACATGACACTTCACCTATATGGGACTAGGGGAATGCATTGTGTATTTGGCTACTAATCGCAGGGGTTGCTAGAGTGACAGAAACCTGAACCCCCATTAGGAAACCATTGCACAAGGGATGTAAGGGTCTTAGAGTTTAAGGCTGTGGTTAGGTTTCTACCTTAATTACTTTCTTGTACTTACGGATGTTTGCAAGGGGTATAATCACAAGTATGTATTAGTTCTAGGAAGGTCGGTACATTAGCATAGGTTCACCCACACAACACATAGCAAGCTAAAGAAGATTAATCAACTATATGAAGCGAAAGCACTTGACAGTCTTCCCATGTGTCCTCGAGAATGTTTGGTCATCTAAAGAAATACAACTGGCTTGTCCTTTGCTGCATAAAGGATTGGGCCACTTGCTGCATTTATTCCTACTGTCTTTTATTTACTCGTACTTCGTTTACTTGCTTTATCAAAAACCCCAAAAAATCCGTTTGCTAAGTATTTGGAAAGAATTCCTGATCCATACCACTAGCCAGCACCTTCTGCTCCTCATTGGGTTCGACACTCTTACTTATCGAAAATATTGCGATACACCCCCTATACTTGTGGGTCATCAAGACTATTTTCTAGCACCGTTGCCAGGGAGTGAAGCGCTATTGGAGAGTGGAACTGGTAAAGGAAACTTCTACTATGAGTATTGTTTACTTCTCTTAGTTGCTTTATTTTCGTTATGGATAATTCGCTGAGTTTCTTATTTGGTAAAGCTACTACCACTGTTAAGGTAGTAGATAAGCCACCACTTGCTGAGAATGATGTTTTTAAAATACCTACAAGAATTATTGATCGTGTTATGGATAACTACTATGTTGGGGATGGAACTGTCCATCCCGGCGATCATTTGCTCTTTATACACAAATTATGCGGGTTGTTCAAGTGTGTAGGTATTAGTACAGATCAAGTTAAGAAGAAGTTATTCTCATTATCACTGAAAGGAAGAGCTGAAGAATGGTATAAGCTGCTGAAGAATGGTCAAGCTCTGGAATGGGAGGAAATAGTGCCTCTCCTTTATTCAAAGTTTTATCCTCCTAGTGAGATTCATAAAGATCATAATCAAATATACAACTTTTGGCCTCTTGATGGAGAGAGTACAGCTCAAGCTTGGGGGACATTGAAGTTACTAATGCTCAAATGTCCCATTCATGAGCTCCCCAACAATATTATCATCAATAACTTTTATGCAAGGCTCCCTCTACATGATAAAGATTTATTGGATGCTTCTTGTGTTGGATCATTCACTCGCATGGAAGAAGAAGCTAAATGGGATTTTCTGGACCGTATTCAAGACAATGCTGAAGCTTGGGAGAATGACAAAGGTAGAAAGTCAGGTATAAATTATGATTATGAATGCATTGAATCTTTTATGGGAACTAATGACTTTCAAAATATTAAAAATGCTTAAGTTCTAGACTCTCAAGCTATTGCTTCTTATTTTAAGGCTTTTGCTTCCTATATTGAAGTGCCTAAAAATAAGTGGAATAAGTATCATGAACCTTATAAAGATGTTGCTAAGAGTGTTCCTGCAAGAAATACTGAAGTTTATACTACTAATCATGTCTTACGTAAACCATACATTGAGAAAATCCCTTTCCCATCTAAGATAAAGGAACATACTATGATAGCTAGTATGGTTGATGAAAGTACAAGTAAAGCTGTTGAACCTGATAAACAAAAGGTTGATGAACCTATAATAGAAAATGTGAAAGACTTTGTTACTAAATATGAAGAAGAGGGACACACTATCCTTTGTAAGGATACCTCTAATATTGTCTCACAAAGTAGTGTTATGAGAGCTAGTATTCATGTGTTTTCTGTTAGAATAAGTGATCATTGCTATGATAGGTCTTGTGATAGTTATATTGTTAAGTTTATGCATGATACTGGAAGTTACTATGAGAGAGGGAAAAGTGTTCTTATGCATCTCAATAATATCAAGTTTCCTCGTTTTATGCTAAAAGTTTTTATGTTGCACTTGTTTTGCCTTCTTATGCTTGTAGCCTCTGGTTTCAACAACTTGTTTGTTTAGAAAATTCCCTTGCATAGGAAGTGGGTTAGACTTAAACGTGTGTATTTTTGCTTCTTAATGCTCTCTTTCACTTCAATTCATATTCCTATGTGAGCATCTTTAAAATTATCTTGCCCATCTTAATGGCTATAAAGAAAGAGCTTTTTGGGAGACAACCCAATTTGTTTTTGCTTTCACTTTGTTTTTTTTCTTTGAGTCTTGGAAGTTATTACTCCGGTAATAACCGCTCCTTATCCATTCTGTTTGGTTTTTGTGTCAAGATCAACCTCTAATGAGAGAGAAGTAATATTTGGGGAAGTTGCTGTCCCGAAACAGATTTTGGTCCTTCACCGTAAAAATTCGTGAGAGATCTTTGTATGTCGGATTGAGCTGTAATTGTTTGTGAGTCTGCCCCAGGTTGTTATTTAACTTTCATCAGTTTTGCACTTTTTGAGTTGAGCAGCAGAAGATTTTCGAAAAAACTGATCTTTACCTGCTGGTTTGTTTTGACAGATTTTTCCACTCTTGCATTTGCTTCTTTATTCGATTTCCTTTTTGAATTCTTTTTGGGTCTTCGGAAGGAGTTGCTACAGTAGCTTATGTTTTGATGGTTTTCAGTTGAAGTTGAACTCAAAAGGTTTTATCACTTCACTTATACTAATGTTGCTAATGAGAACTGTGTGAAGTTTTGTGTGAAAGAAATTTCTAGGAGGTGGAGATAATGGTGTAATAAGGAAGAGAAAGGTTTTATGAATCAAGTAATAAGAGTATGGAGATGAAGATATTGATGTTATTCAAGTGGTGGCTCTAGAAGAATCTACTAGATACCAAATTCAGAGACCTGCAGAGTCCGTTTTCAAAAAGGTAACAGTTATGGTAAGAAAAGTTCCGCGAAAATAGTATCCAACTATATTTTTGCTGTTTTTATCCAACAAGGAAAGCTACAAAACGAAAGAGGGACGGAAACGGAGCCAGGGTGGCTCACACCACCCTGTGGCGCAGGCCTACCCCTGGCCGCGCCACCAGCTAGTGAGTACACCCCGGACTCCGCCTCCGACTCGTTTTCTCCCAATACCTTCCTTTTGTTTTGAAACTTCATAATATATAATCCCCCGGATCCCCCGAGGTTCGTATATCGTGTTTTCGTCGTGTTTTTGTTTCGATCTGTTTCAGCTAGGAACTATTCTTAAAGCTTAGAAGCACAATGGTGTCCGCCAAAGATAAAGGGAAGGAGCCTATGGAGGAAGACCTCCAAGACCCCGGGAAGGAGAAGGAGATCAAGAGTGAAGGTGAAGAGGAGCAAGGCCAACATCCGCACACCGACACTACCATTGCAAGCATTTGAGTGGTGACAAAACCTGCCAGGGTTAGAAGGACTGCACAGGTGCAGACTGGGGAGAAAGCTCCTCATCACTGCTTGGCTCCACGGTCACTTCCTCCACGCACCAAGAATCCTTTCCATACCCTTATCCATGAGCATCAATACTAGAATATGCCCAAGGGGAAATTACCCTCCAATGGTGATTTGCCTCGTTCTATCCATGCAGGAAAAGAAGACTTCAAGGAGGAAGAGTGGGGAAAGAATAGCAAGAGCTGGAATTGTCAACCCGGCATGATCATGAGCCGCATTGAGCAAAACTCACAGCTGATTCGTCATCTCACCTTTGAGATCTCAGGACTTGGGGAAACTCATCAGAGAGCTCATCAAGAGGATACCACCACCACCAAAGGAGTAATGCGTCATCAGGTTTGGCATCCCCTTGGCTTGTTCCAAGCTTGGGGGAGTGCCGCGGTATCACATCACTATCCTCTATCTTTTTACCTTATTAGTAGAGTCATATCATGAATAGAGAAGTTATTATGTAGGATGGTTTGCATTATGGAAGTGTCCCCCTCTCGTTAGATATGTATCCTTTGGTGTGAGTTGTCGTTATAGAATATTAATGAGCAGTTCTATCATCCACTCTTTTGTCATAGCTTATATTAGTTTTCAATTCGTGGTTGTATGATTGATCTTGTTGTTAGTATTGGTATTACTTTGGGATCATTGAGTTAATTTAGTTGGTTTTGGCAAACCTGGCTCGGTTAGTAGCAACACTATTTTTGAGAGTTGAATGAAAAGATAAAAGTACCTCTAAAGAAAAATAATTTCATTATCTTTCTTTCTTTATTTGCTCATAAGTCTAGTATTCTCTAGTTAAGATCTCTTGTGATTCCAGGGAAGATTGCACGTTTGTCTTTATCATTTGTATGTTTGTTTGTTTCCTTCAACTCTTATACTTGCTACCCAGCCTTGCTAGCCAAAAACCATTACTAAGAGGGAATTCTTCTCGTGCATCCACTTCCTCAAAACCAAAACCTCTGTCATTTGTGTCCACCATACCTACCTATTAGCATTATTGCTATTCCAAGTAAATTCTTGTTTTATCTACCTCCCAAATTAAACTTGTTATGTGAAAATTAGTGATTAAAGCTCTCACGAACTTGATGGCACACTTTACTTTTCTTGCATTTAATAACCTGAACCATTGGGTCCTTCTTTGTTGCGTATATGCTTGCGCTTTATGAGTTGAAGTTAGCAGAACCATGTATCATGGGGAACGCTTTCAACACTCTCATGGTACTTTGTACCTAGTTGATATCATGATTCTTTTGCCTATGGATCCCGGCGGTGTGAAATAAAAGGGGAACTTGTAAGATCATGGAGTTCATATGTGTGTTAGAGAAACGCCTGGGCCGCTAGCCTAAGCCATGCCTAATCATGGTGGAAACTTGCAGCATAACTATAGTGAGCATTCTATGAACCATCCTCAATAAAAACCTATGCAAATAGCAAATAAAAAGATCGCTGAGATGCTCATTGTCTGCTTGCCTTGTCATTTTGATTATGGGAAAGCTCCCGTATCATGTGCAAGGGGTACCCCATTGGCGGTTCTTAATGATACACATATACTTACAATGACAAGAGCTTACTCGTTACTGAAGTTGAGTAGCATGAGGATCGGTCTTTGTAAGTAAGGGGCATGAGATTTTGGTTTATAACTTGTCAAGCATATCCTCTTAGTTGTGTCACTTTAACCTTAATCACCTTCAAGATGCTTATGATAGGGGAAATGAGAGCTGAAAGCTAGTAAGTATCATAATTTTTGGGAGCTCTTTATGAGACTTGCAATCCCTGCTTCCCTCTACGAAGGGCCTTTCTTTTACTTTCTAGTTGAGTCAGTAAACCTATTACTTTCTATCTCAGCAAGTATTTTGAGTTGTTGTGTTTCATTCATTCATATAATGATTTATTCAATCATGTTGCATATGTTCCTTGTTTTGCACATTGCTCTTATGTTGTTGTTTACTACTTTGAAAGCTATCATTGAAAACCAGTTATTTGTGAACTCCAGCAAATTATCAACTATTCTTCGACCAAGAGCTAAGTTTGCCATTACCAATTATGATTTAGTTTATGTATCTTTATTGTGTTTCCTTTTCTCGTTGCAAGTTGAGTTATATAATAGTGAGTTGTCTTCTATTATGATCTATGTATTTGATGAATGTGATGCTTCTTGTCCGTATTCTTTTATCAACTCTTCACTCCATAAACCTGAGGCCATGTTTATTGAGCTCAGTTTCGCTTGGGGACAAGCGAAGTCTAAGCTTGGGGGAGTTGATACGTCCATTTTGCATCACTATTCTATGTCATAATTCATTGTTATTCATTGATATATTTCGTATTGTGAGGTGATACTTATGTTATTTCATCTATTTTTGCATGGTTGATGACTTTTGGAGCATGGACCGCTGCAGTCAGGATTCTGATGGAAAAGGTGTTGTTTGGAGGCAAAATTTGCGAAGATCAGAAAATCTGGGAAAATATACAGAAAATCCTATTTTTCCAGAAGACGAAGGAAGCCAGAAGGGGGGCTGGAGATGGGCCACAGGGGGCCCACACCACCCCCTGGCGTGGGCCACCCTGGGCCGCGCCACTAGGTGGTGTGGCCGCCCTGGTCCACCCCTGGCACTCCCCTCTGGCGTTTATTATCCTCCCGAAACCCTAAGACTCAGAGATCGACCACAGAAAGATTCCACCGCCTCTACGGGGCGGAAAACACCGAGAGAGAAAGATCTCTCTGGTAGAAAGATTTCTACCAGGGGAATTCCTTCCCGGAGAGGAGAGATCGTCGCCATCAACACCACCATCAAGCTGGACTTCATTGGGATCATCATCATCATCACCACCACCATCATCACCATCAGCACCCTCATCACCATCTCCATATTGTTGTAACAATTGCGTTGAATCTTGCATAGTTCATAGGGGAAACTTTCCCGGTGTTGATTACTCTTTGTAGTTGATGCTATTGAATGAACCATTGACTTATTATTTATGTTCGTATTGTTATACATCATTATTCCATCTCTGATCATGATCCATATGATGTCTTGTGAGTAGTTTGTTTTGTTCTTGAGGACATGGGAGAAGTCATGTTGTTAGTAGTGGAGTTGTGTTGAGAAAGATTCAATAGTTTGATATTTAAGTTGTGGTGTACTTCTTCTAGTGGTGTCATGTGAACATCGACTACATGACACTTCACCTATATGGGCCTAGGGGAATGCATTGTGTATTTGGCTACTAATCGTAGGGGTTGCCGGAGTGACAAAAACCTGAACCCCCGTTAGGAAACCATTTCACAAGGGACGTAAGGGTCTTAGAGTTTAAAGTTTTGGTTAGGTTTCTACCTTAATTACTTTCTTGTACTTACGGATGTTTGCAAGGGGTATAATCACAAGTATGTATTAGTCCTAGGAAGGTCGGTACATTAGCACAGGTTCACCCACACAACACTTAGCAAGCTAAATAAGATTAATCAACTATATGAAGCAAAAGCACTTGACAGTCTTCCCATGTGTCCTCGAGAACATTTGGTCATCTTAAGAAATACAAACGGATTGTCTTTTGCTGCATAAAGGATTGGGCCACTTGCTGCATTTATTCCTACAGTCTATTATTTACTCGTACTTCGTTTACTTGCATTATCAAAAAACCCTAAAAGTCTATTTGCTAAGTATTTGCAGAGAATTCTTGATCCATACCACCAGCCAGCACCTTCTGCTCCTCGTTGGGTTCAACACTCTTACTGATCGAAAATACTGCGATACACCCCCTATACTTGTGGGTCATCACCAACATACACACATTCCATTCAAATATGAAACATACACTTGTTCCAACATACACTTATTCCATTATGAAACATGCAAATTATCCAACATACACTTATTCCATTATGAAACATGCAAATTAAAGACAAATTCAAATTTCACTATTACATGACAAAGAGCTAGTTATGCTGGAAATCGTTCCACATCTGCATGGCTATTTGGTCTCTTAAAGCATTGCTGGCGTGGTTGTTTCCTTGGTGGTTATCATCACCATTGGACATATCGACATAGTTAGTTGGAGGTATAATGTCTTCTTTATGTTCAAGCCACTCCTCGTCACCATGTTGCATTCTAATGATATTATGCAGAATTGCAGTAGCTGCTGCTATCTTCACTTGGTTTCGCATTGGGTGGAATGTTGCGGCATGTAGAATAGGGAATCGCTTCTTAAGTATTCCTAGGATCCTTTCTATATGATTCTGCAGCACAGCATGACGGTGATTGAAGAGCTCCGTATAATTTTGTGGGCGATGGCGGCCATGGCCAAATTCTTTTAGATGATAGATGCAATCATCACATTGTGGCTGAGTGTTCCCTTCCTATTGCGAAAAGGAGCAGCAAGGTGGGGTGATAGACTAACATGAACATGTGATACATCAATTGCTCTTATACAGTTCTGCAAAGAAATAGATGAATGGAAAGGGAAGATGAGATTCAATTTTTGACATATTAATGGTTGAGCGGTAAGGTGTCAAAAGAAGAACCTTGAAATATGGGTAGAATCGATCATCGTTACCAATTTTTGGATGTGGTTGGTCAATGATGGAAGGCTTCAGAAATCGCCTACTTAGGATAGGGATGATGTTGAAGAATTCTTTTATGCACTTGTGGAAGGTGCGGTTGCTGTGTTGGAACTCCAACTGCAAATCTTGAAATGAGGCATTGTGTGACAGCATGTAGAGAAAAATAGCAAGCTTTTCCTCAACCTTAATCCTTTTGTCATTTAACAACCTTTCTCTTATAAGGTAGGATGCTAAGGATCTAAAAATGTGTGCTTCCATCCTATAGGCTACCTAGCAGTTCTTCACATGTGCCTCAAGATTTCCTTCGACACGCGCCTTGCCGTATAAGACGGACCTATGCCGCAGCCTTCTCTCCATTTGTCCTCTACTACCCATTTGGTGAAAGTGTAATATTGGTAATAGTAAAAACATAAACTCCTCGTAATCTTCCTCTCTCCTCTTCCTAATACGAGCTACCCTCCGTGGATTCATTTAGCACTAAAAGAATAGAAATTAAGGCAAACTATAAGATTTCAAGGGCTAGCAAATATGATTTCATAACAAGTAGAAGTAGTAAACATAATACATACCGAAGTTTGGTGTTCTCACAGGATCCCGCGAAGGTGGTGGTTCGTCCACTCCTACTATAGTCCAAGGGGTAGGTATCTATCATAAAACAATGTTGAACATATTATATTATAAATCTGCAAGTGTGGATCACTTGCTAAACATATTATAGTATAAATGTTGAACAAATTATAGTATAAACGCTGAACACCCAATCTGCAAGTGTGGATCACTAGCTTGGAACACCCAATGATGTAGTATAAATCAACATCCTTTGATATACACACTAATAAATTTACGGAGACATAGTATCATCCATAATATCTAGAAAGAAAGAAACCTATTCTAATCGGCATCAACTTTGGCCGTCCATGTTTGAATAAACAAAATCAGACCCAAACCCATCACTTTGGTAAATGGCAGAGAAAGGAAAACCCACCATGCACTGTGATGTACCATGAGCTAGATAATATAGTTTTTTGTTATTGTTTCAGGCTAAAGATAGTCTGAATATCAAAAGACAAAACCATAATGCGACGAGGTGTGTAATACAACAGGGAGCACAAACACTTCCTGGTGCATGAGCCGAGAGTACATATTTTTGCGTCAGCTAATTTGGGAGATTTAGAAATAGCTTTCCATATTTCTTTTGATCTAATTTGATACATATGAAGTATACAAATAAGCAGGCTGATTTGTAATAGGAATAAATGCATAGTGATTGATGAAAGCGGTTGCATTGCCGAGTGTCCATTCCGCTGGGTACTCAACAACTACACCATTTAGGTTTGGATACAAGTTTCAGTTTTGCTGCAGGGAGGAAGAAAGAGCACTGAAATAAGGAAGTTCGTGATTTTCACTTGTTCGTGCAGCCACTAGGGCTTCGCTGCATGCGGGAGTAGAAGGCTACATGCCCAACTATGGCCTAGTGCTAGAGTGATCAAACTAATGACGTTTCAGAAGCTAATTGAGTGTTCTATAAAAAAACATCTAGCTGAACATTTGATTCGGAAATTGGACTGCCTGAGTGAGAGGTCTTCAAAAGTATACAGATTCTAAAATAATAAAAAGCCTCAAAGCCATTAAATCGTGGTGTCCTAGAATCAAGAAAAGAATTCCATTCCTATTGAGCTAGAATCCATCTCCACCGTGGTGTCCTAGAATCAAGAACACAAACTTAGGCTGGACCATCGTGGAAAGCAGATACATACTAGGCTGACCTGCCAATGTTCCTCAAATCAATCTCCACCATGCCGTCTATGGTCCCTCTCTCTTCTCTCCCCAAGATCTGAAGAACCAGACTGGAGGGAGGGAGGTGGACACCGGCGGTGGCCTAGAAACCCTAGGACGGGAGTAGACGGGAAGAGGTGTGGGGTGGGGAGGGGGACTCACCGGAGAGAAGCCGAAGGAGGTGCGTCGGTAGCTTCCCAGGTTGGCGTTCGCGCCGCCTCCAGTCCACGCTGTCGCGCTGTCTCCAGTCCATCACTTCCTCGCCAATACGTGAGGCAGGACTCGCGTGAGAGAATACCTGCTCTTTGTCCGGTTTGGGCTGGTATATCTCGGGATGGGCCAGGATTAAACTTGGAAAAGCATTAGAAGTAAACAGACTCATCGGTATTTTCGGGGATTAGCGAGGAGCTGGGAAAATACCTTCCGAACCTGGAAAAAACATGACAAGTAAACGAGGCCTAATTGCGGTGGCATGTATGGGTGATTTCTCTTAGGCATTGTAGTGGTTATTTAGAGGTGACCTCACACTTGGCTCAATAAAGTGGCGTCCTACGAACCTTGTCGTGAACAGCTTATTATAGGGCTGTCTCCACACATATCGTGACGCAAGAAGTATGTTATCTTGATTACATATAATAATAGTACTATGCTACCGGTGTATCCTACATCCCAAATAATTTTTTAGCCATATTGAATTCAACCACACTTTCATACAATCTTGTTACTTGCTTTCTTCTACTTGTTTTAATTACTTTTCTGCAAACAACCATAAACAATTCAAACACCCTTTACTTGAGATCAAAGACAACTTACAAGTATTCTTTGGTAAATAGTAACGAGGGGCATAAAGACCTTAACCAATAGCTCTCTATGGGTTTGATATCTTCACTTCGAAACTAGCTACAATTGGTCTGTGCACATGTAGGCATCAAGCCATTTTCTAGCACCGTTACCCAGGAGCTAAGCGCTTTTGGTCATTGTTCTTAGTTACTCATTTTACTCATTGATTCTTGATACATTGCAAATGTATCTATAATTTTTGATGTTCCATGCTCGGTTTTATCTACTTTTTATGTTTTGTCCACACTTTGGAGTACTTTTCATATGATTTCTTGGACTAACCTATTAACAAGAGCCACAGTGCCAGCTGCCTGTTTTCTGCTGTTTTTCGTTCCAGGAAAGTCAGAAAATGAATATTCTCAGAATTGGACGGGACAAAAGCCAAAGTTCCTATTTTACCGGAAGACTCACGGAGCCAGAATACGAGACAGAGGAGGGTTAGGGCCTGGCCACACCCCCAGGCGCGGGTACCCCTAGGTCGCGCTAGGGCATGGTGTGGGCCCCCCTGGCACCTCCTCGGTCTCCCTCTTCGCCTATAAGAAGCCTTCTGACCTAAAAACTCTGGGGGGTTCGACGTTTTTCCAGAAGGAGTTCTGCTCCGCCGCCACCACCAGATTCCACGAAACAGTACCAGAAACTCTGTTCTGGCACCCTGCCGGGACGGGGAATTGGAGGAGATCATCGCCAAAATCATCACCATCGCTTCTCCATCGACCATCCATGTTTCCCCCATCTATGAGTGAGTAATCCCCTGTTGTAGGCCATGCGGATTGAATGAGATCGTTCATGTAATGGCATCAGATTGTTAGGGCATGGTGCCTAGTATCTTCTATTAGTGCTTTATGACTTTGTTGCAAATTGTTATGCTTAATGCTTGTCACTAGGGCCCGAGTGCCATGATTTCAGATCTGAACATGTTATTGATTCATTATGATAGTATTTTTTATGGTCTTACCTGCAAGTTGTATACACACGTTGTCCGGAACCAATGGCCCCGAAGTGACAGAAATCGGTATAACAGGAGGGAATGGCTTTGATGTGAGGATCACATGTGTTCACAGAGTGTTAATGCTTTGCTCCGGTGCTCTATTAAAAGGAGCACCTTAATTGCCAGTAGCTCCCTTGAGGCCCCGCTACAAACGGGCTGGCAGGACAAAAGATGTTGTGCAAGTTCTCATTGCGAGCACGTATGACTATATATGGAACACATGCCTAGGATTATCTAGTACTTGGATGCTTTATCTTATTTATCTGCAATTGCCCTATGTTCTGATTGGTATGTGAATTGTCTTGTCCATGCAATGCCCATCCATCCATCACTATGCCTACCGCACTCGAATCCCACTGTTTACTGCTATTGTTACTGCTGTCTTTACTTTACTACTGCTGTTACTTTACTATTCCTACTACAAAACTGTTGCTACTGATAAACTGCTGTGATCAAGATTGTTTCCAGGTGCAGCTGAATTGGCAACTCAGTTGTTAAGGCTTATAAATATTCTTTGGCTCCCCTTGTGTCGAATCAATAAATTGGGTTTCACTTCCCTCGAAAATACTGCGATACACCCCCTATACTTGTGGGTCATCAATTCTACTAAAGTTGTTTACTAGGTTCAAGTAAACACCATGGCTACACTCGGACTGATTAATCAGATCGGTGCTACTAAATACCTCGGGAGATTTAATAGAGGATTAGTTTAAGAATTCCCGAGCGGGAGTGAAACAGAGTACGAGGTTAACCCTTGTTTTATCGCTATTATTACAGAAAAACTTTCACAGGAGATGATCCTGATAAGGATCCTTATAATCATTTATTGCACTGCTATGATGAATTAAAACTATGAAATGGCAGCTATGAGATGATCCTCGGGAGCTATGTTGTACTCTGAAATTGAGAGGCTATTCTAATGATGAATTAAAACTTAAACTGTTTAGCCAATCTCTAACCAATACTGCTTTGGCTTGGTATAGAATTTGCCCTGCAGAGAAAATTGATACCTGGGAAAAGGTTAAATAGAATTTGTGTCTTGATTCTTGATACATTGTAAATGTATTTATAATTTTTGATGTTCCATGCTTAGTTTTATCCACTTTCTTGTGTTTTGTTCCAACTTTGGAGTACTTTTATTATGATTTCTTGGACTAACCTATTAACAAGAGCCACAGTGCCAACTGCCTGTTTTCTGCTGTTTTTGGTTCCAGGAAAGTCAGAAAATGAATATTCTCGGAATTGGACGGGACAAAAGCCAAAGTGCCTATTTTTCAGGAAGGGATCAAGTGCCAGAATATGAGACGGAGAGGGGCCAGGGGCCGGCCACACCACCTGGCCGCGCGGCCAGGCTTGGCCCGCGCCAGGGGGTGGTCTGGCCGACCCCAGCACCCCCCGGGCCTCTCCTTCCTCCTATAAGTTGCCTTCGGGACGAAAACCCTAGGTACCCGATCAAAAATCCACGAAAGAGTCTATAGCCGCCGTCGTCTCTGTCCCTAGATCGGGGGGATCTGAAGCTCTTCCCGGCACCCTGCCTGAGAGGGGAATTCACCCTAGAGGCCTTCTTCATCACCATGCAAGCCGCCGGTGTGATGCGTGAGTAGTTCATCCTTGGACTACGAATCCATGTAGTAGCTAGATGGCTGGTCTCTCCTCCTTTGTGCTTTCATGTTTAGATCTTGTGAGCTCCGTTCATGATCAAGATCATCTATTTGTAATCCATACATATTGTGTTTGCAGGGATCCGATGGATATTGAGATGCTATTTCAGATTGATTATTGATTCTATCATGTCTTTGTTATTTGAGATCTTGCATGCTTTCCGTTGTTAGTAGCTATCTTGGCCAAGTAGATGCTAGCAACTCCAAGAGTTAGTATTTATGCTCGATAGTGGGTTCATGCCTCTGGTAATCTGGGGAAGTGACAGAAATCTCTAAGGTACTAGATGTGTTGTTGCTACTAGGGAGAAAACAACAATCCTTTGTTCATAGAACAATTGTATTGTTTACTTTACACGCAGTTCGTAAAGCAATAATCTGTTGCTTGCAACTTAATACTGGAGGGGGTTCGGATGATAACCTGAAGGTGGATTATTAGTCATAGATGCAGTTGGATGGCGGGCTATGTATTATGTTGTAATGCCCAATCAAGTCTCAAAGGAGTCAAGATGATTAGTATATGCATGTATTGCTTTCTCGGTGTTTGTCAATCACCCCGCTGTAATTTGTTCACCCAGCATGTTATCTATCTAAGGAGAGCCACCTCTAGTGAACTATGGATCCCGGTCCTTTTACTTTACATACAATCTACAACTATTTACTACTTTGTGTTTACTTTCTACAAACTTTTACTTCTTTCCATTCGATATGTTTAATCCTTTGTTTTCCGCAAAACACGGTGAGATTGACAACCTCATCGCAAGTTGGGGACAAAGTTATGTGGTTGTGTTGTGCAGGTCTCCACGTTGCTACTAGCACCGGTAGTGCGCCCTGCCAAAGCTCAGCTAGTAACACCTTTGAGGTGTTTCCTTACTCCTACTGGTTCGATTAAACCTTGGTTTCATAACTAAGGGAAACTTGCTGCTGTGCTCATCATACCTTCCTCTTGGGGTTCCCAACGAGCTCTACATCAACACCGCCTTCAAGCATTTTTCTGGGCACCGTGCATTGAGCCATCAAGCATTTTTCTGGCACCGTTGCCGGGGAACGAAGAAGAAGAAACTCCCACGTCAACCACACGCCATCAAAAGACCATTTTTCTGGCGCCGTTGCCGGGGTGTCAAGGACATCTTCACAAGGGGAGTCCCTCGTAACCAATCTCTTTACTTTGTTGTTTCTGTTTTGCTTAGTTTTCTTTTTTGCTTTGTTTGCTTGTTTTGTTCTTCAAAAAACAAAAACAAAAAATAGATTACAAGTTTGCTTTCTTATTTCAAAAACACACAAAAAATTGGTACCTTGCTTAAGTTGCCTTTATTACTAGCTCTGCTCCAATCACTATTTCATTATGAATAGCTCACTCAGTTTCCTATTTGGGAACAGTATTATGACTACTAAGGTAATAGATGAACCACCGCCTGCTAGAACCTCCATGGAAGAAGAAATTGCTGAACCTGAAAGCTCATTAGATGAAAAAGAGGAGGAGAGTGATGGACAAAAGGAGGAAGAATGGATCTACCCATGCCTACCTTCTAATGAGAGTAACTCTTTATCCCTTAGATTATTTTATTGTCCCCCATGCTTATCAAAGGAGGGTGAATGTTATGTTCCTGAGGATTCTTTTGAAAATGTTTATAATAAAGCTCTAGTGCTTGTAGATCATGAAAAGCATGCCTTATGTGATAGTTATATTTTTGAGTTTATTTATGAGACTACTGAAAATTATTATGAGAGAGGAAAATATGGTTGTAGAAGTTTTTATGGTAATGAAACACCTCTCTATGTGCTGAAAGTTTTGAAGTTACTTTTGATTTATCTTCCTATGCCTGACACTTTGTTCTTTGTGCATTTATTTGCATACAAGATTCCTATGCATAGGAAGTGGGTTAGACTTAAATGTTTTTTGAATTTGCTTTTTGATGCTCTCTTTTACTTCAATTCATATTTCCTATGAGAGCATCTTCTCAAATTTTCATGCCTAACTTAAAGGCGTTAAAAAAAAGTACTTGTTGGGAGATAACCCAAGAGTTTTAGTTGAGTCTTGGAAGTTATTACCTCTGTAATAACCTCTCCTTATCCTTTTTATTTGCTTTTTGTGCCAAGAGTAACCTCTAATGAGAGTGAAGTAATGATTGGGAAAGTTGCTATCCCGAAACAGATTTATGTGCTTCACCGTAAACTTTCGTGAGAGCGCTCTATATGTCGGCTTGAGCTGTAAGTTTTTTTTCTTCTGCCCCAGGTTGTTTTCTAACTTTCGATAGTTCAACACTTTTTGATTTGAGCAACAGAAGGTCTTCGAAAAAATTCGTCTTTACCTGCTGGTCTGTTTTGACAGATTTCTGCCATTTTCTGCATTTGCTTCTTGTTAGTTCCTTCTTGAGTTCCTTTGGGGAATTAAGATTTTTGAGGGAAGTGCTACACTAGCTAGTGTTCTAATGGAAGTTTATTTGGTGTTAGAACTGAACCTTGAGACTTATTTATCTTAAGTGCACTAATGTTGCTAATGAGATTGTGTGAAATTTTGTATGAAGGAAAATGTTCAGGTGTATGGAAGGAATGAGTATGAGATGAAGGATGGACTAAAGCTCAAGCTTGGGGATGCCACGCGTGTCACCCCAAGAAATATCCAAGAAGTACAAGCGTCAAAGCTTGGGGATGCCCAAGGCATCCCCTTCTTCATCAATAAAAATTCCAGGTTTCTTCCAAACGCTTCATTTTTATTGTCTCATGCACATGTGTGTTTTTCTTGGAGCGTCTTCTTTTTCGTTTTTGTTTTGGTTTTTGGTTTGCTTAGTTTTCTGAATAATTTGGTTGGACCCCCTCTTTCACACATTGGTTTGCAAATAGTTTGGTTTGGTTTTGGAAAAGAGTAGGAACGTTCATGCTTATGTGGTAAAAAGAGCTTGTTTTTGACTGTGGCCTATGCTTTGTCATGCCATGCTTAATATCGTTTTGGCTTTATGCTTAGTATTATTTGCTGTAGCATGACTTGTTATAAAAAATTGAGATTGCTTAATGTGCCTTGGATGAATCATGCGTTGTTTTAGCATATTAAAGCATAGTATAGTGGTATTCTCCTTTGATGCTTTATTTGGGTTGACTTGGCACATGCTCACACCATGTTATCACTATGTCAAGTCACCATAGCCTTTATGATCCTTTAGTTTTCACCTTTTAGTATCACTTTATGCTTTGATCAATGATGTTTTGTCGCTCTGCATGATTATGGCCATTATTGCTCTCTTAGTTTGTCGCTCCCAGTCTTTTGCTAGCCTCCACAACAAAGTATGAGTTCCACTCATGCATCCAACTCCCTAAACCAAGTATTCCCAAAGAGTCCACCATACCTACCTACTAGTTCATGGTATTCCAAGTATATTCATGCTTTTGTTTACCTTCCACTTGTTATGAGAAAACTAGTGATTAAAGCTCTCACAAACTTGATGGCACGCTTTACTTTATTGCCTCTAATAAACTTGAACCATTGGGTCCTTCTTTGTTGAGTATATGCTTGTGCTTTATAAGTTGAAATTAGCAGAACCATGTTTCATGGGGAACGCTTTCAACATTGCACTTGTACTTTGTACCCCGTTGATATTATGTTCTTTTGCTTACGGATCCCGGCGGTGTGAAATAAAAGTGGAACTTGTAAGATCATGGAGTTTGTATGTGTGTTAGAGAAACGCCTAGGCCGCTAGACTAAGCCATGCCTAATCATGGTGGAAACTTACACCATCACCATAATGAGCACTCTATGAAGCATCCTCAATAAAAACCTATGCAAATAGCAAATAAAAAGATCACTGAGATGCTCATTGTCTGCTTGCCTTGTCATTTTGATTATGGGAAAGCTCATGTATCATGTGGAAGGGGTACCCTGTTGGCGGTTCTTAATGATACACATATACTTACAATGACAAGAGCTTACTCGTGACTAAAGTTGATCAGCATGAGGATCGGTCTTCGTAAGTAAGGGGCATGAGATTTCGGTTTATAACTTGTCAAGCATATCCTCTTAGTTGTGTCACTTTAACCTTAATCACCTTCAAGATGCCTATGATAGGGGCAATGAGAGCTGAAAACTACAAGTACCATAATTTTTGGAAGCTCTGTATGAGACTTGAATCCCTACTTCCTTTTTACAAAAAGGCCTTTCTTCCACCATTATATTGAGTCTCCACCTTCTAACTTTTATGCACCTACTTTGAGAGCATAGTGGCCATTCTTAGTTCTATGTGCATTGTCCCAAGACCAGTTGATTGATGCATAACTTGTTATTGCTTGTTTGAAACTATTGTATCTAGTCACTCTTATGAACTTTGAAGGTGTCCTATGCATTTATATTTGCTACTCTATTGAGGGACAAGCTGAATACTTTTATGCTATGTTTTCTTTATGTGAAACAAACAAATGTCTTGCAAAGCATTTTTATTCATGAATATTTTGTTTGTGCCTTTTCATGTTGCATCTTAGTTTCTTTGCTTATTGCTAGAACTTTGTCTTTCATGTTATGATTGAAGTACTATGATCCCAGCTTTGAATGTTTTGCAAATATTTTGATCAAGTCTTTGATGGTGCATGTCACCTCAAAAATTCTTTCTTTTTATTACTTACCTACTCGAGGACGAGCAGGAGTTAAGGTTGGGGATGTTGATACATTGTAAATGTATCTATAATTTTTGATGTTCCATGCTTATTTGTCCAAATACGGAGTTCCTCCCACACATACATAGTTGAGAATGTTCATGATGATAATCTTTATCTGAGATCTTTATAATACTAGTGGTGTATATGCTACTCCCTGAGAACACTTTTCCCCTACTACAGTTCCACTCTCTCTTACATATGCGATACTTACTTTTTGCATTCAGTTGTTTTACTTTACTTTATTATTGCTCTTATACCTAAAATCCAAAAACACCTTTTTAAAAAATACTCGCATTTTATCTTGTCAGTTAGAACTTTATCTAGCATTTCTATTGTAATTTTTATTTCAAGAGTTATTAGACTTCAGACTCTTGCTCCCTGTGGGATCAATATCTTTATTTCAAAACTAGCTACAAACGATCTGTGAACTTGCAGTCATCAAGCTATTTTCTGGCGCTGTTGCCGGGGAGCTAAGCATTGTTGGTCTTTTAGTTTTTGCTTATTTATTTTTGTCTTGCTAAATTCTATTTTAAGTTACAGGTTTCCACCAACATGATGGAGTTTGAGCATATGACTAGTGCTAACCTAGTCAACCACTTTGGGAAGCCCTATGATATTTATAAAAGAGACAACTCTAATGAGAAGACAAGGGGGTTTGAAATAAATCCTCTACTACTTAGTATTCTACATAAAAAGCAATTTACTGGAGATGAAGAAGATCCTGATCCATATGAGCATATTGCATGTTTCAAAGATATATGTGGCACTTTTCTATTGACGGGATATATGTTGATGAGGTCAAAGCAATGCAGGAGAAGAAGGAAGAGGAAAGCATACCAGAAGTCATGAAACATCTGGAAGAAACCAAAGATGAAGATGTAACCAAGGAAGCAATTATGGCTATGTATGCACATTGTAACATAGTTGAACTTGATGAAGAGACTTCTGTATTGGTTGAAGGTAAAACAAAGGTAAAAGATGTGGGTAAGCCTATTCTTCCTTGCATTACGGTTTATGTGATCTTGGCACCGAAGTTATTGTTATATCTTATGACTTCTACCTAGAAATAAAAGAAGAAATAGAACCATCCACAATTTAAAATATTGATATGATAATTATGTTAGCTAATAAAAACCTTAGAATTCTAATGGGAGTAGTTGAAGATGCAACTGTCACAATTGGAAATAAGAAAATTCCTATCGATTTTGTAGTTGTTGATATGCCAACTGACACTCTCTGCCCAATTATATTTGGAAGGAACTTTTTGGGTGATATAGGTGCCTATGCTAATTTCAAGAAGGAGATTGTGTCTCTTAAGCTTGGGGGATTAGAAAATAAATTCCATTTTTCCAAATTTAAAGACACGCCTCCACAAATACGAGAAGAAGAGGAAGAGAGAACTATTGAGGAAATGGCGTCTCTTTTCTTTAGTAATCAAGAAGAATAAATAAAGGAAGATCCAAATTATGAAGAAATAGTTATGGAGGACAAGTCCCTGGGAGAACTAGAAGATGAATTCGATTCACTTCCTTTTATGGGACCTCCAACCAATGAAGCTTTTGAAGAGCCAGAAAAGAGAGGGGACAAGGAACTACCACCCCCGGAGTTGAAGACTCTACCAGAAAATCTTAAATACAGGTTTTTAGATGATACAAATAAATTTCCTGTTATTATTAGTGCTAAACTTTCAGGAGAAGAAGAACTCATGAAGATACTTAAGGAGCATCGCAAGGCCTTTGGGTACTCAATGGATGACTTGAAGGGCATCAGTCCCATGTAGCCGTCCATCGAATATTCATGGAAGAAGGTGCTAAACTAGTTGCAGAATTTAATAGAAGATTGAAGCTTGAAATCAAAGAAGTGGTAACAGAAGAAATTGTACACCTACTAGATGCAGGTATAATCTATCATGTTAAAGAAAGTGAATGGGTAAGCCCTGTTGATTGTGTCCCTAAGAAGGGCGGTTTTACTGTTGTTCCTAATGAAAACAATGAATTGATACCTACTAGAACTATTATTAGGCATAGGATGTGCATAAACTTCAAAAAATTAAATAAAGAGACTAGGAAAGATCACTATCCATTACTGTTTATAGATCAAACTTTAGAATAGTTAGCAAACCATACTCATTTTTGCTACTTGGACGGATACTCTAGTTTTTCTCAAATAGCTATTCATCTGTATGACCAACTCAAAACAACTTTCATTAGTCCTTATGGTTTACATGCTTACCGACGTATGCCTTTTGGTTTATGTAATGCTCCAGCTACTTTTCAAAGATGCATCACTGCTATTTTTGCTAATTTTATAGAACTTATAATGGAAGTATTTATGGATGACTTTTCTGTCTATGGAACTTCGTTTACTAGTTGCTTGGATAATCTCAAAAGAGTTTTGCAGCGTTGTGAAGAAACTAACCTTGTTCTAAACTGGGAGAAATGCTATTTTATGGTCAAATAAGGTATAGTCCTTGGACACAAGGTATCAGGTAAGCACTACAACAGATCCTAGAATCGATGACGAATTGCCTGGTGACAAAATTCAGAACCGTCACCGAAAGTAACCATAGGTGACGGATTAGTTTTGGGCGTCACGTATGCTTGATAATGCGTGATGGTCGCGTTTCGCGTCATGGCAAACCGTCGCCGATTATCCGCACGACGGATTTTAGAGCATCGTAGATTAAGCCGTCACCGATTGTTCGTGGGACCAACGAGTTAGCAATTGTGTTAAAAATGATAAAAGGGAAAAGATGGGTTTCGAACCGAGGACCTAGTACAAAGTAAAACGTTTCGTTCCCGCTGGGCTACCGTTCGGTTTTTGAATTGTTTGATTGGCCTACCATTTTGTAAACTCTATGTGCAGTACGTGGCATGTACAAACACGGATCATTATAGTTAGGACTTGTGCGATCTTCCAAACAGTTTTCTTCTCTGTTCTTGCGAACGAGCGCCGTCAAGGGTATCCCTTGTCCAGGCAATCACGACATTCGCTGGCCCTTCATCTACAAGTCCCGACGACTTGCGCCTACACGATCACGACGATCGATCACGATCCCAGCTAGCGAGGCTTCGCGGCAGGCTGGCGCACGGCGATAAGAAGCACATGTGAGTTCCTTTGAGATCTGTTATGAAATTGATTTGGATTGGTGTTTATGTTACACATTGTGATTTATTTGTACTTTGGTAAACAATTTTCACATCAATTAGTACAAATTGAATGGCATCATGACTCGAGTGGAACACATTATATATTTTTTTGTAGGCGATGGATCGACCGTGGATTACTCATGGGCGCAAGTTCACCCCTTTTTACATACAAGGTGTCCGCGAGTTTATGGAGTTTGCGCGCGCAAACTGCAACGAAGGTGCATCAATATTGTGCCCATGCCAAAAATGCCTTAATATTACGCAGCAGACTCAGGACACTGTTGAGTATCACTTACACGTCAATGGTATGGCCGTTTCGTACACAAAGTGGAGTTGTCACGGAGAAGATGATGATCCTGATGAAAACTATGATCATAATTTGTATCAAAGCGATGACGATGATGATTATGATGATGGAAATGAGAATCATAATGATCATGTTGACAAGATGTTAGATGAGCTGCATGATTCTGGTGACAGAGGCCCAAGTGACACTAATTTCTATGCGAACCTCATCGAAGAAGCTAAGAAAGAGCTTCACGAGGGATGCACCACTGAGACGAGGTTTTCATTCACTATGAAGATGCTTTACGTGAAATCATACAACCGGGTCACAAATAGAGCTTTTGATCAATTTATGGCTGTCTTATGTGCTGCTTTGCCAAAAGTGTATTTTCCCAAGTCCTATGTTGAAGCTAAGAGTGTTCTTTCTGAGGTTGGGCTTGGTTATGACACAATTCATGTTTGCAAGTATGACCGTGCTCTGTTTTGGGAGACCATGCCAAAAAAACTCATTGTCCCGAGTGTGGATTTTCAAGGTGGAAAGACCTGGAAGCAAAGAGAAAGATTCCCCACAAGGTGCTTCGATACTTTCCTATAATCCCAAGGTTATAGAGATTTTTTGTTTCCAAGGAAGCGTCGATGAACACCAAGTGGCACAAGGAGAAGAGGGTTGCACAACCGGGTATTTTGAGGCACCCAGCTGATGGTGAAGCATGGAAGCACTTTGACAAGGAGTTTGGATGGTTTTCTTCAGATGCCCGTAACATAAGGCTTGGTATTGCGACAGATGGATTCAACCCATACGGAAACATGAGTAGTTCATACAGTATGTGGCCAGTTTTTGTCATTCCATACAACTTCCCACCGTGGATGTGCGTGGATCAATCCAACTTCATGATGTCATTGCTAATCCCTGGAAAAAATTCACTAGGAAAGGATTTTCATGTATTTATGCAGCCATTGATAAAATATATGATGAAGCTATGGAGTGGCGTGGTCACATATGATGCGTGCACAGGTAGAGAGTTTCCGTTGCATGCTGCGTTTCTTTGGTCGATTCATGACTATCCTGGATATGCCACGATGTCTGGCCGTAGCACAAGAGGGTTTTTCGCATGTGCGCACTGCGATAAGGATCCTTGCTACGAGTCTTTGCATAATAAAATTGGTTATATTGGTCATCGTCGATTTTTGCCTCACGATCACAAGTGGAGGAGTAGCAGAGCCTTCAATGGAAAACCTGAACCTAAGGATGCACCAACAAGTTTCACACTTGCAGAAAGAGAGGAGAGGGTACAGAGAGTTCAGGATTACAGGCCAGGGAAAATCCATCAACTAGGAAGAGAAAGCGTGGCATGACTGGTGAGCCAACCTGGCACCTCAAGATCAGCTTATATGATCTGCCATACTGGTCAAGATTGAAGTTTGTTCACAACCTAGATGTGATGCACATTGAGAAGAACATATTGGACAATATCCTTGGTACCCTTCTTGAGCTTGATGGAAAGAACAAGGACACTGTTGGTGGTAGAATGGATTTGGAGAAATTTAATATCAGGAAGAAGTTCTGGATGAAACCTGAGGCCAAGGGTTTTTCAAAGGAGAAAGCACCATGGACGCTTCAAAAGGAAGGCAAACAAAAATTGTGCAAGTATTTGGCCAACACTAGGTTCACAGATGGTTTTGCTGGAAACTTAGCAAGATGTGTGGACATCCCAGGGGGTAAAGTGCACGGTCTGAAGACACATGACTGCGACATACTTATGCAGTGTGTGTTGCCAGCTGGTCTGAGAGGGATTGCATCAAAGGCGATGTATGAGACCATTGCTGAACTGGGAAACTTTTTCAGGGAGTTGTGTGCCAAAACTCTAAGAGCATCTCTGCTGCGTCGAATGAAGGTTGAAATTGTCATAATTCTTTGCAAGCTTGAGCTGGTATTTTCCCCATCATTCTTTGATGTAATGGTGCACCTGGCTATTCATCTACCTGATGAGGCACTTCAGAGGGGGCCTGTTCAATATGGTTGGATGTATCCAGTTGAAAGAAGGCTCGGGTACCTGAAATCAACTGTGCGTAGCAAATCAAGGCCTGAAGCTTCAATTGCTGAGGGATATATCATGGATGAGTGCTTGCATCATTGCTCTAAATTTTTGGGTGATGTCATAGAAACCAGACATAACAAGCCTGAGAGGAACCAAGATAAGAAACAAAGAGTTGATCCGCTAGAGTTTGATATTTTTTCAGATGGAGCCAGAGGTTTAGGACTATCCAAGTTGAAGTATTTTCCCAAAGAATTTGACAGTATAGTTTGGTATGTACTTCAGAACTGTGATGAGGCACAAAATTATATTCGGTAGGTCTATTTACCTTTTTATTAATCATTCAAAATTTTCAGTAATATTTTGTGTTATATCAGTACCATTACTAATTTGTTTTTGATTTTTAGGAATTTCCGACAACAACTACAGAACAGGGGTGTGAACAACATTGAGGCAGAACTAGAGAAAGAATTCCCTGCATGGTTTAAAAAACATGTCAGTAATTTGGACAATGCTCCAGAAGATTTAAAATCACTAGCACTTGGTCCATATGCTCGTGTAGTTGTACACCCTATGTGCAATGTAAATGGCGCTAGGTTCCGTTCCGTCGAGCGTGAGAAGAACATCAGGACTCAAAACTCAGGCATAATGACAGGGGATCCGTTTCTGACGAACAAGATCAAGAATACTACGGTGTGATGAAGGAGGTTCTTGAGTTACAGTACCCGAGAAACAAGCACGGCGACAGATCCGTGTTCTTGTTCCGCTGTGATTGGTTTGACCTTGGAAGTAGGAAAACCACGGAGATGAAGGATGATGGATACTTTAAAAGCATCAATACGTCTGTATTGTGGTACAAGAACGCCCCTTTCATATTAGCTCACCAAGCAGAAACTTGTTTTTATTTGGAAGACACAAAATTTGGTGATCCTTGGAAGGTGGTGCAAACTTTCAAGCAGAGGAATGTATACAATGTTCCAGAAAAAGATGGTGAAGGCAATGCAGGTGCATACCAGGAAGACCTAGGCTTGGAAGATCCCATTGTTCACCAAATTGAGGACGAGGAAGATGAATATGTTGATGATCATGAAGACGACAGGGCTGATCGCTCTAATGATGTGATATTTGTTGACTCTCTAACTGTTAGACAACTAGCAGGAAAAAATGGTCTAAACAATGATATGGACCTGAGCGACGAAGAACAAGAAGACTTGGAACCGGTTGTCGATGAATTTGGGAGGAGCATTTCAGATGTTGATAGTGATATTGACTAGTACCTTGTGAAAATGCGTTACTAAAATACTAGCACACAGTTGTACTGTTTGATACTAGTTATGGAGACTGTTGCATTCAATTCCCAGTAACCATGTTATACACAAAATTATTAATTACAATGATATATATGGTCGTACCTAGATGTTTTTGCTTGTTTTTGTCATACTTACTTCGAGCAGCAAAATAGATTTACTGGAGATAGATACTTCTTTACGTGACACAACCTACGCGGCAGACATGTCCGTCTAGTAAGTTGTGCACACATAAAATTTGTAGCTCATAAAATATTCATAGATACCGATGAAATGAACTCAATTAACACGATTTCACTATAATTGGCAGCAACGACAGGCATAATATATTTCAGCTCATAAAAAATTTAATAGTACTATTACACTTAACCATGTCTTCAGACATACTAATGCCACATAATGAAAGGATCGTAAAATATTGTCTTAACATCTCATATTATTAGGTCGACAAATGACCCATGACCATCATAGTGAAAATGATCAAGGCTACTAAAGTTCCACATTTGGAACATAGAAGGCAAATAGGAAAGCCCCCTTACGTCCCACGTACAGCATGAAAAACATCTTGTCTCCAATTCGCGGAAAATCCTCCTCATGTGACATCACTTCCCTCCACCCAGCGCATCATACTCGGCCATCCTTAGGAGAAATTGAGTACGATCCTTTGACCTTTGTGTATTTATCACACACAATTGTGATATCACCATATTCAGCCATGTCTTCAGGGACAAGGCGTCGCGGGAGTTTCTGTTCTTGGTCCACATGCACAATGTGAACATTTGTTAATCGGAAAATTATAGGCACAACAAAGTAGATCACTCATACTTACCAGCTCTTTCTTCTGGCAATTTGTCCATCTTAATGTGTGGATCAGAGACTCACATTTTCCAACTTGATAAGGCCCAGCTCCATGTTCATCAACCGGCGTGTCAATGATGTCAACATTGCTGACCACTTACTCCATCATTCTCCGGTTAATTATGGTTCCATCAGTGGCATGCATAGCGTCAAGTATGCCTTTCTTATCCTAGGTCAGATTGTAATATGCTGTACAAGTTCAAATACTTAATGAAATGAATATTACTAAATCAAAATTAAGATTAATGCATGGCAGGTATGTCAACATTAAGATTGTTTAGGAACAAGGAAAAAATATCGTGCTAAACACAAAGCAACTACTTCTTTTTCCATAAGGAAAAAACTAGAGACAATTCCATCGGTGACATTCTACACATTACAAAGTAGACTAGAAACCGAGCAAAATGGGTGAACCTAAATATTTTAGTGGATCTACATATATACATCCATTTTATACAAACTCTATATTTGTAAACGGAGGGAGTACTTCAAATAAGCAGTTACTTACATGGGTGGGTGATCGGTAGGTTGATCGACGTCACAGTGGTAGATGGACCTTGTGTGTCGGTAGAGAAGACAAGCTCCGTTCCAACATCCAGATTGTAGACTCTAGCAAATTCTCTCCAATATTGGCCTTCAAGATATGTTCTGCCATCCTTGTTGGTACAATCAACATTGAATTCGAACCCTTCTTCTGTAACCACCTCGACCACAAAATCATTCTCGTGGTCGACAGAGTCGATGGCAAACTTCTTAAGGAAATTCGCTCTAGCATAGCAGGGTATTAACTGAAGAAAAATGGAACATGTTTACTACATGACAAACTAACATATGCTATAATTCATGACAAAAGGGTGGAACAGGAAAGACGGATGATAATAAAAAAATAAAACCAGTACCGTCATTTCTTCAAAATTCTCTACAAGGGTGAGAACGAAAAAGGACTTGATCTTGTCGCCTAGGCCGCACAGACCCTTGGTGTCAAAACACCAAGGACAGTACGAATCAAAAAAAGAAAATTTAAAGATCATTGGCCGTACATTTTTGTCCAAATAGATCCAGTACATGCAAACTAGATAGGTTAGATTTTTACCGCAACGATCTTGCCCTTCGCCATCCCTCTCTCTCGACAGATCTGCGGCCTAGGCAAAGGTGGTTTAGATGGTGGCGCTGACTCCAACTATGCCTTTAGGGTTTGTTGGAGGGAGAGCGTATATATATATGGTCCGACTATGCTTGCATGCCGGGCCTGGACCTAGTTGTAAGCTTAATTTGTGGGCTCGACGTGATTAGCTTTAGCCGTTAGGAAAAACAAGGAAATATATTGACTCCATTTAGTGCGCAGAGCAAGAAAATTGATTTGGTTTTTATTGCTCTGACTTAGTCGTCATAGTTAGGTCCTGTAAGATCCTCAATAGAATCTTGAGACTAACAAGGAAAGAATTAGCTATATTAATTAAATCTGTTACTTAGAATATTTTGCAAATTTTATGAAAAGTATTGGAAATAAGGAGTTTGCCTTTCATGTTTGTGGTTGTTTTTAGACATTCTGAAGGATCATCAGTATGTAAAGTACATAAGTTTCTGGTTTGAGATTGGTTTCAAAAACTTTTTGTAGTCCAAACTTACTTCAAACTTTCTTAGCTACAAAATAAAGCATTAAACCATCTAATTTAGTAAACAAATGCAGTGTGCATCAACATGAGAATTCCGATAACAAGTGCACCAGTAACGCAACAGCAAACTCCATACACATTAACATAGTCTTAAACAACTGGGTATGATTGGCCAGCTTCCACCATACATAATAAAAACTTAGTCTTCAAACAGCACACAGTTTCTCTTCATCTCCAGGGGGACAACACAAACATAAACTAAACTTGTGGAAACAGAACATGAGGGCCAACAGCAGGACCGATAACCAGGATGAGGCCACCCTTGATGTACTTGTCGAGGAATCTGCCAAAGGCGGCATGCTTCGCCTTGGTGTGGCCCTTGTGCTTCTGCCTGCTGCCTACGCCAACGCCATATGCGTGCTGGATCATGCTCTCTAAGTTCTTGGTGATGACCCTGCCGCAGAATGGGCAAGATAGCTCCCCGCGGCTGCGGAAAGGTATCTGGCCACTCACCAGCCGCTTAAGAACAAAGCGGCTCTTGCGGTCCCTGTCGTCCTTGCCGTGGCTCACGTCGTCAGAGTCTTCCTGTGAATTTTGAAATACGTAAGAAGTGAGATAAATAGGAGCACAACAACGATCAAACGAAATAAGCTGAAAAAAATTAACAATGCTGCCAAAATTATTCTAAATTGTTCCGGTGATAGTACTAACATTTGATGAATCGATGACAGTTTTGTGTTGCGATGATAGTACTAACATTTGATGAATCGAGGATAATGTTGTGTGACCAATATTTGATGAATCGAGGATAGTTTTGTCTTATCATGTCTAGTGAGCGCTTGAACGCCTGAGCGTTCATTTCTATCTGCTTCAAAGTCCATAATGGATAATTTATTAAAGAATAATATTCTTTGGGGACATAATTCAAGGCATGTGAACTTTAGGGGCAAATAACCATTTTTTCCTAAATAAAATTCTTGCAATCATAATCACTAGAATGAAAGAAGACTCGGATGAATTTAAGTTTCAAACGCATTGATCATTACACATTAAATTCCATTCATCATATCAATCATTTCTTCCCAAATAAAATTCTTGTTATCATAATCTCTACAATCAAATTAGACTCCGATGAATTTAAGGCACTTAATGATGAATCATTTACAAGTTAACTACCTTAACACATTCAGAAAGTTATCTCATAACTATGAACCGATAGATATCATATGAGCAATCATAATAAGTAGAATTAAAGAAGGCTTGGATGAATTTAAGTTTTAAACGCATTGATCGTTACACTAAACAGGATACTGATTCAAACACACTATGGAATCATCACATTAATAAGCAGCAAATTTAGATAATGGTAATTATGAATTCCATGCATCAGATCAATCCTTTATTCCCAAACAAAATTCTTGCTATCATAATCTCTACAATCAAATTAAACTCAAATAAATTTAAGTCGCTTGTGTTGATCAATCATGTGCAAGGTAACTACTTAACACATTCAAAATGTAATCTGATAACTATTAACTGATAGATATCATATGAGCAATCATAATCACTAGAATGAAACAAGACTCGGATGAATTTAAGTTTCAAACGCATTGACCATTACACTTAACAGGATACTAATTGATACACACTATGGAATCAACACATTAATAAGCAGCAAATTAAGAAAATGGTAATTATAAATTCTATGCATCAGATCAATCTTTTCTTCCCAAACAAAAATCTTTGTTACCATAATCTCTACAATCAAATCAGACTCGGATGAATTTAAGGCACAACATTCAGAAATTAATCTGATAACCATGAACCCATATATATCATATGAGTAAGAATACTATATGGCAGATCAAATCAAAGTCAACTACAAAGGAACCGTACGAACCCTAGAATCAAGAATATCTAGAAGACCACCTAGACAGCACAAATCAATCTACTCTACGAACAAACCCTATGTGAACAGTAAGATGAACAGAGGAGATCGAACAGAACAGCTCAGAACCTCGGTGCCGTCGTCGGATGCCTCCTTGAACGGTACATCTTCTTTGCGGGCTTGTTCATAGAGGTACTCGATGGAGTCAGGGTCTTCGCCGTCGTAGTACTCATCATCCGGCACGACGATGACCTGGCGGCCTGCATGCGGGTTCGGTAGATCTGCCACGGGAGCCACGACGTCCTCCTTCTTCTCATCATCGACGGCGACCATGCCCGGTACGGTGGAGTCCGCAACGGTCACCGCGCGCCGACGAGCGGTTGGTGCTCCCGAAGAAGACTCCTCGCCCGCCACCACGGCGACGACCGCGGGTGCATCGCTAGAGCCACCGACCGCCTTCGACTCCGGCTCGTCTTCGCGAGCACGCTTCATCTTGCAGATTCACTAAGGGATGAGATTGGTGGTGCGGTGGTGGGAGCAGATTGGGGTTTTTGGCAGATTGGGGAAGAAGTGGACGATGGTGGGAGAGACGATGAGACCGATGTGTTATATAGATCCTGGCGGTTCGGTTTCCTCTAGTGCATGCGTGGGTGTGGAATCGTGTAGTCCTGCATGTAGTCCACTTTCCCATTGCTTTCACATTGGACCCACACATGACATTTGGGAGAGCGGCGCGTTGCAGCGGAAATCTCTACAAATTCTATATTATATAAATTGTTAAAAAAATCTATATTATATAAGTAAAAAAAGTATATTGTGTATAAAACAATAAGTTTTCTAAAAGATTTTATAGAGAAATATTGAATTTGTTCAAATTAGTTGTAATCCTAAATTAAATTGGAACCAATCTTAGTCAAACTAGAACACACAGATGCCAATGGGTCATGAGTGTAACTGGACCCACATGTGTCATCAGGGTCAACTTTTGCCCAATCTCAGTCAACATAGAACCCACAGATGCCATTGGGCCCACTTGCACCAATGCTATGGTAAGTGGACCCACGTGTGTCATCAGGTCAACTTTTGTGCAATCTCAGTCAAACTGGACCCACAGTTGCCATTGGTACCCGCATGCACCGATGCTAGTGTAACTGGACCCACATGTGTCATCAGGTCAACTTAAGCCCAATCTTAGTCAAACTGGACCCACAGATGCTATTGGGAACACTTGCACCAATGCCAGTGTTAGTGGACCCACGTGTGTCATCAGGGTCAACTTAAGCCCAATCTTAGTCAAACTGGACCCACAGATGCCATAGGGTCCCACATGCACCGCTGCTAGCTATGTGGGCCAACATGTGTCATCAGGGTCAAATTAAGCCCAATCTTAGTCAAATTGGACCCACAGATGCCATAGGGTCCCACATGCACCGCTGCTAGCTATGTGGGCCCACATGTGTCATCAGGGTCAACTTAAGCCCAATCTTAGTCAAACTGGACCCACATATGCCATAGGGTCCCACATGCACCAGTGTTAGCTAAGTGGACCCACATGTGTCATCAGGGTCAACTTTTGCGGCGATATGAGTCAACATAGAACCCACATATGCCATTGGGCCCACATGCACCAATTCTAGTGTATGTGGACCCACGTGTGTCATCAGGGTCAACTTAAGCCCAATCTTAGTCAAACTGGACCTAAAGATGCCATAGGGTCCCACATGCACCAATGTTAGCTAACTAGACCCACATGTGCCTCTATGATCTACACTATTACTTCTAGCATTGACAAGTGCTTCCTCAAAAGCACCAAGTCTGCAAGAAAGCATATACAAGACCAACGAGAATCACTTGGCTATCAACTGAAAGCACATGGCAATATATGACATGAAATAGGTATGAAGACAAACAACATTGCCAAGTGCTAACTCTAAAACACCAAGTCCGGGAGAAAGCATATACAAGACCACCGAGAAGCACTTTGTGATCAACGGAAAACACTTGGCGGTACATGACATGAAATAGGTGAGAAGCCACCCAATGTTTCCAAGTGCTACCTCAAAAGCACCAAGTCCGGGAGAAAGCATATACGAGACCATCTAGAAGCACTTGGCTATCAACGCAAAGCAACCTGGCAGCATATTACATGAAATAGGTGTGAAGCCTCCCAACATTGCCAAGTGCTTCCACAAAAGCTCCAAGTCCGGGATATATCATATACAAGTCCGCCGAGAAGCACTTAGCTGCTGTCGTAAGGCACTTAGCAGTATATTAGATGCAATCGGGCTTCCCACACGAACTGTGTCCATATGAAAGTACAAAGTCCCCAGACTTCAAGAAGACCAACCAAGCATCGAGAGATAATTGCAACGAACATGTTTGGGTTCCACTCGTAACTTACCAAGCCAAGTTCATGAGTTTGAACATCATGCATCTAAAAAGCTAACACTCGGTCATTCCTATTCGAACAAGGCAGCAAGATGACAATATTGCCAGAAGGAAAAAAAATCCATAACAACCTGGCGAAACAAAAGACTGAACAAGTCTGGAAGAACGTACCTCAACATCATGGAAGTATCTTGGCATATAGTAGTGGAAACACTTGGTGCTCGACATCGTGGAAAACACGACTAGTGTCTCGCGTGTGTCGGTTACGCTCAAAACAGGCCAAATCTGGGCGATACGTTGGACCGAACGAGCAAAACGTGGAAACCAGGAGACATCGTGGAAAACAGCCCGACATCGTGGAAAACACAACTAGCGTCTCGCGTGTGTCGGTTACGCTCAAAACATGCCAAAACTGGGCGATACGTTGGACCGATGGCCAAAACGTGGAAACCGGGCAAAAATCCACGGCTTCGTGGAAACACTTGGTGCTAGCTATGTGAGCCCACATTTGTCATCAGGGTCAACTTAAGCCCAATCTTAGTCAAACTGGACCCACGGATGCCATAGGGTCCCACATGCACCGATGCTAGCTATGTGGGCCCACATGTGTCATCAGGGTCAACTTAAGCCCAATCTTAGTCAAACTGGACCCACGGATGCCATATGGTCCCACATGCACCAATGTTAGCTAAGTGGACCCACATGTGTCATCAGGGTCAACTTTTGCGGCGATATGAGTCAACATAGAACCCACAGATGCCATTGGGCCCACATGCACCAATGCTAGTGTATGTGGACCCACGTGTGTCATCAGGGTCAACTTAAGCCCAATCTTAGTCAAACTGGGCCCACGTGTGTCATCAGGGTCAACTTAAGCCCAATCTTAGTCAAACTGGACCCATAGATGCCATAGGGTCCCACATGAACCGCTGCTAGCTAAGTGGGCCCACATGTGTCATCAGGGTCAACTTAAGCCCTATCTTAGTCAAACTGGACCCATAGATGCCATAGGGTCCCACATGCACCGCTGCTAGCTATGTGGGCCCGCATGTGTCATCAAGGTCAACTTAAGCCCAATCTTAGTCAAACTGGACCCACATATGCTATTGGGCCCACTTGCACCAATGCTTGTGTATGTGGACCCACGTGAGTCATGGTACATTCTATGTGGAAGCTCATATGTGGGATTGTTATTTTGATGAGAATGAAATGTTTCAAGTTTAAAAAAATTTGTGTCAACTAGTTCGCGTAAAATTTATCAGTGTGTAGGTTTTCAATTTTTATGAGATATTTTGAATTAGTTATGCACTGTACAAGCTTAGGTCAAACTTGACTTGAAAGTTGTAGGAAAGTCGTGGGTTCAATTTTTGAAATTAAGTTGCAGCCATGACCAGAGGATTGGTGAAAGCCCCGTGCGTTCAATTGTTTAAAGTTTGCAGCCACGACCGGACCGCACCACACCTACATGCGTCGCATCGTAACAAAACTGATCCCACTGCGGCACCGCAATAACCGCATCGCATGCACCACACCTAAACACGTCGCACCGTAAAAAAATTAAAACTTACCCCACTGCACCGCAATAACCGCATCGCACCACTCCTAAATGCGTCGCACCGTAACAAAACTGACCGCACTAACCGCATCGCACCGTAACGGGTCGACTACATCGATGTACGGGCCCTCCGCCTCGACTCCACCGCCGCCGTAACACCACAATAACCGCAACGCGTCCGCTTCTCGTCTGTTCTTCTTCCTCTCGTGTCTACCGCCTCGAACTCAGCATCCATGGATCCCTATGGAGACATCCTCGATGACAGGAAAACCACGGTTGACATCAATCCCATATGTGCCTATGGCACGAAGATTATGGAGGTGGTGTACACCAACGATGTGAACTACTTGAATCACATGTTGGAGAAGTTCGAGCAATTGCTCGAGAAAGAGACTTACAAGTTCCTCGGACTCGACCTCTAGTACACAAGGAATAGGCGGGACGAAGCTCCGTCACAAAAGCTCGCTGTCATCCAGATCGCCCTGAAGGAGACTGTCCTCGTGTTGCACTACTGCAGGTAATATACGTACTAAGGATGGGCATTTCTATTTTAGGCCTCCTTTGATTCAAAGGATTTCCTATGGGTTTGTACAGGATTCAATCCCTATGTTTTTTCCATCAGCACATGTTTGATTCACAGGATTGTACCATGTACGAATGTTTTCACATCAGGCCTCCTTTGATTCAGGGCTTGTTTGATTCAAAGGAATCTCATATGAATTTTGGAGGATTTTGATCCTTAGAAATTTTTCCTATGTGCATTGTTTAATTCCTATAGGTTTAAGTCCTTGTGGATTTTGTTAGATCAAGTATTATGCATGATCTATGGGCGTTGTACGTGGCCTAATAGCGCGGTTTCGCAATTTCCTTGTTCAACGTTGTCATCAAATAATTTCACACCATCCAAATTATTGTCATGTCATAGTTTGCATCTATACTGCAGGAGAAGGGAGCCTTGTCCGAAACTGGTTATGTGCATATTTTTATTTTCCATTTGAGATCATGTATAATTAGCCAATGCAAATACATTGCTTGCACTCGTTTATTTCAAATACTTAGACATGTTAGTTCAAGTATTATGCATGATCTATGGGTGTTGTACATGGCCTAATGGTACGGTTATGCAATTACCTTGTTTAACATTATCATCAAATAATTGTACATCATCCAAATTATTTTCATGTCTTAATTTGCATTTATACTGCAGGAGAAGGGAGCCTTGTCCGAAACTGGCAGAGTTCCTTCAGGAAAAGGGGATCACTTTCGCTAGCGTGGACATCAGGAGTGATAAAGAGAAGCTTGCACATGAGGATATCACCATTCCAAAACAGTACCACATCGACATCCAAGACATGTTTAAGACCGAAGAACGGTTCCATTGGAATCAACCGTATGACAGGGATGGGATGTTATCTCTAGCAGTGATCATCATTGACAGAGATCTCGGGAATTGCAAGGCACTCCCGGACGATGGCCACGAAGTATGGGAGAACAAGCCACTTTCCGCGATGAACCTAGAGTATGCAGCAAGAGACGGGTATGTTGCCTACGAGCTGTATCGTAGGCTCATTACCGCAAGGGACGGGCTCGACCGGGAGACTCGCAAGGCTGCAATTAATGCAGCAGAAAAGGCGGCAGCAGCTAAGGCCGAGGCGGCAGAAGCCGGGGCGGCAAAAGCTGCGGCCGAGGCGGCAGCTGCTGCAGACCAGAGTGATGCAGATGACGAGCAGGATGATGCAACGCAGCAGGCTGAAAGGGAACAGGCGTGGGAAGAGCAACAGGCGGTCTGGGAGCGGAAGAGGCGGATGGAGAGGTGGTGCATGTCGCCAAACGCTCACGGGAAGCGGGCGAAGATGACTAGGACGGCGAGCAGAACGACACTACTGGCTGGGGCAACACCACCATCGCTGGCTGGGGCGACACCACCACCACTGCCTGGGGCGACAAAGCCACCGACCCCACCGCCTCCAACGCCACCGGCTGGAATTAATGCATGTTACTAGACTATAGCCAGTTATATTCGTGATGTTGTATGTTGTTTATGTAGTACAAATCGTGGTACTTTGTTGTTGTTTACTTTCTAAGTTGAACTACTTTAGTATGCTTGTTTCTTAAAGTACCGTGAGCTAGCAAACATATCTATGTAATGTTATATGTGTGTTCAGTTGTGTTTGTGCACTGGCTATACTAGTTCAAAGGAATATGATTGTCAACAGATATAAACTTGCCTTGATGAAAGTCTAGAATTGTAAATGCAAGCGTTACAAAGTTATTTTAAGCTAGTGTTATTGGACCCACATTTGTCATCGGGATCAACTTTTGCCCAATCTCAGTCAAACTGAAACCACATATGCCATTAGGTCCCACATGCACCATTTCTAGTGTAAGTGGGCCCACATGTGTCATCGGGGTCAACTTTTGCACAATTTCAGTCAAACTTTTGCCCAAACTCACTCAGACTATAACCACAGATGCCATCGGTACTCGCATGCACCGATGCTAGTGTAACTGGACCCACATGTGTCATCAGGGTCAAATTTTGCCCAAACTCAGCCAAACAGGAACTACAGATGCCATTGGATCCCACATGCACCAATGCTAGCATAAGTGGCTCTGTTTCAAATTTTACTATGTAATATGCACTATGCACTGTCAAACCTGTTATAAGTGAGTTGATCAGAGCATTGATTTGTAAAACTGTCAAATATTTGTAAATTATTGATATATATACCAATATGTACTGCTCTTTTTTTTAAATCATTATTTAGCAAGCCCGCTAAATGGGCATAGCGCGCTATAGCTCCGCTATAGCTTTTGATAGCTTTTAAAATCAGCGCCGCTAAATCAAATAGCCCGCTATTTTAAACATTGATAAGTGGGTCCTACATGCACCAATGTTAGTATAAGTGGGTCCAACATGCACCAATGTTAGTACAAATAATAGTTTACCTAATTGGGGAAAAATCTATCCCTGGAGATATCCTAGCCCCTTCTCGTACTTTCCCCAAACTACTCCTCTCCATCCGCATCTCCGCATCGCCGCCGCATCTCCGCACCACCGTGGCCGTCCGCATCGCCTCCGTCAGGATCGTCCAGCCACCGACGACCGTATTTCTGCAACCCCGCCACCGCGCTTCTCCACAGCCATGCCGCCACGCATCTCCGCAACGCATCCGCCGCCCATAACGACGTGCACGTCCGCATCGACTCCGGCCACACCACCGCGACGTCGGCCCCTCGGCGTTGACCGCATCTCCGCAACCTTGCTCCGCGCTGAAGGTGAGCCCAATCATGTTGGATTTACTTGTGCTGCCCACTGAAATCATGTCTGCATTGTTTGTCCAGTAGGGTTTTCCACGAGCTATGTGCTGAAGCTAGATTTCCCATGAAAATACACTAGTGTACCTACAGGAATAATTCCTGCACATTACAATCCCATGAATCAAACACTACTGGAAGGAAACATTGCATACGGTCTGAACTCTACAATGCATGTGTAGGAAAATATATTAGGGCTCGTGTAGGTCCTATGCATTCATTTCATTTGGTTGAAATGAAATGAAATGAAATCCCCATGTCACTTCATTTGGATGGAATTTAAATTCCTTAATGAATTTTTATGTTTGGCTGCCACCTAGAATTCCGAAATGAAATGATTTACAGCTTCTGTTTGGCTTCCATTTTAATCCAATTGTGAAATCAACAACACATTTGGCTTCAAAATTCAATTACATGATGTAAATAAAATATGATATTTTCAAAATAAAAATCAACTACAACATGAATAAAGATCAATGTATCCACAAATACACTTGTCTGCTCATTATATCAACACAGCTTGATCAATGATGTTGTCATTGTTAGCGTTCTCGTCCGCCATTTCCGCACGGCTTTCAACTGCAGTCCTAGCTCCCGCTCAGTAGCTCGATCCCTTGAGTAAAGTGTGCTAATTATATCCCAATACTTGATAACCTTGTACTTATAGGAAGTTGCATCGTTGTGTGCCTGCAAATAAGAGAAACTAGAACATGTTAGAACATGTGCCACTTCTTGAAAATCTTAGCCAAGGGTGAGCAACAGATAACACTTGTAAATAAATATTTTCCTAATACGTAGGAATACACTATAGCTATAACTTAGCACATCAGGCATGAAAAAGTAAATCTAATGTACAATACTGACAAGCCAGAGATTCAAAGTGAAGTTTGGTGGTGATCCATTTCCTTGGTGCACAATAATGCATCATTCTGCCATGACCAAGATGACCAGATCACATTCATTCTCTCCATCAAACATAACAAGTTTAGCTAGCTACATCTTGATATGAAAAATGGAACTTGTTTGGACACACACATATATAGATGATAAATTAGTTAGGCATGACATGTCTTAAGAAATTGTCGATTCCAGAATTATGGATGGATGTTCATGTGTAGAAAATACCACCTGGCTGTTTTCCTTGTTGCAACGAAACAACTCGCAGTAAGCAAGGTCCAGAGCATGAATGATAATGAACCAGAAACACATGCCTAGAAAGTACAACCACATGATGCATAGAGGGACAGTTTTGGGGTCGGCTGTACCACACGCAACCACAACATCGGAAATGGAAGAACCTACACTAACTTGCCATCTCTGATGTGCTAAATCGCTGAAGCATTATATTCTGGTGACTAAAACAGAACATAATTACTAGCTATGATCTGTTTCTATAAGAAATAGGCCTAAACTTCCTAGTCTCCCAAAAAAGATCGGCCCTCTAGCTACTATATATGGCAAGAACTAATGTAGTACTTACGATGTTTCTAAAATCCAACACAGCAAAGGTAGTTCTTAGAGAACTTATATCTAATAGAATAGGAGTCTGGAGCTTTCCTATGCTATGACTAGTGCTTGTAGCATTGAAATAACTTGCAAGTATTTGCAGAAAAAATATTTGTATTGTTGTGATGAAATGCGTTGTTGTGACGCTGTAATACCTATAATGTGTTTCCTACACTTTTACCATTTGTTAATGTGTGCTAAATTTGTATGCGCAGCCCATTCTTTAACATGGCAGGAGCATCTTCGCAGAAGCGTGATCTCGGACCACTCATCGCCCAAAGATGCTGGCTTACTGAGAGTGAGCAAGAGCATCTGCTGGAACTTCAATCGAACATGGGCAAAATTGTTGGGTTGCCATTCGTAACCCGCTTGACCAAGACGAATCTTAAGCTGTACCACATGGTACATTCATATAACTTTCTTTTAATTCTTTTTTGTTGCCATGCGTGTATGCAATTTGTCTATGTGGTTTATGACATCGACTTACTAACTTATATATCTTGTTTTGTATTGATCAGAAATTGCCTAACAAGGTTGTTAATGCTCTACAAATCTGTGAGGGTGGCTCAACTGGAGTGTGTCTTCCTAAAGAGGAGATCACCCCCATCGACTTCAAGATAGAAAAGGATGATCGCCTCTTCTTCAATCTAGATGGGTGGAAGTGTTTCATACAGAGCACAGATATAGAAGAGGGACAAGCTGTTCTTATATACTCGAAGAAAGCGCATTCAGAAGGGTGGCGTAACCGAGAGGGTTTCGTCTTCATATTTAGAAGAATAAATGATTTGTCGCCTACGCCGGTGTCCATGCTCAGGGGTGCCAAGGTGACGGCGGGCAGGGGACGTGAAGGACAGACGCGTACGCCGACAATGCGCGTTGTCAAGAAGAGGCGCCGTCGTACGGGCAGGGGCACCGGCAAGGGCAGGGCCACTTCTCTATCGCCATCGCCGTCGCCATCGCCATCGCCGTCACCGTCGCCATCGACGTCACCGTCGCCGTTGCCGTCACCGTCTCCACCACCCCATCTACCGATGTATCCGAACCCCGAATTTATGTTCATCCGCATCCTTCACAAGTACAAGTGGGACAAGCTCTCCCTCTGCCATGCTTTCAAAGATTACATCAGCGGCGACTAGCCCAACACTGTGCGTGTCCGAGAGCGTAAGAGTAGGCTGACCTTCGATGTGGAGATGTATTTCGATCATCGAGATGGCCGCTTGTACCTCCGCAGGGGCTGGCCCAAGTTCGTCAAGTGCTACACTATTTCGCTAGGCAACATCCTGGCGTTCGACTACTATGCTGGCAACAGGGAGCTGGTCGTCACAATCTACGGCGGTAGGCTCTCCCGCCGGGAGTACGCCACCAGCAGCGACCATGACAGTGACGATGATGGCAATGGCGGTGACAGGGACATGCAGACCATGCTCGTCAAGGAGGAGGAGATGTCAGAGGGCTAGTACGGACGTCCAGACCGTGTCCTGACCCTATCAGATTTCCATGTCTGCCTCTTCCTAGACTAGGAAGAGGATCTAGGATTAAACTTACCCTGATGCACTCTATTTAAGTTTTCCTGATACACTATGCTTAAGTATAATATGTAAGACTAAAAATGCTTTTTCTACCCTGTTGCATGTGCATCAAGGTGTGACCAAGCAAATCCGCCCCTGTTCCTAGTTGCAAAACTATTTGCTGAGTTTTTGGGTGTAAAGTCTAATGAGATCACCTACCTTTTGGTGGATGTTAGAAAATTTTGCTGGCTACATATCTAATATGTGAAATAATTCTGCTCTTCTATTTGTTTTTCGAATCAATGAGGTTTACTTGTTTAAGTGATATTGTGCTTCAGCTTTCAAGTTGGCGTTGTGGAATGAAGGAAACTAATGGTATTGTTTGCTCAGTAATCCAACTGTTGTACGTGAATGAACATATATTGTTTTCCTTTTCATATATAAACAAATGACTTATTCAAATAATTTAATATGGTTCATGGCCAAATAAATTTATAGTACAATGAATTAGAGATAATCCCGGCTTGTAAACCATATTACAAATTCCGCACGGGAGGTCTAAGTAGTGGCAAAACCTAAACCGTTGCATGTGTTAGGATTTATTTAATTACAATATGTAATTAGAGATAATCCCCGCTTGTAAACCTCTCGTTCCGTTCCCTCTGTTTTTTCCAATCAAAATTACAATGAATGGTTTTCGTTCCCTCCACTTGTGTACCGAAAAATTTCGTTCCCACCTCTTTTGTTTTCCACCCGCCCGCCCATTTTGGCGCTAACAATTTGCCGCCCCCGCGACACTTTAAAAACGGCGTTCCCCCACCTCCCGCATACCCATCCCCTAATTCCGTTCCTTGTTCACCGCCCACCTCAAACCCCATCGCCACTTTCCTCGACCCCAGATCCGTCAAGCAAGGCGTTGGTTGCCGGCGGATTTCCCCTCTGCGGCGGGCGACATGTCCGGCAGTCTTCGAAGCGGCATACCACGCCGGAATGTGCTACCACCGACACCGAAGCAAAAGCGTAAACGCCCAGGTCATTTTTCTGTCGCCCTAGGTCTATGCCTCTTTCTAGATCAGTCAAGCATGAGTTCTAGTAGATCAACATGTGTAGATCGTTGTTCAAGATGCTGCAACTTATGTGCAAGATCTAGGTTTTAGATCATAGACATGGTTCGAGATGCCTAGCACGTGTTGAACGTGACACCCTATGATCCGAATCCTTCGACAATGTGCTTGTCTTGGGTTTTAAATTCATAGATCATGGTTCCAGATGCCATGAATGTGTTGAGCATGACACCCTATGATCCGATCTTATAACTATGTGTTAGATTTAGGTTTCTGTTCCTACATAATGGTTCAGGTAATAGGGCACAACTTGTTGGATAAACCCTGTTGCTTGGCGTATTAACTGACGGAACTGAACAACTTGGTACCTAATACACTGAACCTGACACTTAACCGAACTTGTTGACAGTAGGGTTTAGACAGTTAACTGAATGACGATACGAGTTTTGGAGGCAATAGAATAATGTTTTGAGAGCATGTTAATTTTATAGTATGGATCACATAATTGTTGCTTTAATGATCTTGTCTACTCTGTTTGTACTAATGAGTATGATCATGACTTGCCTTTGCTTGATTGTTTTCAGTTACTCAAGTCAAAACAGCAGACGCATATCAAAATGTTAGGAAACAAGTGATGGAGGAGAACGTGTCTCGTATGTCTGAAGCACTGAAGCAGAATGCTATTGAACATGGCAAGCCAATGCAGGATTTCACGGCGATGGCGCGTGAATTTTTGTTTGGTACTGCTAAGAAACCGGTGGCAGTGACAACACGGAAAGAGGCACAGCCGTAGGAGAAGGATATCACCGAGGACCCTAATTATGAACCTGATCCTGCCGACGAGCCCACTGATGATGATGTGTTTGTTCCGGATGAAGAGGACCATGATGTTGTTAAATCTTCCTCTAAGGTGAAGAAATGCAGCATTTTCCTGCCTTCACATGTAGGATATGTACAGATTGCTTTAATATTTATGGCTTGATCTATTAAAATGCAGGTAACTGAAGGTTCTACAAAAGAAAAGAAGCGGAAGCGCTCAAAAACCTTTGTGCCTCCAAATGTTGTAACAAGGTCAGCAGCAAATGCAGAGACTCAAGATGATGGTGAAACAGAGACCCCTACCCAGAAAGTAGGGGAAGGGTTACTAAGGGAAATGAATCCTCGCCCATGCTAATTCAAACCTCTAGAGGCAGGAACTCACCTGAGGAGAATGTACTTGTCCGCAGCGAACGGGAAGGTATAGATAGCACGTCTTACAATTTATTCACTGGTTTAGTTGCAAAATTTTCAATTGAAGTCTTGACTCTCTTTTGTCACTGGTTTCATTTGCAATTGTAGACACGGGTGCTCTAAAGGAAAAGCGTAATGTATGCAAACCTACTATGGGGCATGGGATACATGAGTGGTCTAGAAGGAATGGAGGGGCTAAGATGCAGATCAACTTCACTCCTGGCATGAGGAGACCCACTGATCCTGTGCAAGCAGCAAAACTGAGTTCAGAGTGTGGCATTCACATACGCAGCAAGATGCCACTGGCAACCCACTGGAAGCAGTATGGTGACAAGGAAGGTCGTATGAAAGATACTATTCCAGAAACCATTAAGTCTATAACTGTAAGTCCGTTAACCTCTTATTCATTTTCCATATAAAATGTCTCATTGGTGGATGCTTTTTAACAATTTTGTCATTCGAAGCTGATATGAATTAGTGTTCCATGTTATCTGCAGGGAAAATTTGCAATGGACAGCAGTGGTGACCTTGGCAAAGACATCTGCACCGACATTTTACAGAAAGGTATTCGCCAACAATGTTGGAGGCTGAAAAAGGTCTATTGGAAAGATGTTAAAGATCTAACCCGCGAGCAAGCTTTATTGTTGAAACCAAAAGAGGTAGACGAGGAAAGCTGGGCAGAGCTTCTTGATATATGGCATGATGAGCACTACAAGGTACACGATTCCTACTGTTTCAGCTACATCTATCGCAGACATACTACTGTACTGTGGAATACTAAATTCATGCATCTGTACATAGGCAATATGCGAGAGTAACAAGAAGAACAGAGATGCTGTGACGAAGAAACACACCACTGGCTCAAGAAGCTTTGTTGCACATTACCATGCACTTATGAGTATTCGAACTCTTCAGATGCAAGACCTACTTCTTTTTGTGAACATGCCATACACACTTATAATTCATCGTGTCATAATTTTTGTAGAAATCTCAGAAGACCGAGGACGTCGATACCTCCCTGATTGCTTTCTTTAAAGCAAGCCACACTAACAAGGATGGTATGATGTCCCAGAAATCAGTAGAAGCTTATGTAAGTAAATTATTTTATGTGATATGCATTTCTCATTAGTTTGTCTAATTATTTGATTTCTTCTAACTCTGGACTTGCTATTTCTTTATCCTATTGTAGACTGAGATGGTGCTTTAGAAAATGGGACCACACCCAGAAGTGGATTCCCAAAACTGATCTGGAGATTGTTGAAGAAGTCCTGAGAGACTAGAACAATTCAAGATCAATTACCTTCCTTTCCAGCATCGGAGTTTCATCTGCTTCCAAGAGGTCTAGCATCTCAGCTAGGCGCATCCGTGATTTAGAAGAAAAGTTATCAAGTCAGGAGCAAGATTCGTTGAATGCAGCTGAAAGGGTTCAACGCGAGATGGTGGAACGGATGCAAGAGCAGGAAAGGAGATTTGAAGAGATGAGAAAGAAGCAGGATGATGAACTTGAAGCAGTGAAAAAGTCCAGCGAAGCGAATCGTCTGGCATTTGAGAAGAGGCAGAAGGAAATGGATGGCATGCTTAGTTACCTGTTGAGGATGTCGCAGAACTCCCAGTCCCAGTCCCCATGACTTGGGCCAAAATCTCTGCGCGCTAATGGGCCGGATGGGCCGAAACATTGTTTTTTTATTCCTTTAGTCATTCGAGTTTGATACAGCAGTTTCAGTCTACCAGAATTTTAAAGTTTGCGTGTGATACAATTCATATTTATAAATTTTCTGCCATTTCAAATATTTGCTTCCATTTAATTTTGTTTCGTAATTTGCGTGGAATTTCAATTTTTAATCAAATTTGTCCGTGCAAAAAAATTGATGACGGCGTCATATTCCTCCCGGCCCACAAGGCAGTTCTGAATGGGCCGGCCCAAAAAATGACACATCATCATCGTGGGCCCCACATGTAGACGCCACGTCATCGTTGACGGCCCCACCTGCATGCTGCCACGTCAGCGTCGCTGGACCCACCTGCCAGCTGCCACATCATCTCCGCGGGCCCCACACAAAGGTGACACGTCATCGCATTGGCCCCACCTGTCAGATGCCATGTCATCGTGGTGGGACCCACCTGCCAGCTGCCACGTCATCATCATCGGACCCACCTGCCAGCTGCCACATCAGCATCGTCAGACCCACCTGCCAGCTGCCACATTAGCATCGTCGGACCCACCTGCCAGCTGCGACGTCATCATCGTCGGACCCACCTGCCAGCTACCACGTTAGCATCGTCGGACCCACCTGTCAGATGCCACGTCATAGTGGTGGGACCCACCTGCCAGCTGCCACGTCAGCATTGTAGGTCCCACCTGCCAGAATCCTCATGACGCCATAAATCTGCCGTGACGGCATATTTCGTCAACGAATATGCTAAACGGTGACAGTTTTCCTATTTTAGGTGACGTAGAAGGTCTGTCACGGATAACCTATCTTAGGTGACGCCATAAGGACCGTCACCGAAGCTCAATCTTGCATGACGGAAATTTGTATTCCGTCACTATGAAAGAATCTGTGACGGAGCTTCCGTGACGACCCTGGTGACGCCACGTTTTCGTCACGAGGGAGTACTTAGTGACGAAAATGGCATTTTCGGTGACGAAAGTGATTTGTCACAAAAAATCTTTTCTCTTGTGGTGAAGGGAATTGAAGTTGATAGAGCTAAGGTTGAGGAAGTAGAGAGAATGCCACAACCTAGGGATATTAAAGGTATAAGAAGTTTTCTTGGTCATGTGGGTTTTTATAGAAGGTTCATTAGAAATTTCTCTAGAATATCTAAACCTTTTACTAACCTCCTACAAAAGGGAATACGATTTAATTATGATGATAAGTGTCTTGAAGCCTTTGATAGACTCAAAAATGCTTTATCTCCTGCTCCTATTATTAAACCACCTATGTGGGATACAACCTTTGACTTAATATGTGAAGCTACTGATGATGTTGTAGGAGTAACTCCGGGACAACATATTGGTCATAGATTTAATATTATACATCATGCTAGTAGAACTCTTAATGGTGCTCAAAAGAATTGCCCTAAGGAAGAAAAGGAACTTTTTGCTATATTTTTCTCTTGTGATAAATTTTGTTCCTATATAGTTGATGCAAAGGTAAGAGTTTAGACGGATCGTGAGGGCTTAAAAGAACTCCTTGAGTGGAAAGACCATAATCCAAGACTGATCCGTTGGATTCTTTCACTTCAAGAATTTGAGTTGCGGATTATGCAGAGGCAAGAAATAAAGATGTTGGATACAGTATCCATATTTGCCCAGCAAGACACTAATCTTATTTAGAGGAACTTTAGTCCTGGTGATTTTTGTTTACAAGAATTACTCAATGAACTAAGGTTAATTCCTCCAAGAGAGAAGAATTCTTTGTTGTTGAAGGAACTTTTCATCCCTGAATAAGCAAATGGTAAGTGCAAGGTAAGTGTTCTTATCCAAATAAGTGATATGTTTTCACAATTTTTACTTTTGAAAATTCTGCCTTTGAATTCCTTGTGTTTTTCTGAAGTTTTAGAGGGATTTTACCAACTATACAGGCAGAGCTATACGACCGTAGAGGAAGCTCCCGCCGTATAGTTGGTCGTTAAACTCTCTGTATCATCTTCGTGAAATTGTTTTCACTATCTGAGCCTATACGGTCGCAACTATACGACCGGAGCCAAAAATTCTAGCTGTATAGTTGGTCGTTAAACTCTCAGATAGTTTTTTTTTGGTGTATGTATCTATATGGTCGCAACTATACGACCGGAGCCAAAATTCTGGCCGTATAGTTGGTCGTTAAACTCTCAGACACTTTTGATTTTCGGTGTTTGTATCTATATGGTCGCAACTATACGAACAGAGCCAAAAAATCCAGCCTTATAGTTGGTCGTTAAACTTGTTGGGTTCAAAGCATAGAAAAGAAAAAATTTCCTATGATGGGAACTATATGCCAAGATCTATCTACTAGATACAAGCAACAGGTGGATATACATCCATGGAGAACTTACACTCGAAGACAACAAAGCTTTGTTAACGAGTTGGAACTCGTAGATGATGTAGTCGAATGCTTGCCGATCTCAAGATTGTGTGGAAGTCCTATCACCACAAATCAGTAGCGCATCCGTCCCCGTACACACGTTCAGGCCACCGAACAACCTCCACCTCCTCGCTCCAGCGAATCAATGGAAGCAGCAACTCCTTCCAGACGAAAAGCCATCGGGAATATGTATCTCGCTAATCCGAGACCATGGGGAATATATCTAGAGGGGAGAGAGATCCTTCACGAGGAGGTGTGCTTTGTGAGGGAGGAGAGGGGGGTTCCTCCCCTCCCATGGGTGGTGCCCATGGGGGGTGCCCCCACCTCTTCCTCATTCATGTGGTAGAAGCTCCACTCACATCAATTTAGCCTCCACTCAAAGTTCCACTCACATGCATTAAATTTGCACCAAATTTAATGCAACTGTCATTTAATAAAACTATTTTATTCAGAATTTTGTTAATTACATTAATTAACAAACATTCACACAAAACCCCTTGCAACATTTCAATATCACATGCAGAACCAGTTTCTCCAATTTCACCTGACACTACTAGGGAAAACGCTATGCGAGGCGCACCAAAAATGCTATGCGAGGCGCATATCATATGAGCCTCTAGCATCGCGCCTCTAGTATTTTTTATGCGAGGCGCATAATGATATGCGCCTCCCATACTCTGAATATGCGAGGCGCATATTGATCTAAATGCGCCTCTAGTATTCTGCATATGCGAGGCACGTATTGATCCGAATGCGCCTCCTATATTCTGCATATGTGAGGCGCATATTGATCCGAATGCGCCTCGGATATTATTTTTGAATTTCAAAAAAATGGAGGCTAGATCTGGATCTGGACGGAATTTCGTCGGAGCTCGTCGAAGGTCGTTCCCGTGGCCACAACCAACCACCGCAGGCATGTGCGGGAGGCCATGGCCATGGGGGTCGCCGGAGATGGTGGAGGAGGATGAGGCCGCCGGAGGTGGTTGTCGGAGGTGGAGGAGGAGGTGGTCGGTGTGTTTGTGGAGGTCATGGCCGAAGTGATCGCCGGAGAAGGAGGAGGAGGTCACCTGACGAGGAGAAGGTCGCCGGAGAAGAGGAGGAGGATGCCACCGGAGGTGGAGGAGGAGGAGAGTGGAGGATAAGGGGAGAATAAGGAGAGGTGGAGGAGAAGGAGGAGAGATGGAGGAGAAGTAGAAGGAGAAGGAGAGGTGGAGGAGAAGGAGAAGGAGAAAGAGAAGGAAAAGGAGGAGAGGTGGAGGAGAAGGAGAAGGAGAAGGAGAAGGAGAAGGAGAAGGGGAAGGAGAAGGAGAAGGAGAAGGAGGAGAGGTGATAGGTGTGGTAGGTGGCTGTTTCGAATTTGAATCCAGCTTCACTTATGATATGCGCCTCGAATAGTTTTTTATATTTTTGCAGGAAAATCTGCTGTCTGCCATAACTTTTTACTCTTTTTGAATTTGGGGAATCTATAAAATCTTCAACGGCTTCCAGTGGTTGAAATCGAGTAGGAAATTTCGAGACGATCATTTTGATATATTAAACTTTTTTCTGACATCATATGCAAAAGTTAGGGTCGTTTTACCGGTCCATGACCTTTTTTGCAAAATACATCGAAATTCATGTTTTTCAATTTTGTCTGCAACTATACCCTAAAATATAACTACAACTAGAAGGAATTATTTTTTTGAAGTTTCTATCATTTTTGTTTATTTTTTACAAAACTTAAAAGGCGATCCCGGGGGGTGCTAGGTTATAGGAGGCGCATATGGCAGCATGCGCCTCACATATTATCAAGTATAGGAGGCGCATATTAACATATGCGCCTCACATATTTTCAAGTATAGGAGACGCATATTTCCATATGCACCTCGCATATTCGACCACAGATCTCCTTCCGGGCCCACGCAGCTTATGCGAGGCGCATTCTTCAAACATGCGCCTCACCTATCTGATATATAGGAGGCGCATATTATTAGAATGCGCCTCGCATAATCTGGGGCTGCCAGATTTCGTCCGTATAGAGACTATAGGAGGCGCATCCTACAAATATGCGCCTCGCCTATTTTGATACTAGAGGCGCATGTCAGTGTAGTGTGCCTCGCCTATTTTATCAGAGGCGCATATAGTATAAATGCGTCTCAAATGAGCATGTCTCATATAGCCTTTTCTCTAGTAGTGCGAAACAATTCCAGTTTCCATCGAAATGATTCCAGCGCTTTGCAATTCTTTCGTCTGAAACATATATGCTCCAAATGGTGTTTGGAAACCCTTAAGTGTGTCACCCTATAGTTCGCGAATAATGCAGACATGATTGAGACTCCTCTCAGATCAATAATCAGAAGCGGGACCTAGAGATCCATTGTGACTCCTGCACATTCAACGATGACTTATGTGATCGTGAGAACCTTTAACGCTAGTAACTTAATCCCTTTGTCTCACGATATATTACATGTCCGAGATTCGATCATCGGTATCCAAATACCTAGTTTGATCTCGTTGCCGACATGCACTCTTTTCTTGTTCCCGTGATATAACATTCTAGTGATCACATCACTTGCTTGCAAGCTATTCTCAATGTGATATCACCGAGAGGGCCCAGAGTATATCTATCCATCATAGGGATGGACAAATCGCACTCTTGATCCATGAGCCTTTACATAACACCTTTATAGCACTGAACCCATCTTTATATTCACCCTTTTACGGTGTAAAGTTTGATGTTATCAAGATACTCCTCTGGTGTTAGTGATTAACATGATCTCATGGTCTAAGGACTAGGATTACTTCGTATGATGTTATAGCAATATAAACTCAATGACTTTGATCGTAATGCTATACTTCGGATGAATGTTCATCACATCATTTCCCCAATGTTTTGGCCTCGTTATTAATGACATCTAGTGTCCATGATCAGGAAACTTTGATCATCTTGTTAATAAACGAGCTAGTTTAAAGAGAGGCATAACTAGGAACTTTCCATTGTTTATTAAACACACATGTATTAACGTTTCCGTATTAATACAATTATAGCATGCAAAATAAACATCTATCATATACTTGGAATATACATAATAACAACTTTATTATTGCCTCTCAGGGCATATTCCCTTCAAAACTCTCAGACACTTTGTCATTTGACCTTTCGTTTATGATATTCATCTAAAAACGTTATTATCGGTTCCAAGTCATGATTTAATCGACCTGGACTCAAGATATCTGGAAATATCTGCCCGAAACCAACTATACGGCCGGAGCTATACGAGCCGCGCCCGTATAGTTGGTCGTTACGTGGCAAGAAACTTCCAAATCCATGATTTCTTTCCCTTTTTGGTTTAGATTCTTTTCTTGGGCGACAATTTGGTGTTTCTCGCGAGTTTAACCGACCTCTGCTCCCCTTATATACTGACATTGTCTCTCTCTAATCATAATCTCCAGGAACCAATCTAGTGATGTGCTATCGCGTCCTAGGCCGTGGAAAACCCTTGGGGCTCATCGATCCTTCTAGGGACCGCTCTAGCAGCCCGTCCATGGAGGACGATGACGAGGAGGTGGAGAGATTTAACCCGAAGTACAAGGATTACGTCGAGCCAAGCTCCTTCAACAACGATTCCGATGACGATGTGGTTGACGTCTACATCCGCCGTGATGTCTATGATCCACCGGAGATCAATTGGGCGGCGATGAAGAAAGCTCAACAAGAGAGAGAAGATCACAAGCCACATGGAAAAGTGCATGTGGAGACGGTCAATTTCATCACCACGGATCCAAGGCCGCACACGCGTAAGGAATCATCTAATATTGGTGCAGGTGCTAGCAAGGGAGCGGAGGTACCACTCTCGAAGGCAACAATCGGTGCTCGTATGAAGGTTAAGCCTAAAGAAGAGTGGAGGTACGGTTTCCACTTCCTCGATCCATCAATTATGGATGAGGAAGAAGAAGTTGTCTCCAGGACCAAGGATCGCATGCGGGAATTGGAGATATACCAGAAGTATGAGATACTTCATCGCGTTGAAGTCCATCACCGTCTCAATGAGATGGAGAATAAGGAAGACCTCCTTCCACTTGTGACTAAGCTCGCAGATAGAGTGGACACTCTGCAGTCTGATTTGCGAAGGTGCTACAGCCGCATAACTGCTTTGGAGGAGACCAAAAAGAAGCTACGCACCGCGGTGTTACATGCCATGGCACCAAAGTGATCTACGACAATTACGATATCAAATAATTGCAAGGGATTATTTGATCCTGCCTGGCTTTATTCCAAGCTTGGGGAGATATTTAAGACCTTGTAATCTATCCTATAAGTTTTTATTACTATTTTCGCATTAGTTCAAACTAGCAATAAAGTTTTCATCATTAGCATTCCCTTCAGGAATAGTCGATCCCTTTTATGAAATTCCGAGTTTATTATTATATATGGAGCAATCAATGAGTTTGTGTTTGCTTTATTGATAAATGAATGGCTTGAGTATAATTTTACTTGCACTTGATGATAGAAATAGGAGTCTTCCACACCATTGGCATTAATGGAACACCTAAAGATAATTTGGTCAATATGTTGTAAGTCTACGGTTTGATTTACAAAGAAAAATTATCTATATAGTTAAGTTGAAAAAGAAACCTTGAATAAAGGAAAATGAAAGTGCTATCAAAATAAAGTGATCACAAGTCGAGGTAGAATCTTCAAGTCATAAGAATGCTTCATATACAATTGGAATTTGAGAATTGAGATCGTTAAACTTTGAATTCCTACATGAAGTGGAATGTATGGCTAGCTCCTTTGCACAACACTTAAACAAAAGTGTGAGCATATATACAAAAGAAAAGAAAAGGAAGAAGAAAAAGGGCGAGTGTGCAAAGAGCAAGTAGGCATATACCACTATATTGTAGTATGACAAAGAGACACTTTTGAGATTCTGAATCCCAAGTAAATACGTCAATCCTAAAACACTTGGGACTACCTTGCTAACTCATTCGGTTGAACCAGATACTTTTACATTATGTTGAGATTCATCTTTTATGAACTGTTGATCACTAAGGTGTGGAAGCCTTCTAATACTATTCAGATGGTTCGAGTAAGGTACTATTCATGAACTTATTCCTATGTATCATATATGATAAACACATGCTGCAACTGCCTCATTTATTTTATCGACTCAGCTTCATGAATAAGAGGATCACATCCATTAAGCTAAAACTTGCTCGGGACGAGCAAGAGTCTAAGCTTGGGGAAGTTGATGAGTGCATATTTGCATCATGTTTTACATTATTATTTTGCACTGTAGATGTAGGATCTTGGTATTTTATGGCGCTCTCGCACACATTTTATGTCTGTTTTCACCGGGATCAGGACAGATGATGGATCCAATGGATATAATTCTTGGAGTAGCTGTACTATGGAGAAAAGGAGTCAAATACAACATAAATCACTTATTTGGGAAATATTAATAATACTAGAAGAAAACCAGAAGCGAACAAGGGAAGCAGAGAGTTCAACGAGCAACTATACGATTTCGGCCATATAGCTCCATCCGTATAGTTGGCACTTCCTCCACCTCGTCAAATAGTTTCACCCTGTGCAATTGGTTCGAGGAGAAGACATTCAGAACACCCAGAAACCGCAGAAACCTCACCTCTAGAAGGCATCTGGAGGGGGAACTCATCCGTAAGGGATCCATCTTCGCCCTGCGCAGATACGGGAGGCTAAGGCATTGATCTTCATCATCAACCCCTGCATCACCACCATCCCCATTCATCCCATCTACATCTTGTCTATATCTTATTGTAATTCCCATACTCGTTGTGGATTTATACAAGTACTATTCATCTATGATTGTTTCTATTACCATTACTATGATGTTGATTGCCTCCATGTCTGAGTAGATCATTAGTTCTTGGGGAGATGGAGAAACCCTAGTATGAGATTGAAATAAGATAAAGTCTATTATGATATTCATCGCTATGACCATGTGTTAGATTTTCTATATCTTGATGTTGATAGAAGTCGCCTCTCAATATTTGCCTCTTGTGGGGACTTGATGGAGGAAACTACTTATTGGTAGACAGAGGTGTGCTATCACTTATAGTTACTATAAAGTTGTTGACACCCCTTATGTATCAACTTGGGAAACCGGGGAAACTCACAGAACACTATCCATGGCATGAGATACGTCCTACGGGATTACATCTTTTAATAGCGCAGTAATTCGATTGATGTCGGTTGCTGACTGTTGTGGTTATGAGGATGATGTGAGCAGTGGTTGCTTCCTATTTATCCAAATACAGGGTTCCTCCCACACATGCATAGTTGAGAATGTTCATGATGATAATCTTTATCTTAAATCTTTATAATACTAGTGGTGTATCCGCTACTCCCTGAGAACGCTTTTCCTCTACTACAGTTCCAATCTCTCTTACATACGCGATACTTACTTTCTGTATTCAGTTGTTTTACTTTACTTTCTTATTGCTCTTATACCTAAAACCCAAAAACACATTTTTACACAATACTCGCATTTTATCTTGTCACTTAGAACTTTATCTAGCATTTCTATTGTAATATTTATTTCAAGATTTATTAGACTTCAGACTCCTGCTCCCTGTGGGATCGATATCTTTATTTTGGAACTATCTACAAACGATCTGTGCACTTGTAGTCATCAATAATTTGCATAAAGTTTTGCAGAGATGCGAACACACTAATTTACTCTTGAACTGGGAGAAATGTCATTTCATGGTCCAAGAAGGCATAGTACTCGGCCACAAAGTCACAGGTAAGGGTATAGAAGTCGATAAGGCAAAGATTGAAGCAATAGAAAGATTACCCCTCCTCGAAATATAAAAGGTATAAGAAGCTTTTTGGGTCATGTAGGGTTTTATAGAAGATTCGTTAAGAATTTTTCAAAAATTGCTAGACCATTAACTAACCTTCATCAAAAGGATGTTCATTTTTATTTTGATGAAAAATGTCTTGCTTCTTTCAACATGTTAAAACAAACTCTTCTTGAAGCACCAGTTATTAAACCGCCTAATTGGAAGAATCCTTTTGAGCTATTTTGCGAACCTAGCCATGAAGCTGTATGGGAAATTATTTGTTAGTATGATGGTGATGATCTTAATATCATTCATCATGCTAGTCGCACCTTAAACGGGGCCCAAAAGAACTATCCTATGGTTGAAAAAAAATCTTCACTGTAGTCTTATTTGTGATAAATTTAGATCTTACATCATGGATTCCAAAGTTAGAATACATACTGATCGTTTTGGCTTGAAAGAAATCCTGGAAATGACTGATGTTAAGCCAAGAATGATCCATTGGAATCTACTTCTACAAGATTTTGATTTATAGATTCTATGAAGAAAGAAAGAGGTGGAGGAAGAATTCGGTAATACTCAAAGAGTTCTTCATAATAAAGAGGTCTCATCTGTGTGCATACCTGTGGGAACCACACAACCAAAAAGGAAGTTTCCTATTTCCCCTTACAATGGTTTTGGCAATTTTCTGCGACCTATTTTATTCGAAGAGAGGATGAAAAGAAAGTCAAATGAGAACATATTCCCTCAATGAACATGACTTATGAAACTCTCAACACACCTTTGTTCTGGATAATTTTCTGCTATTTCTTTTTGCATATTTGAATTTCTTTCATTTTTCTGAGTCGACTGCTGATCTTACGAGATCGGTACAGGCGAACGGTACGGCCGGATCCCCCCGTACCCATGGTCGTTAAGCCTGCTGATGTCTCGTTGATATTCTCACGGAAGCGGTACGACTGTGCGGTACAGGCACACGCCCCCGTACCACCGGTCGTTATTGCTTTGGTGACTTCCTCTTTCTGTTTCTCGTTTACAATTTTGTGTCAAAAAATATATATATATATATTGAGAAGTTACGAACTCGGTACTGATGGCTGGTACGGGCGGAACCCGCCCGTACCACTTAATCGGTTGACCTTTTACTGACTTCGTACCATGCCACCTTTGGAAACGACCCGGTACAGGCGCACCGTACGGGCGCCGCCCGTACCGAGTTGCTCATTACGAGCCAAATTTCCTTATTTTACATTTATTTGTTTCCTTATTTATTAGGATTCTTTTCTAGGGCGACCCTTTTTCTCCCAGCATGAATTTTACCTTGCCTCTAATTCTTTATAGGTCTCTTTAGAGATCCACCTCTCTCTTGTATCAACAGATCTAATCTATTTGATGCGCTACACAACTTAAGGCCGAGGAAAACCTCTAAACCTCATGGCTCGTTTGTGGGATAGTTTCCAGACCTCCTCCATCAAAGCCGATGATCTTGAAGCTCAAGGCCTAAGCCCGAAGGACAAGCGGTACACGTATGATTCCGATGATGATTCTGAAGACGAGGAGTTCCAGATCTTCATGGAGCAATCAAAGAGGGGATAGAACCAACCGGACTACTTGGCGATGGTGAAGCCCAAAGATGAGGAAGAAGCCAAGAAACCCCATGGGAAGGGGTGCACGGAGTCGCTCAAGCTCATCTCCGTCAACTACTCATCACCAAAGCGTAAGAAGTCTAACAACTCCACTTCAGGAACCTATTAGGAGACTATGGCTCATACGTCAACAACAAAGAAGACCACTATGAACGCGCGCAAGAGCATGAAGCCATCATACGTTGCAAACGTATCTATAATTTTTGATGTTGTATGCTTGGTTTTATCTACTTTCTTATGTTTTGTCCACACTTTGGAGTACTTTTCATATGATTTCTTGGACTAACCTATTAACAAAGAGCCACAGTGCTAGTTTCCTGTTTTATGCTGTTTTTGGTTCTAGAAAGTCAAAAAATGAATATTCTTGGAATTGGACCGGACAAAAGCCAAAGTTGTTATTTCCCCGGAAGATTCATGGAGCCAGAAGGAGAGACGAAGGGGGAGGCACGGGGTGGCCAAACCACCCCTAGGCGCGGGTCCCCCTTGGCCGCGCCAGGGCATGGTGTGGGCCCCCTGGCCGCCCACCGACCTTGCCTCTTCGCCTATAAGAAGCCTCCCGATGCATAAACCCTAGATCGAACAGCCTCCAGCCACGGAAAGTTCCGCAGCGCCGCCACCACCGAAGGGGAGATTCGGGGGACAGAAAGTCCCTATTCCGGCACCCTGTCGGGACGGGGAAGTGCCCCTGGAGCCATCTCCATCGATCTCCACCGCCATCTCCATCACCATTGCTGATTCTCATGATGAGGAGGGAGTAGTTCTTCCTCGTGGCTAAGGGTTCTACCGGTAGCTATGTGTTCATCTCTCTCTCTCTATGCATGATCATATTGTGATTATGAGCTTTGTAATCAAGTAGATCTACCTTGCTACCCAAGTGTTTTAATAGATCTCTACTCTCCCCATGTGTGTGAAGTTGACAGTGTGCACACCATGGTGGCACTTAGGCTAGAGATTACAAATACTTGTTATGAGTTATATTTGGAGTTGGATGTCTTTATGAAATTGTGGTGTTTGTTGGACCCATCTAGTACTCAAGGTGACAGTGTGGGGTTATCTAGATGGGAAAGATGAACTTTGAGGTGTGCTGTTATAGCCCTACCAACGATTAGAGTGTCCAACCAGAGAGTAGTTCAGCGTAGTATCACAAAGAAGAATATATTTATATGAGAGTGTTCACTAGTAAAAGTATGATCCCTAGGCCTTGTTTCTAAGCATTGAAACACCGTTTTCAATTAGATTTGTTACATGTTTGCTTGCTTCTATCTTTATTTCAGTTTTCCTTTAGTCTTTTCCCACGTCAACCACACACCATCAAGCTATTTTCTATCACAGTTACCACTTATAATTATCCATACCACTTGTATTTCACTATCTCTTCGCTGAACTAGTGCACCTATACACCTGACAAGTGTATTGGGTGTGTTGGGGACACAAGAGACAGATACGTCCATTTTGCATCACTATTCTATGTCTTAATTCACTATTATTCATTGATATATTTCGTATTGAGAGGTAATACTTATGTTATTACATTTGTTTTTGCATGGTTGATGACTTTTGGGGCATGGACCGCTGCAGTCAGGATTCTGATGGAAAAGGTGCTGTTTGGAGGCAAAATTCGCGAAGATCAGAAAATCCGGGAAAATATACGGAAAATTCTATATTTCCAGAAGACTCAAGATGCCAGAATATGGAGTGGAGGTGGGCCACAGGGGGCCCACACCACCTCATGGCGCGGGCAGGCCTAGGCCGCGCCAGGGAGTGGTGTTGCCACCCTGGCCCACTCCAGCCTCTCCCCTCTGGCGTATATCTTCCTCCCGAAACCCTAAGACTCGGGGAGCGACCACAGAAAGATTCTACCGCCTCTGCGGGGCGGAAAACACCGAGAGAGAAAGATCTCTCCGGCAGACAGATTTCTGCCGGGGGAATTCCTTCCCGGAGAGGGGAGATCGTCGCCATCAACACCATCATCAAGCTAGGGTTCATCGGGATCATCATCATCATCACCACCACCAACATCATCAGCAGCACCCTCATCACCATCTCCATATTGCTATAACAATTGCGTTGAATCTTGCATAGTTCATAGGAGAAACTTTCTCTGTGTTGATTACTCTTTGTAGTTGATGCTATTGAGTGAACCATTTAATTATTGTTTATGTTCAGATTGTTATACATCATTATTCCATCTCTGATCATGATCCATATGATGTCTTGTGAGTAGTTCGTTTTGTTCTTGAGGACATGGGAGAAGTCTTGTTGTTAGTAGTGGAGTTGCATTGAGAAAGATTCAATAGATTGTTATTTAAGTTGTGGTGTACTTCTTCTAGTGGTGTCATGTGAACGTCGACTACATGACACTTCACCTATATGGGCCTAGGGGAATGCATTGTGTATTTGGCTACTAATCGTAGGGGTTGCCGGAGTGACAGAAACCTGAACCCCCGTTAGGAAACCATTGCACAAGGGACGTAAGGGTCTTAGAGTTTAAAGTTGTGGTTAGGTTTCTACCTTAATTACTTTCTTGAACTTACGGATGTTTGCAAGGGGGTTTAATCACAAGTATTTATTAAGTCTTGGATGGGACGGTACATTAGCACAGGTTCACCCACACAACACTTAGCAAGCTAGAGAAGATTAATCGACTATATGAAGCGAAAGCACTTGACAGTCTTCCCATGTGTCCTCGAGAACGTTTGGTCATCTATAGAAATACAACCGGCTTGTCCTTTGCCGCATAAAGGATTGGGCCACTTGCTGCATTCATTCTTACTGTCATTTATTTACTCGTACTTTGTTTACTTGCTTTATCGAAAACCCCTAAAAATCCATTTGCTAAGTATTTGCAGAGAATTCCTGATCCAAAGCACTAGCCAACACCTTCTGCTCCTCATTGGGTTCGACACTCTTACTTATCGAAAATACTGCGATACACCCCCTATACTTGTGGGTCATCAAGACTATTTTCTGGCGCCGTTGCCGAGGAGTGAAGCGCTATTGGAGAGTGGAACTGGTAAAGGAAACTTCTATTGTGAGTATTGTTTACTTCTGCTAGTTGCTTTATTTTCGTTATGGATAGTTTGCTGAGTTTCTTATTTGGTAATGCTACTAACACTGCTAAGGTAGTAGATAAGCCACCACCTGCTGACAAAGATGTTTTCAAAATACCTACAAGAATTATTGATCGTGTTATGGATAACTACTATGTTGGGGATGGAACTGTCCATCCCGGCGATCATTTACTCTTTATACATGAATTATGCGGGTTGTTCAAGTGTGTAGGCATTACTACAGATCAAGTTAAGAAGAATTTATTCTCATTATCACTGAAAGGAAGAGCTAAGGAATGGTATAAGCTGCTGAAGAATGGTCAAGCTCTGGAATGGGAGGAAATAGTGCCTCTCTTTTATTCAAAGTTTTATCCTCCTAGTGAAATTCATAAAGATCGGAATCAAATATACAACTTTTGGCCTCTTGATGGAGAGAGTACTGCTCAAGCTTGGGGGAGATTGAAGTTACTAATGCTCAAATGTCCCATTCATGAGCTCCCCAACAATATTATTATCAATAACTTTTATGCAAGGCTCCCTCTACATGATAAAGATTTATTGGATGATTCTTGTGCTAGATCATTCACTCGTATGGAAGAAGAAGTTAAATGGGACCTACTGGACCATATTCAAGACAATGCTGAAGCTTGGGAGAACGACAAAGGTAGAAAGTCAGGTATAAATTATGATTATGAATGCATTGAATCTTTTATGGGAACTAATGACTTTCAAAATATTAGTAATCTTTATGGTCTTGATTTGCAAGTTATTACGAATTGCTTTAGAGCTTTTGCTTCCTATATTGAAATTCCTAAAAGGGGATGGAACAAGTACCATGCACCTTACAAAGATATTATAGACTATGCTCCTATTGGAAGTGGTGAGTATTGCATTATTGATCCCATCTTACCCGAGCCTTATATCGAGAAGATTCCCTTTCCCGAAAAGGTAAAGGACCATCCTATGATAACTAATATAATCACCAAAAGTGAAAAGAGAACTGTAAAACCTGATGAACAAATAAACATTGAACCTGTGGTAGCAATTGTGAAAGATCTTGTCCCTAAAAGCATAGAAGAAGGGCACATAGTCTTTTGTGAGGATGCTTCTAATATTGTTTCACATCTCAATAGGACTAAAAAGGCTAGTGTTCATGTGCTTTCTGTTAGAATAGGTGATCATTGCTATTATGGTTTATGTGATATTGGTGCAAGTTCTAGTGTTATTCCTTATGAGCTTTACAGAGAAATTATGCATGAAATCAGACCTTGCGAGTTGGAGGAGATTGATGTGGTTATTCACCTTGCTAATAGAGAGACCATCTCTCCAATTGGTATTGTGCGAGACGTGGAAGTTCTTTGTGGTAAGATTAAGTACCCTGCTGATTTTCTAGTACTTGGTTCAGCCGCTAGTAAAACTTATCCTATCATTTTTGGTAGACCTTTCTTGAGTACTTGCTATTATTGATTGCAAGAGGGAGAAAATCTTGACTAAGTTTGATGGGGAATCCTATGAGTTTAATTTTTCGAAATTTGCTAAAGAACCTTGCGAAGAGGAAACCCATAATGAGGATTTTAGGGTTGAACAACTTGCTTCTATTTATCTTGCTCCTAACAATGCTTTGCAGCAATTTATGGAGGAACATGAAAGTGAAATCTTCATGGAAGAAAGAAATAAGATTGACATGATTCTCCATGACCAACCAGTGATGCTTAAGCACGACTTGCATGTAGAAGACTTGGGTACCACGATGCCACCTAAAAAGGATCCGGTCTTCGATCTAAAACCTCTCCCTGATGATCTTAAATATGCTTTTATTGATGATAAAAAGATATATCCAATTATTATTAGCGCTAAACTTTCAGGGGAGGAAGAAGAAAGATTATTGGAAGTTCTGAACAAACACCGAGGAGCTATGGGCTATACTCTGGATGATTTGAAAGGGATTTCACCTACTATATGTCAGCATTCTATCAACATAGAACCAGATGCGAAGCCAGTAGTGGAGCACCAACGACGTTTAAATCCTAAGATGAAGGAAGTGGTAAGAAATGAGGTATTGAAACTCCTTGATGCTGGTATTATTTACCCTATTGCTGATAGTGAATGGGTTAGTCCTGTTCATTGTGTTCCTAAAAAGGGAGGTATTACCATTGTCCCTAATGATAATGATGAACTTATTCCTCAAAGAATAGTGGTAGGCTATAGGATGTGCATCGATTTTAGGAAAGTCAATAAAGTCACTAAGAAAGATCACTACCCGCTTCCTTTTATTGATCAAATGTTGGAAAGGTTGTCTAAAAAGACCCATTTTTGTTTTCTTGATGGTTATTCTGGTTTCTCTCAAATTGTTGTCAAACAACAAGATCAAGAAAAAAACTACTTTTACTTGCCCTTATGGAACTTATTCTTATAGACGTATGCCTTTTGGTTTATGTAATGCTCCTGCTACTTTCCAAAGGTGCATGTCTGCTATCTTTCATGGCTTTTGTGAGGAAATTGTAGAAGTGTTCATGGATGACTTTTTTGTCTATGAAACTTCTTTTGATAATTGTTTGCACAACCTTGATAAAGTTTTGCAGAGATGTGAAGAAACTAATCTTGTTCTTAATTGGGAAAAATTCCACTTCATGGTTAATGAAGGGATTGTTCTTGGGCATAAAGTTTCTGAAAGAGGCATATAAGTTGATAGAGCTAAGGTTGAGGCAATTGAGAAGATGCCATGCCCAAGAGACATCAAAGGTATTCGTAGTATCCTTGGTCATGCTGGTTTCTATAGAAGGTTTATTAAAGACTTTTCTAGGATATCAAAACCCCTTACTAATCTTCTTCAAAAGGATGTACCCTTCGTTTTTGATGATGATTGTAAGGAAGCTTTTGAAACTCTTAAAAAGGCTTTAACAATAGCTCCTATCGTTCAACCACCTGATTGGAGTTTACCCTTTGAAATAATGTATGATGCTAGTGATTTTGCTGTAGGTGCTGTCCTTGGGCAACGTATTGATAAAAAGCTGAACATTATCCATTATGCTAGTAAGACTCTAGACGCTGCTCAAAGGAATTATGCTACTACTGAAAAGGAATTTCTAGCTGTTGTTTTTGCTTGTGATAAGTTTAGGCCCTATATTGTGGACTCAAAAGTAACCATTCATACTAATCATGCTGCTATTAAATATCTTATGACGAAGAAGGACGCTAAGCCTAGGCTTATTAGATGGGTACTGCTTTTACAAGAGTTTGATCTGCATATAGTAGATAGAAATGGTGCTGAAAATCCTGTAGCTGATAATTTATCTCGTTTGGAAAACATCTCTTTTGATCCTATGCATGTTAATGATAGTTTCCCAAATGAACAATTAGCCGCAGTAGGGGTGAACTCGCGAGGAAGCCCTTGGTATGTTGATTATGCTAACTTTATTGTCTCCAAGTATTTGCCTCCAACTTTTACAGCTCAGCAAAGAAGAAAGTTCTTTTATGATTTGAGGCATTATTTTTGGGATGACCCACACTTATACAAAGAAGGGGTTGATGGTATTATGCGAAGATGTGTTCCAGAGTATGAACAAAAAGAGATATTGCGTAAATGTCACGGGAGCGCCTATGGAGAACACCATGCAGGAGATAGAACTGCACAAAAGGTATTACAATCAGGTTTCTACTGGCCTACCCTTTTTAAAGATGCAAGAAAATTTGTTTTATCTTGTGATGAATGTCAACGTGTTGGTAATATTTCTAAACACAATGAAATGCCTATGAACTACTCTCTAGTTATTGAACCTTTTGATTGTTGGGGATTCGACTTTATGGGACCTTTCCCTCCTTCGAAGGGTTACACTCATATTCTTGTTTCCGTTGATTATCTTACTAAGTGGGTAGAAGACATTCCTACGAAAAGTGCTGACGGGGAAACCTCTCTAAAAATGCTTAAGGATGTTATCTTTCCTAGGTTTGGAGTGCCTAGGTATCTCATGACTGATGGGGGTTCTCATTCCATTCATGGCGGTTTTAGGAAGACCCTTGCTAAGTATGATGTTAATCATAGAATTGCTTCAGCTTATCACCCCCAAAATAGCGGGCAAGTAGAGTTATCAAATAGAGAAATTAAATCTATCTTGCAAAAGACTTTTAATAGTTCTAGAAAAAACTGGGCTAAGAAGTTGAATGATGCTTTATGGGCTTATAGAACTGCTTATAAGAATCCTATGGGAATGTCTCCTTATAAGATGGTTTATGGGAAAGCTTGCCACTTACCCCTAGAATTAGAACACAAAGCTTACTGGGCAGTGAAAGAACTAAATAGAGATTGTAAGCTAGCTGGTGAGAAAAGACTTTTTGACTTAAGTTCTTTAGATGAATGGAGGAGTGAAGCCTATGAGAATGCTAGGCTCTTTAAAGAAAAAGTTAAAAGATGGCATGACAAGCGAATACTTAAGAGAGAATTTCATGTTGGTGAGAAAGTTCTATTGTATAGGTCTCGTCTCAGATTTTTTGCAGGTAGGCTACTATCAAAATGGGAAGGACCTTTCATCATTGAAGAAGTATACCATTCAGGAGCAATAAAAATTTCTTCTCTAAAAGATAATACTACACAAGTAGTGAATGGACAGCGACTCAAACACTATATTGCTGGAGATTCTTACAATGAAGATGTTGATGCCTTTCAAGTTATAACTCTAGAGAAATTCATTGAGGACCAAATTCAGAGACCTACAGAGTCCGTTTCCAACTAGGTAACAGTTCTGGTAAGAAAAGTTCCACGAAAATACAACACAACTATATTTTTGCAGTTTTCAGTCAATAAGGAAAGCTACGAAGCGAAAAAGGGATGGAAACGGAGCCAGGGTGGCCCACACCAACCCATGGCGCGGGCCCACCCCTGGTCGCGCCACCAGGTGGTGAGGCCACCCAGGACTCCGCCTCCGACTCGTTTTCTCCCAGTACCTTCCTTTTGAAGTGAAACTTCGTAATATATAACCCCCCGGATCCCTCGAGGTTCGTATATTGTGTTTTTGTCGTGTTTTTGTTTCTATCTGTTTCTGCCAGGTAGAATCCCAGATTTGGAGCCACAATGTCTTCCTCTGGAACATCCAAGAGAGATTCCTTAGAAGATATCATCAACCCATACATGAGAGAATTGAAGATTCATCCCATGGAGTTGTTGCTCGAAGGTGGGGAGGTTCGGATTAAGGAGGTTCAAGGCCCTAAAGGTGAAGGAAGTCTGGAGGACAGGATGGAAGCATTGGAGCAAGAAGTCTTTAGGTACATGAAGATGGCGGAGCGCGAAGTGGACATCATCCACAAGATTTGTTCCGAACTCATCACCGAGCACCAAAAGGAGACTGCTGAACTCAAAGATGAAGTCTTTTCACTCCGCCAAACAACCAACGAACTGCAAGCACAGTTCTATGACGTTCAAAATCAAAACTATGAGTATGAGGCTAGATTTAAACGCATAAGTGCTGCTGCAAGTTTCAGGATGTTGGAAACCACGATGTCCTTTGTTGATGGGAAGCCTTTACCCTGGAAGACGGACGAAGATGAGAGTATACCACCACCACCGAAGGAGTAATTCGTCATCAGGTTTGGCATCCCCTTGGTTTGTTCCAAGCTTGGGGGAGTGTCGCGGTATCATATCACTATCTTCTATCTTTTTTTACCTTATTAGTAGAGTCATATCATGAATAGAGGAGTTATTTTGTAGTATGGTTTGCATTATGGAAGTGTCCCCTCTCTCATTAGATTTGGATCCCTTGGTGTGAGTTTCCGTTATGGAGTACTAATGAGAAGTTCTATCATTCACTCTTTTGCATAAGCTTATGTTAGTTTTCAATTCGTGGTTATATGATTGATCTTGTTGTTAGTATTGGTATCACGTTGGGATCATTGAGTTAATTTAGTTGGTTTTGGAAAACCTGGCTCGGTCAGTAGCAAGACCTTTTTGAGAGTTGAAAAGAAAAAGATAGAAGTACTCTAAAGAAAAAATAATTATTTCATCATCTTTCTTTCTTGATTTGCTCATAAGTCTAGTATTCTCTAGTTAAGATCTTTTGTGCTTCCAAGGAATATTGCATGTTTGTTTTTATCACTTGTATGTTTGTTTGTTTCTTTCAACTCTTATACTTGCTACCCAGCCTTGCTAGCCAAAAACCTGTACTGAGAGGGAATTCTTCTCGTGCATCTACCTCCTTTAAACCAAAACCTTTGCCATTTGTGTGCACCATACCTACCTAGTAGCATTATTGCTATTCCAAGTAAATTCTTGTTTTATCTACCTCCCAAATTAAACTTGTTATGTGAAAATTAGTGATTAAAGCTCTCACGAACTTGATGGCACACTTTATTTTCCGCACTTAATAAACTTGAACCATTGGGTCCTTCTTTGTTGCGTATATGCTTGCGCTTTATGAGTTGAAGTTAGCCGAACCATGTATGATGGGGACCGCTTTCAACACTTCATTGGTACTTGTACCTAGTTGATATCATGTTCTTTTGCTTATGGATCCCGGTGGTGTGAAATAAAAGTGGAACTTGTAAGATCATGGAGTTCATATGTGTGTTAGAGAAACGCCTAGGCCGCTATCCTAAGCCATGCCTAATCATGGTGTAAACTTGCAGCATAACTATAGTGAGCATTCTATGAAGCATCTTCAATAAAAACCTATGCAAATAGCAAATAAAAAGATCGCTGAGATGCTCACTGTCTACTTGCCTTGTCATTTTGATTATGGGATAGCTCCTGTGTCATGTGCAAGGGGTACCCCGTTGGCGGTTCTCAATGATACGCATGTATTTACAATGACAAGAGCTTGCTCGTGACTGAAGTTGAGTAGCATGAGGATCGGTACTCATAAGAAAGGGGCATGAGATTTCAACTTATAACTTGTCAAGCATATCCTCTTAGTTGTGTCACTTTAACCTTAATCACCAAAAGATTCCTATGATAGGGGCAATGACAGATGAAAGCTAGTAAGTATCATAATTTTTGGGAGCTCTTTATGAGACTTGCAATCCCTGCTTCCCTCTGCGAAGGGCCTTTCTTTTACTTTGTAGTTGAGTCAGTAAACCTATTCCCTTCTATATCAGCAAGTATTTTGAGTTGGTGTGTTTCATTCATTCATATGATGATTTATTCAATCATGTTTCCTATGTTCCTTGTTTTGCACATTGCTCTTATCTTGAAGTTTACTACTTTGAAAGCTTTCTTTGAAAACCAGCTATTTGTGAACTCCAGCAAATTATCAACTATTCTTCGACCAAGAGCTAAGTTTGCCATTACCAATTATGATTCACTTTATGTATCTTTATTGTGTTTCCTTTACTCATTGCAAGTTGAGTTGTATGATAGTGAGTTGTCTTCTATTATGATCTATGTATTTGATGAATGTGATGCTTCTTGTCCGTATTCTTTTATCGACTCTTCACTCCATAAACTTGAGGTCATGTTTATTGAGCTCAGTTTCGCTTGGGGACAAGCGAAGTCTAAGCTTGGGGGAGTTGATACGTCCATTTTGCATCACTATTCTATGTCTTAATTCACTATTATTCATTGATATATTTCGTATTGAGAGGTGATACTTATGTTATTTCATTTGTTTTTGCATGGTTGATGACTTTTGGAGCATGGACCGCTGTAGTCAGGATTCTGATGGAAAAGGTGTTGTTTGGAGGCAAAATTCGCGAAGATCAGAAAATCCAGGAAAATATACGGAAAATTCTATTTTTCCAGAAGACTCAAGATGCCAGAATATGGAGTGGAGGTGGGCCACAGGGGGCCCACACCACCCCATGGCGCGGGAAGGCCTAGGCCGCGCCAGGGAGTGGTGTTGCCACCCTGGCCCACTCCAGCCTCTCCCCTCTGGCGTATATCTTCCTACCGAAACCCTAAGACTCGGGAGCGACCACAGAAAGATTCCGCCGCCTCTGCGGGGCGGAAAACACCGAGAGAGAAAGATCTCTCCGGTAGATAGATTTCTGCCGGGGGAATTCCTTCCCGGAGAGGGGAGATCGTCACCATCAACACCATCATCAAGCTGGGCTTCATCGGGATCATCATCATCACCACCATCATCATCATCAGCACCCTCATCACCATCTCCATATTGTTGTAACAATTGCGTTGAATCTTGCATAGTTCATAGGAGAAACGTTCCCGGTGTTGATTACTCTTTGTAGTTGATGCTATTGAGTGAGCCATTGAATTAGTGTTTATGTTCAGATTGTTATACATCATTATTCTATCTCTGATCATGATCCATATGATGTCTTGTGAGTAGTTCGTTTTGTTCTTGAGGACATGGGAGAAGTCTTGTTGTTAGTAGTGGAGTTGCATTGAGAAAGATTCAATAGATTGTTATTTAAGTTGTGGTGTACTTCTTCTAGTGGTGTCATGTGAACGTCGACTACATGACACTTCACCTATATGGGCCTAGGGGAATGCATTGTGTATTTGGCTACTAATCGTAGGGGTTACCGGAGTGACAAAAACCTGAACCCCCGTTAGGAAACCATTGCACAAGGGACGTAAGGGTCTTAGAGTTTAAAGTTGTGGTTAGGTTTCTACCTTAATTACTTTCTTGTACTTATGGATGTTTGCAAGGGGGTTTAATCACAAGTATGTATTAAGTCTTGGATGGGATGGTACATTAGCACAGGTTCACCCACATAACACTTAGCAAGCTAGAGAAGATTAATCGACTATATGAAGCGAAAGCACTTGACAGTCTTCCCATGTGTCCACGAGAACGTTTGGTCATCTATAGAAATACAACCGGCTTGTCCTTTGCTGCATAAAGGATTGGGCCACTTGATGCATTCATTCTTACTGTCTTTTATTTACTCGTACTTTGTTTACTTGCTTTATCGAAAACCCCTAAAAATCCGTTTGCTAAGTATTTGCAGAGAATTCCTGATCCAAAGCACTAGCCAACACCTTCTGCTCCTCGTTGGGTTCGACACTCTTACTTATCGAAAATACTGCGATACACCCCCTATACTTGTGGGTCATCAGAGACTTCTTGTATCTTGATTGGAGGCTTGCTTGAGAGGGAATACCTTTGACCACTTCCTCCCTGAGTTCGATAAACCTTGGGTGATCCACTTAAGGGAAAACTTGCTGCTGTTTTAAAAACCTCTGCACTTGGAGGCGCCCAACAACTATCTATAAGAATAGAAGTGCGTAGACATCAAGCTATTTTCTGGCGCTGCTGCCGGGGACTGAAGAACAAGAAGAAGCTCCCACGTCAACCACGCACCAGCAAGTATTTTCTAGCGCCTTTGCCAGGGAGGTAAGGTAAAAGGTACTCACATCCTCTAGTGTGAGTGCTCGAAGTTATTTCCTTTAGATTCTGCAATTTTGTCTTTTTGTTTCTTGTTTTTATTTTCACTAGTTAGGCTTGATGGAAAACAACAACAAAAATAGAGAGCTTTATAGTATTTATCTTGAGTTAGGACATGAACTATTTGAAGAGAAAATTAAAAAACCTATGGAACTTTATTTGCATGCTAATAGTAATGTTGTTAGTATGAATTCTTTGGACACCATTATTGCTAATGCTATGGAAAAGTCTAAGCTTGGGGAAGCTAGTTCTTATGAAAATGATCTTTTTAGTTCCCCAGCTTTGGAACATAGTTATTCTATTGCTTATGATGATACCAAACCTCCAATATATGATGATTACAATGATTAATATGATATTCTCAGTCCACCTACTATTGAGGAGGAAATTAATTATGAATACAATATGCCTCCAATATTTGATGATTGTCGTGATGAGAATAATAATGATAGCTATTTTGTTGAATTTGCTCCCACCACAATTAATAAGAATGACTATTTTTATGTGGAGAGTAATAATCATTTTATGCATGTGGCTCATTATAACAATGTTTTATGTGATTGTTATATTGTTAATTTCATTCATGATGCTACTGAAAGTTATTATGAGAGAGGGAAACATGGTCTTATGCATCTCAATAATATTAAGTTTCCCCTCTTTATGTTAAAAGTCTTGAAGTTGCACTTGTTTTGCTTTACTATGCTTGTTGCTTTGTGCTTTCATAACTTGTTTCTTTACAGGATTCCTATGCATAGGAAGTGGGTTAGACTTAAATGTGCTTTGAATTTTCTTCTTTATGCTCTCTTTTAATTACTTCAATTCATATATCTTATGTGAGCATCTTCTCAAACTATCATGCCTAACTTAAAGGCGTTAAAGAAAAGAACTTAGTGGGAGATAACAAAAAAGTTTTAGATGAGTCTTGGAAAATAATAACCGCTCCTTATCCATTTTATTTGTTTTCTGTGCCAAGAGTAACCTCTAATGCGAGACAAGTAATGATTGGAAAAGTTGTTGTCCCGAAACAGATTTCTGTGATTCACCGTAAAAATTCGTGTACAATCTCTGTACATCCGTTTGAGGCGTGAATTTTTGTGCTTGTTTCCCAGGTTGTTATCTAACTTTCGTTAGTTCAACACTTTTTGATTTGAGCAATCTAAGGTCTTCGAAAAAATTCGTCTTTACCTGCTGGTCTGTTTTGACAGATTTCTGCCATTATTTGCATTTGCTTCTTGTTGGTTCCTTTTTGAGTTATTTTGGGGAATTGAGCTTTTTTAGGGAAGTGATACAGTAGCTAGTGTTTTAATGGAAGTTTTATTGGTGTTGGAACTGATGCTAAAGACCTATTATCTTGAGTAGGGCTGTCAACGAGCCGAACTCGAGCGAACACTGTTAGGCTTGGCTCGAGCTCGATAGAAGCTCGAGCCGAGCTCGAGCGAGCCTAGATTGACCTTTGAGCCTACATCTAAGCTCGAGTTCGGCTCGACCAAAGCTCGAGTAGGCTTGAGCTCGGTTCGTTGAAGCTCGGTAAGAAAATTTTAGTACATACAAAGATAGACAGACAGCTACATAGCAAGAAAAAGTAAAGCTTGAGAACAACATCAGTACAGCACAAATGGCTCATAGTCTCACATAATAGTAATGCAGTGGCAACATGCCAGCACCAATATTTTAGCAGTCTTACAGCAGATGGCATAATAATAGCAGTCTTAATATAAGTGGAAGTCCCACGTGACAAGACTGTTAATTATATAAGAGATCACTCAATATTTGAAGGAGAAGTGCAGCTACAGAACGTGGCTTCCAGCTTCCACTCCCTCTGGTGCTCCGCCTCCATGGCTCATACTGACGATCTCTTTTATTAACTTATTTATAATAAAAGGGTACCTGCTAGGGCCTAGTACCTGCAAGGAAATTTGGCTTTCAAGTTATCAAGACGAAAGAACTACTTCATACCACAGTATCTTCTTCAACTAATACCAGTGGAATAGAATTAGCATCCTCCTCCTATGCAACAAAGGAAAAAAACTAGATTATACAAAGGCATCGCTATTTTTGGTATAAAGAATAGAAAATGACACATATAATTTACCATGTCCTTTTCTTTGTGGTGGCCTCCCCTAATCCAACTTGAAGTACATACCAAACATTGCACAGTGGATGGGAGCAAAGAGCTACGGTAGTCATCAACCACTCGACCACCGGTGCTAAAAGCAGACTCTAATGAGACTGAAGTAACAGGAATAGTAAGGATATCTCTAGCCATCTTTGCCACCAACGGATACTTCAGTTCATTCATCTTCCACCAACTAAGTATATCAAATTTATCATCAGGAATGTTCTCAATTTCATCATCCAAGTACCTCTTCGAATCTGACTTTAAGGGCTGATATGCATTCTTGGCTTTCATATACTCTTGATATTGGCTAGTAATAGAGAAAGCAGTAGTAGAACTACTAGCAGATGTACTAGTGCATTGAGAAGTGGACTCATTATTAGCTGATGTTGCCATGCTTTTGTTATTTTTAGATTCATATAGAGCATACAGTTCACGCAAAGTAGTCTCAACAAATTCCAGTTTTCCAGTGACTTCATTTTCTTCGTACAAAGAAGGAAATGTGAATTTAATCATATCCATCTTAAATCTTGGATCAAGAATTGCAGCAATAGCAAACAAGGTGTTGCATTCAGGACCCCCATACTTGTCAAAATTTTCAGCCATTGCATCTGCCATTGCTGCAATACATTCTTTCTTTGATTCCTTCAACCCACAAATTATCTTCTTAATATTGACAATGTGAGGATAGAACAGATTAGAGGTTGGGTAAGTTGAACCAGAAAATGCTTTTGTAGCTGCATGGAAAACACCAAGGACAGAATTCACTTGTTCATACAACAACCATTCTTCGTCGGATGGTTGCCACCTATAGTTTGCATCTCCTGAAGCATAAGCATCAATTGCAGCTCTATAATGGAAAGCAGAATCCAACATCTTGAATGTTGAACCCCATCGAGTGCAGCAATCAACAACCATTCCCTTACTACGACCAATGTTGAGAGAATCAATATCATTCTGAAACTTGTAAAAGCGATTGTTTGATTTCTTGATATACTTTATAGTCTCTCTAACTTTATTAGTCAAATGTCCAATCATCTTAAGACCATCTTGGACAACTAGATTCAGAATGTGAGCACAACATCTAACATGAAATTTTTTTCCTTCAAACCAAAGTGCCTTTCTATTTTTGAACTTAGCAAGCAAGAACTTGACAGCAAGATCATTACTAGAAGCATTATCGAACGTGATACTAGCTACTTTGTCCTCAATTTTCCATGCAGCCAAACAATCATACAGAGCATTTGAAATCACCATACCACTATGCGGTGGTTCTAGCTCAATAAAGTTAATAATACGACAATGCATTTTCCAATCATCATCAATATAGTGGGCAACTAGACTCATATAGCATATGGTCTGATTAGATGTCCAAAGATCACATGTGAGGCTTATCTTCCTAACATTCTTAAAATACTTCTTCAATATATCCTTTTTAGATTCATAGAGCTTCATGCATTCATTTCTGATTGTATTTCTGGACATCTTCTTGTAACCACGATTTAATGCTTTCATCAAAATATTAAACCACTTGTATTCCAGAATACGAAATGGCATATCATGGACAATGATAAGCTTGCAGATAATTTCGCGAATTCTTGCATTATCACAATAATCAGGATTAACAACAGAGGGAGTTTCCACATCACCTTCAGCTTCCTCTTCTTTTCAGTCCGAAAATTGATTATATTTTGCTGCTTTGATTTTTGATTGAGCTTGTGCCGATCACATGTAGTCAAGTGCCTCATCCAATGAGAGGTAGTGCCACTGGTCGTCTTTGCAAATAGCTTTTGACATGTCATGCACTTCCCTTTTATCTCAATCTCACCTTTCTTTTTCTTCGACGGAACTCTAACTTCCTCAAAGAACAGCCAAACTGGTGACTTCTTTGCCCTGGTTGCCCTCTGTCTTTTCTCTTTCTCAACTACCACTTGATGCTGATCTTCTGTTCTAGTGGCTTCATTTCCACCAATCTCAGCGTCAGCTTTGTTTGACACTTCATGAGAAGACATCTGCATCAATTATATGCAAACTATAAGTGATCTAATCATCCAACTTCAGTGAAGACCTTTAAATTTATAGATCTGATGTACTTGGAGAAAAGATAAATCACATGTATCTCAACGACTAGGCTAAACTGTTCTACATTACGTGCAGGACCATGAAAAATTGAAGTAGCACAACGTTATGAAAATATAAATTGGGGAAAAGATAATCATTGTCCAGTTCATGTAGTTCAAAATCTGCCTGTAAGCATTGTTTCCATCTTGTTCCCTTTCAATCAGAGGTAGGGCCTAACTAGATGTTGCCATAACCTATCGGTGGTGCAAGTAAGGCCTAGATCCAAGACGTACTAATAGGAAATAATTAATGGGACGATCACTGAACTAGTACAAACCTGGACAATCTCCTACGTGGACCTCCCGATGCAGCTGCCGGGCAGGAGAAGGTTCAGCTTCAGGCGTCGGCCGTCGGGTGTGATGTGCAGATAAGAGGAAGAAAACTCCAGAGTCGAAGCAGGGCGGCGTCGGCGTTGGCGTCGGAATCACACCGGCAGGTGAAGCGGTGCCGACTGAACCATCTCGATTCTCGACGGAAGCACTGGCAGCTGGTGAGGCAGGGGATTAGAATTGGGGATTGGGGATATATATCGTCTCTCGCTGACTGTATGACTCCCACGGATGGGCTTTTTGTTGCTGGGCCTGAGAAAATTGAAACGGCAGCAGGCAATCACGAGCTTTATCGAACCGTTTGAGTTTGGCTCGTCTAAGCTCGCAAGCTCGAAAACAGGCTCGAGTTTGGTTTGTTAGAGAGACGAGTCAAACTCAAGCCGAGCCATTAGCGCGCCTAACTCGCACAGTTTGTCGAGCCCGAACTTTTTTGACAGCCCTAATCTTGAGTGCACTAATGTTGCTAATAAATATTGTGCGAAGTTTTGTCTGAAGGAAACATTTCAGGTGTATGGAAAGAATGAATAATGAGATGAAGGATGGACTAAAGCTCAAGCTTGGGGATGCCACACGTGTCACCCCAAAAAATATCCAAGAAGTACAAGCGTCAAAGCTTGGGGATGCCCAAGCCATCCCCTTCTTCATCAATAAAAATCCCAGGTTTCTTCCAAACGCTTCATTTTTATTGTTTCATGCACAATTGTGTTTTTCTTGGAGCGTCTTCTTTTTCGTTTTTGTTTTGGTTTTTCGTTTGCTTTGTTTACTTAGTTTGCTGAATAAATTGGTTGGACCCCCTCTTTCATACATTGGTTTTCAAATAGTTTGGTTTAGATTGGAAAAGAGTAGGAAAGTTTATGCCTAAATGGTAAAGACAGCTTGTTTTTGACTGTGGCCCATGCTTTGTCATGCCATGCTTGATATTGTTTTGGATTTATGCTTAGTATTCTTTGCTGTAGCATGAATTTTTATAAAAAATTGAGATTGCTTAATGTGCCTTTGAAGAATCATGCGTTGTTTTAGCATATTAAAGCATAGTATTGTGGTATTCTCCTTTTATGCTTTACTTGGGTTGACTTGGCGCATGCTCACACCATGTTATGGCTATCCCAAGTCACCATAGCCTTTATGATCCTTTAGTTTTCAACTTGTAGTATCACTTTCTGCTTTGATCAACGATGTTTTGTCGCTCTGCATGATTATGGCCATTATTGCTCTCTTAGTTGGTTGCTCCCAGTCTTTTGCTAGCCTCCGTAACCAAGTATGAGTTCCACTCATGCATCCAACTCCTAAAACCAAGTTATTCCAAAGAGTCCACCATACCTTTCTACTGGCATATGCTATTCCAAGTATATTCATGTTTTTATCTACCTTCCGAATTAAACTTGTTATGAGAAAACTAGTGATTAAAGCTCTCACAAACTTGATGGCACACATTAATTTTCTTGCCCTTAATAAACTTGAACCATTGTGTCGTCTATGTTGTATATGCTTGTACTTATTTGTTGGGGATTAGCAGAACCATGCTGTCATGGGGAACGCTTTCGACATTGCACTTGTACTTTATACCTAGTTGATATCATGCTCTTTTGTCTATGGATGTCGTCGGTGTGAAATGAAAGGGGAGCTTGTAAGTCCATGGAGTTATGTATGTGTGTTAGAGAAATGCCTGGGTCGATGGTCTAATCCATGCTGTCATGGTGGAAACCTGTAGCGTAACCATAATGAGCTATCTATGAAGCATTCTTCCTATAAAAAAAGAGTCAGATATTGAGAAAAAAAGAGAAAAAGAAAAAGAGATATGAGAAAAGAGGAAAGAGAGAAAAAAGCACAATCCCATGGTAAAGAAGAAGATTGCTGAGATGCTCGTTGTCTGCTTGCCTTGTCATTTTCATATAGGGATTCCTCCGTATCATCGGGCAAGGGGTACCCCGTTGGCGGTTCTCTATGATACACATGTACTTACTATGACAAGAATTATCGGTAACTAAACTTGAGTAGCATGAGGAGCGGCCCTCTCTATTCAAGGGACATGAGATTTCCAACTTATACTTCGTCAAGCATATACACCATAGTTTGTTCACTTTAACCTTAATCACTTCAAGTTGTTTATGATAGGGGAAATGAGAGCTGAAAGCTAATAAGTACCATAATTTTTGGAAGCTCTTTATGAAACTTGAATCCCTAGTTCCTTCTATGAAGGCCTTTCTTTTACCTTTTTTGTTGAGTCTCCACCTTCTACCTTTATGCACCTACTTTGAGAGCATAGTGGCCATTCTTAGTTCTATGTGCATTGTCTCAAGACTTGTTGATTATGCATAGCTTTGATATTGCTTGTTTTAAACTATTTGTATCTAGTCACTCTTATGAACTTTGAAGGTGTCCTATGCATCTATATTTGCTACTCTATGAGGGACAAGATGAATGCCACTATGCTATGTTTTCTTTATGTGAAACAAACAAACGTCTTGCAAAGCATTGTTATTCATTAATATTTTGTTTGTACCTTTTCATGTTGCAACATAGTTACTTTATCTTATTGCTAGAACTTTGTCTTTCATGTTATGATTGAAGTACTATGATCCCAGCTTCGAATGTTTTACAAATACTTTGATCAAGTTTATGATGGTGCATGTCACCTCAAAAATTATTCTTTCTTTTTATCACTTACCTACTCGAGGACGAGTAGGAGTTAAGTTTGGGGATGTTGATACGTTGCAAACGTATCTATAATTTTTGATGTTCCATGCTTAGTTTTATCTACTTTCTTATATTTTGTCCACACTTTGGAGTACTTTTCATATGATTTCTTGGACTAACCTATTAACAAGAGCCACAGTGCCAGTTGCATGTTTTCTGCTGTTTTTGGTTCCAGAAAGTCAGAAAATGAATATTCTCGAAATTGTACCGAACAAAATCAAAAGTCGTTATTTTCTCGGAAGATTCATGGAGCCAGAAGGAGAGATAAAGGGGGCCATAGGGTGGCACAACCACCCATAGGTGCGGGTCCCCCTGGCCACGCCAAGGCATGGTCTGGGCCCCCTGGCCGCCCACCGACCTTGCCTCTTCACCTATAAGAAGCCTCCCGATGCATAAACCCTAGATCGAACAGCCCGAGCTATGAAAAGTTTCGCAGCGCCGCCGCCATCGAAGGGGAGATTCGGGGGACATAAAGTCTCGGTTCCGACACCCTGCCGGGATAGGGAAGTGCCCCCGGAGCCATCTCCATCCATCTCCACCGCCATTTCCATCACCATTGCTGATTCCCGTGATGAGGAGGGAGTAATTCTTCCTCGAGGCTAAGGGTTCTACCGGTAGCTATGTGTTCATCTCTCTCTCTCTATGCATGATCATATTGTGATCATGAGCTTTGTAATCAAGTAGATCTACCTTGCTACTCAAGTGCTTTAATAGATCTCTGCTCTCCCCATGTGTGTGAAGTTGACAGTGTGCACACCATGGTGGCACTTAGGCTAGAGATTACAAATACTTGTTATGAGTTATATTTGGAGTTGGATGTCTTTATGAAATTGTGGTGTTTGTTGGGCCCATCTAGTACTCAAGGTGACAGTGTGGGGTTATCTAGATGGGAAAGATGAACTTTGAGGTGTGCTGTTATAGCCCTACCAACGATTAGAGTGTCCAACCGGAGAGTAGTTCAACGTAGTATCACAAAGAAGAATATATTTATATGAGAGTGTTCACTAGTGAAAGTATGATCCCTAGGCCTTGTTCCTAAGCATTGAAACACCGTTTTCAATTAGATCTGTTACATGTTTGCTTGCTTCTATCTTTATTTCAGTTTTCCTTTAGTCTTTTCCCCACGTCAACCACACACCATCATGCTATTTTCTATCACCGTTACCACTTATAATTATCCATACCACTTGTATTTCACTATCTCTTCGCCGAACTAGTGCACCTATACACCTGACAAGTGTATTGGATGTGTTGGGGACACAAGAGACTTCTTGTATCTTGATTGCAGGGTTGCTTGAGAGGGAATACCTTTGACCACTTCCTCCCTGAGTTTGATAAACCTTGGGTGATCCACTTAAGGGAAAACTTGCTGCTGTTCTACAAACCTCTGCACTTGGAGGCCCAACAACTGTCTACAAGAATAGAAGTGCGCAGACATCAAGCCGCAAGAGGACTGTGGGTTCAACCTCCTAGACGTACCAATTGGTATGCACGTCCTGGACAATGAACACCGCCTCAACAAGATAGACAAGTACCAGAAAGAAGAACTTTTCTACAGGGAGATCATGCGCAAGCGCCTCTTGGATCTAGAAGGAAAGAAGGAACTCAATGAGATGATGAGCAAAGTTGCTGATCGGATGTTTCTCTTGCGTTCAGATCTACAAAAGTGTCTCCAACGCATATCTTCCCTGGAGAGGACAAAAAAGAACCTCCGAGCGGCACTCTCTAATAAGACCTCTTCACCATGAAGCATGCCACAGTATCAAATAATCGCAAGGGATTATTTGATCCACAAGGCTTGACTCCAATCTTGGGGGGATTTGAGAGAACCTTGTAATATATCTTATAGTTTTAGCATGTTTACTTTTCCACGCGTATGGTTAGGTTTAAATTTCTAAATTTGCATTAGTTGCATCAACTTTGAGTTCCCTTTGTTCGAGAGAAGAATTATTTCCGTTGAGTTATGAAACTTTACGTCATGATTATTATATTAGATGATTGAATTAGGTTGAGTGTTATGATACTTGTACAACACTCATAATTTTAGAGACTTTCACACCTATAGAAGTATTGATTAAGTTATGAGAAGAAGAATTCTGGTAGCATATTATGATTAAGAGCTTTCAAAAGCCATTGAAGTAGTGAGCATGATCAAATAGCTTGTTGAAAATAAGAAGAAAAAGTGAGCAAGGAAAAATATAGACATGCAAGTATCAAGAAAGAAAAAGAAAGCAGTTATCAAAAGAATCAAGCATATAAAAAAGAGAGAGAAAGAAGAAAAAGAAAATGATCATGAATCTTCACTATTAAACTTAGAGCTACAAATCTCTAAACTCCGTGATTATATGCTATGTTGAATCACTAATAGCTTCTTATAATTTCATTAATACTAGAAAAAGGTGTGGAAGCCCCTAAGTTATGTAATGTGTAAGGGTATGGTAATACCCCCGATGTATATCTACATCTTGTTTCAATTTTTGCCTCATTTATTGTAACGTCTCATGTCTCAATGATGATCTTGTCCATAAACCACCATCTTGCTCGAGGATAAGAAAGAGCCTAGCTTGGGGGAGTTGATGCGTCCAAAATTGAAGCATATTTACCTCTTATTTTTGCATAAATAGAGTAGGGATTTTTGTATTTCACCGCGCCTATGTGCGCTATTTCGCTCTTGTTTCAACAGGATCCCAAATCATAGAGTCATATATGAACATATCAATTAGAGATGTCATATTGTGTAATTATATGATATTTCTAAGTTATAAAAGTCATTTTATGAATTTACCTTCACACCCCGAAGAATAACAAACAAGGAGGAGGCATCAGCAACGATAACGACAACTAGTACGGGCGGAGCCTGCCCATACCGTCCGCCCGTACCAGGCGTCATCGGGACCGCCTCGTCAAATAGTTTCTCCTGGCAAAGATGGGAGGGGGATCCAACATTCATAGCCACCAGAAACCATGAAACACCACATCTGAGAGGGATCTGAAGGAGGAACTTGGCTGGGGTAAAATCCCGGCTGCTTCGCAGATCATCAGAGGACAACACATCATCCCCTTCATCATCAACTGCTGCATCTTCATCACCACCATTACTCCATCTTTCATCGATTAGATCTATTTGTAATTCTAGATCCAATTGTGGTTTGCATTAGATCTACCTCCATACTTTAATCCATCCATTTGATTCTGATGATGTTGTTGATTGCTTCCATGAGTGAGTAGTTCCTTTGTTCTTGGGAGATGGAGAAATCCTAGCACCACTATGAACTTGTAAATAAGATGATATATTCTTGTGTCCATATGACTTTCTTGTCTATGATATAATTATGACTTGTGTTTGATTTCTCTCTTTAGATGATATGTGAAGTCGACCATATATCATTTGCCTTCGGTACTAAACGGAGGAAGAAACCCTTTGTACATGTTGTGGAAGTGTACCTGGAGTGCCCCGTGACAGATTGGCTCCGGCTCGTAACCCACACGGTCAAAGGGAATTTAAGAGGGACTCCCTAAGCTAATTATGATATCCATGGGGAAACCCTTAATTGCGGTGGCCTGTATGGGTGATTGCTCTCAGGCATTGCAGCCGTTATTTAGAGGTGACCTCACACTTGGCTCAACAAAGTGGCTTCCTACGAGCCTTGTCGTGAACATCTTATTATGGGGCTCTCTCCACACATATCATGATACAAGAAGTATGTTATCTTGATTACATATAATAATAGTACTATGCTAGCAGTGTATCCTACATCCCCGGGAATGTTTTAGCCCTATTGAATTCAACCATGCTTTCATACAGTCTTGTTACTTGCTTTCTTCTACTTGTTTTAATTACTTTTCTACAAACAACCATAAATAATTCAAAAACGCTTTACTTGAGATCAAAGACAACTTACAAGTATTCTTTAGTAAATAGTAATGAGGGGCATAAAGACCTTAACGAATAGCTCTCTATGGGTTCGGTATCTTTACTTCAAAACTAGCTATAATTGGTCTGTGCACTTGCAATCATCACTCATGTATCCATGCCATTAAAATTCTGGGATGAAGCCTTTCTTATAGCTACCTTTCTCATCAATATGATTCCTACCAAAGTGCTTAAGTTTGAAACTCCTATGGAAAAACTCCTTCAAATAAAACCTGACTATACGGCTCTTTGTGTCTTTGGTTGTGCATGTTGGCCCAATCTTCGTGCCTACAATAAGCACAAACTCTTGTTTTGCTCCACAAGGTGTGTTTTTCTTGGGTATAGTCCTCTCCATAAAGGTGTCAAGTGTCTTGATGTTTATACCGACCACGTAATTGCCTCCCGTGAAGTTGTTTTTGATGAATGCATTTTTCCGTTTGCCTCCCTTCATCCAAACTCTGGTGCCCAACTCCGTTCTAAAATCCTTCTCCTTACTCGAGATACTATTCTAGCTACTAGTAGTGCATAAAAATGTTATTGATTGCAAATGGGTTTATCGTATCAAGTGTCATGCAGATGACACCATTGACAGATACAAATCTCGATTGGTTGCAAAAGGATTCAAACAATGCTATAGTATTGATTATGAAGACACTTTCAATGCAGTTGTTAAAGAAACCACTAGCATACTTGTTCTGGCAGTTGTTGTGTCTCGTGGATGGAAACTGTGGATGCTAGATGACATGTTCCTTCATGGCATTCTAGAAGAGGATGTCTACATGAAACAACCTCCAGTTTTTGAAAAACCTGGTACTCCACATCACATATGCAAATTGGATAAAGCTCTTTATGCTCTAAAGCAGGCCCTCGTGCATGGTATTCTAGCCTTAGTACCAAGTTTCATGCTCTTGGTTTTATTCTTTCTAAGGCTGATACATCTCTGTTTCTTTATAGAAAGTCTGGCGTCGTGATTTTTTTTCTTATATATGTTGATGACATTATTGTCACCAGTTCTTCAGATACAACTACATCTGCACTTCTTCATGATCTTCAAAATGATTTTGCTCTCAAGGATCTTGGAGACCTTCATTATTTCCTGGGCATTTAGGTGAAACACATTGTTGATGGTTTACTTCTCACTAAGGAAAATATGATGTTGATATTCTCATGAAAGTTTGTATGAACAAGTGTACACCTTCTCCTACACAACTATCTTCCACTAAAAAATTGTTCTTACTTGATCGCTCCCCTTGGTTCGGCTGAGAGTAATCAATACAGAAGTGTTGTAGGTGCCCTTCAATATCTCACTCTGACACGTCATGATATTTTCTTCTCGGTCAACATGGTTTGTCAATACTTACATGCACCCACCACTTCTCACTGGACTGGTGTTAAACGAGTTATGCGCTATGTTCAAGGAACTCCAGAACTTGGTTTAACCTTCCAAAGATCATCATCATGTTTATTAAGTGCTTTTTCACACGCCAACTAGGCAGGATGTCTTGATGATAGGAGATCCATAGGAGGCTTTGCTATACTTTTTGGCTCAAACCTCATATCCTGGAGTGTGTGTAAACAAGCTAGTGTGTCTTGCTCCAGCATTGAAGCAGAATATGAAGCTCTTGCCAATGCCACAATAGAACTCATTTGGGTGAAAGCCTTACTTGATGAACTTGGTGTTATATTACAGTTCAAACCGTGTTTATGGTGTGACAATTTTGGTGCTACTTTTCTGTCAGCAAATCTAGTCTTCCATGCTAGGACTGAACATATTGAGATTGACTATCACTTTGTCCGTGAGAGAGTTGCCAATAAACTACATGAGATTAAATTTATCTCTAGTAAGGATCATTAGGTGGCTGATGGGTTGTCAAAAGATTTTCCTTCCAAGGAACTCGATGACTTCAAGCGTAATCTCAACTTGTCCCAATGTTCTGATTAAGGGGTGGGGGTGTTATGATGTACCATTTTTTTCTCTATTATCTAGTATGTATGTATATGGAGTAGTACTCCAATACAATACCTACCTCCCCTTGTACACGTGACCGGTGGGACTTTTCCACCGACAATATTAACACATACCTGACACCCTAGCGGGGCATCGCTTCTGCCAAACCCTAAACACCAACAGATTCTTCTCCTCCACATCATCCACCAATCCTCATTCTACTCTTTCATTTATATTGGTGGAGGCCCATGAAAAAAAAAGAGGACTAATTTGTCTAATACTACCTCTGTTTGGGATTATTAGGCCAGCAAGCTTTAAAGTTGTTAGAAATTATAAGGCTTATCTCCTTTATTGTCTTAATTCCTGTGACTAGTTAATTTAGATAACTCTCTTTTCTCTCGATCTCCCAATGCACGTTGTTTCATCTCTCATCACGTCTCCTATTTTTTTCTAGCATCTCATGTATGTGGAAACTATTGGTGCATGCATAAATTAATTAAAGTGAGTAATTGACCTTCTTGGTATTAGCGAATTTGCCCTCTGGCCTTATAATCCCAAACAATGGGAGTATTTCCTATATGTACACTTATTAGCGGACAAGGGAGTAGTAGCCGGTGGGAGTGGAAATCAAATGAACAAAAACAATTGTCCTACAAAAATCGACAAAAACAGTCCTCGGCACCAAACATGTAGAAGGGCTAGTGAGAAACAGGTGGTGTATGGTTTCTTCCTTGTTATAGTAAAAAGACTTTTTACTCACATGTCAATTCCTTTTAGCAAGATTATCTAGACAAAGCCGAGTCAATTAATTTGGAGAGAATACTTTTTTTGTATAAAAGACCCAAAAATCGTAGGCTTTAGATGTACTTATTCAAGGTGGAGGACAACACTATCACTTCTTTACGATCATACCTTTACCGATCGCAAGTTCTGATATTTCTTTAGCACTCCAATCAATGGTAGGGTCAAAATTTATCCAGTAGATAACCAGATGCCTCAAAATCATGTCTACACACTAGCCACACGTAGGTATTACGGTCATCGGGGTGATAGAACACAGTCTTTTCTTATGATAGCTCAATCTTCCGACTCGAATCTACAAGCCAGCATGCTATGCTTGCCCTGAATACATATGTTATATTTAGAAAGATGGTAATATGGCTTCATTGCATGGATGCGTTAGAGTAAGAATAAGAAAAAAGTTCCAAGGAAGACTAAAGAGATTTTTATAATATAATGTTGCATATGAGTATAGATTATCAGTTTCTTCAATAATAATATCATCTTCTTTCGAGGAAAATAAGATGTTTTTTCTTCTTCTTGCCACCATGCACTCTATGCAAATATCATGTGTTATGGTCCCCTTGTAAAAGTATTTTTAGTGAGATTTTTTAAGCCACTCAAGATCCTCATCGCCATATGATGTTAAGATAATGCACCAAAAATTCCAATTTTCCTCAAATATAACTGTGGAGTTAACTCTTCTTCCTCCTACTAATTTAGCCAAATTAGCAAGTTCCTTTTTCCACCTATTTTTCCTCTTTCTATTGTGCCCATACAAACTTGACACTATCCTTGAAAATATTGAAAAAAAAAACTTCTTTGTTTAATTTTATTTCCTTTGGTTTAGAACAACTTGATAGAATTTCATGACAAAGTGTTCAGAAGTATACATAGTGATCTCTTGATATAGCAAAGCGGATCGTGTCTGCAAAATCTGAACCATCTGATTAATAGCATTACTGCACGGAGACAGATCATGAATGCCATTTCCAATATCTGAACACCCTTTTGCCAGTATATATTATCAACTATACAAACAGAGAGAATTAGAAAACTTTGGACCAATGGACCATAACTGAATCACATCGAACTGCAGGGAAGTAACTAACGTTGCTCGTAGCACATTATTAGCAGTACATAGCATACAGCCATCTTCAACAAACCGAAACATAATTTTTTTTTTTAAAAAAAACATAAATGCCAAGCTAATAGAACGTTCAGATGGACATCGCCGCTCCTTTCTAGTGAAGGACCTGCACGAGTTTCTAATAGACCAAGGCATAAGTAGGGTGTTAAGCCGAGTCCTGCTAAAATATCACATCTAATTTATTTGGTGATTTCTAGTTCAACTTTAAGTCAAATTTGGACTAGAAATTGCCAAATGAACCAAAAGCAGGATTTTGGCTGAAAATCTCGCTTGCATCTCTAGCATAACAAGCTTCAACTCTTTCTTCCATGGGCAGACTTGAGGAGATCAGCCAGCACCAGAGGGCAGCTTGCCGCCAGGTGCTTATACCCCTCCGTGGCCAACACGGCATCAAGAATCGCCGGACTGCTGAGGATGAACTTGACACAGCTTGTCTTGAGTTGGGAGCAATTGTGCTGCTCAGCTAACGCCAGAGTGGTGGCCACCGTGTCGACGATGACGCCACGAGAGAGCTTGGCCTCGCAGATCAGCTTGAGCCTTTCAAGTCCGTACCTGTCAGCACTCAGCAGCCGCAAGCAGATGCTGAGCCATCATCATGGTAGACGCCTCCTGCTCATCTTCCAGTTCAGGGGCCTCGTCAGTATAGATGAAATGAAGCAGCAACTTGAACACGGACGCCTCCATGCCCTGGACCTTCACACTCCGGGAGCTCTTCTCCTTCATCTCCCCAAAAAATTCCGCCATGAAAACCGGGGACCTCGCAGCCAATATGTTCTTGTGCGCCGGAAAAGACTCGCCGGAGACGAGGAGCGTGACGTCCGCCCCCGTCCCGCTCTGCAAGAGCTGGCCGAAGTGCAGGTGCAAGTTGGTGGATGGTGGAACGAGCTCCTCGTTAGCTGGCAATAATGGGATCGTGGGCACCGGCAACTCCCGCAGAATCGTGATGGAGCATTCCACAGCCAGAGAATCGCCCCTGAGATAGCCCGATGCTGCTATGTCTCCTGTTTCCATGAGTACGAGCGGATCTGCGGCAGAATTGCGGCTCACGAACGCCCTTGCCACACTCTTCTCTTGGGATGGTTCAAGTACGCCTCTCGGGTCCACCAATCGGCAGCCCAGAGCAGCCCTCACGTGGCTCGTCCGGGGCTCGCCGAGGAACACGAGCGTCAGTGCAAACCACCTGGAAACTTTTCTCCACTCAAATTTGTCAAAACCAGACAACGGATTAGAACCCTTCCGAAGAAACAATGGCTCGTCATAGCCGGTACCGAACATCATGGTCGCGGGATACATGTGAATTTCCCATTCGTACCCGTCGACGTTCCATCTGGATTTGATGAAACCGTCGCCACCATGGCCCCTCTTCGCAGTGCACATGGACTTGGTGGCGCTATATCCATCGATCTTGAGCAGCTGCACCACGCGCGTACAACCGGTGAGGTTCGTGGAGGCACTGGCCATGGCGAGGTGTTTGCTTTGTGGAGTCTACGCCACACTATGGTCTACTACGGCCTACCGGCGGGTACACTTTATACTGGGCGCCTGGAATGTGAGCCTGCGCGACCGCTCGGGAAGAGTGAGCCCAATGCGAATGCCGATCACCGCTCGGGAAGTTGAAGCAAACTGATGATGAATCAATGAGGAAGGCCCACAATCACCGCTCGCATTATGGTAACGGGCATTAATTCCAAGAAAAATCGGGCGTACAGCTGCCATTGGCATGCGAGCTGTTGCTGTTGCCTGTTGGTATTCTGCATCGATTGCTCTCCGCTTTCCGGCTAGCTAGCTGGTTCCAACGTCCACGGGTGAGTACCGGCGGGAGCAGTCATCGGCTTCCGCGTGTGGTTCAGAGTGTGTGAATCGGTTTCTTGCATTTCTTCTGGCTGGTCAGAGTAAGATTTTTTTTTTTGATGGAAGGTTCGAAGTGAGTCCGGCTTTGAATTAATGAAGCCAACAACCGGCTAGAAGGTACACCATTAGTTACAACACACGCGTGCCCAAGGAGCCCACCACGACATACAACAAAAGTCAACATAGAAAACGTCACACCGGAGCGCCGGCTAGATCCAAGATGAGGGAGCTTTGTCTTCGGTTGCACCGGAGTGATCACGACCAGCTCCACACCAACAATCCTCCACCGCACCAAGATAGCAGCCCACGGGGGACTCGACGACAGGGCGGCAACCTAGCAGAACTTGAGGAGTCAAAGGAGGGGGGTCTTGCAGCGACGCCTCCAAAGGTGAATGGCGCAAGAACGCGACATCGTCGTCGACAGGGACCGAGGTCCTGCAAAGCTTTCACCCAGACCCGGAGCCACCACCCTCGGAGCTCGGGCTAGGACCAGACCCAGACATACCATATTCCCCTGGTATTGGGAAAAACCCACCGGTAACAGCTACGACCAGACGCCCACCTAGCAGAGCCCCCCAAGGCGCTAGAGGAGACATCAGCTACCACAGCCATACCGTGTAAATGTAGCCAGACCAACAGTATGCGAGGACTACGACACCAGCGAGAGGACACATGGTGCTCCACAGGACACTGTCAGAGAGACTAGCCCGAAACGAGACCACCTAGGGAACAGCCTTGGAGCGGAGGGGCGGAATCCATCAATCTGGCCCGTGGAATCAGCGTCGGGACGCCTTCAACAAGGGAGCGACACCTGGAGGTAACGCCATCACCGGTCTTAGCCTAAGCCAAGTGCAGCTTTCGCCGAGATCCAACCGAACCAAAATCCGGACGCCTACACGAGGACGCAGAGCGGACCCGACCGAACTCACAACCGCACCACCGAACCACCTGAGGGTCGGAGGGAGAGCACGCTGCCTACCCTAGCAAGCGTGCGCCAGCCTGGGAACCCCTCCCGGCGAACCGTTAAGAACGACACCCGGTAGTTGACGCACAGCGGCAACCAACCTGAAAGCGGCACATCGAGAGCAAGGTAGGGAGACCGGGATGGCGACCGGGACCATCCTGGCTCAGATCTAGGCCCATGAGCCCAGATCTGGCCACCAACCCGGACCCACCAGACCTAGATCTAGGCTCGCAGGCCCAGATCTAGATCTGGCCACCGCCATCAGTTCCCTGCATCCCGACGGTGGGGCGCCACCCAGAGGTCTGATGTCTACGCACTTCTATTCTTGTAGACAGTTGTTGGGCCTCCAAGTGCAGAGGTTTGTAGAACAGCAGCAAGTTTTCCCTTAAGTGGATCACCCAAGGTTTATCGAACTCAGGAGGAAGTGGTCAAAGGTATCCCCTCTCAAGCAACCCTGCAATCAAGATACAAGAAGTCACTTGTGTCCTGATACATTGCAAATTATCTATAATTTTTGATGTTACATGCTTAGTTTTATCCACTTTCTTGTGTTTTCTTCCAACTTTGGAGTACTTTTCATATGATTTCTTGGACTAACCTATTAACAAGAGCCACAGTGCCAGCTGCCTGTTTTCTGTTGTTTTTGGTTCCAGCAAAGTCAGAAAATGAATATTCTCGGAATTGGACGGGACAAAAGCCAAAGTGCCTATTTTTCCGGATGTCATCAAGTGCCAGAATACGAGACGGAGAGGGGCCAGGGTGCCACCACACCACCTGGCCGCGCGGCCAGGCCTGGCCCGCGCCAGGGGGTGGTGTGGCCGCTCCCGGCACCCCCTCGGCCTCTCCTTCCGCCTATATATTGCCCTCGGGACGAAAACCCTAAGTACCTGATCAAAAATCCACGAAAGAGTCTGTAGCCGCCGTCATCTCCATCCCTAGATCGGGAGGGATCTGAAGCTCTTCCCGGCACCTTGCCGGAGAGGGGAATTCACCCTGTAGGCCTTCTTCATCACCATGCAAGCCTCCGGTGTGATGCGTGAGTAGTTCATCCTTGGACTACGGATCCATGTAGTAGCTAGATGGCTGGTTCTCCTCCTTTGTGCTTTCATGTTTAGATCTTGTGAGCTCCGTTCATGATCAAGATCATCTATTTGTAATTCTGCATGTTGTGTTTGCGGGGATCCGATGGATATTGAGATTCTATTTCAGATTGATTATTGATTCTATCATGTCTTTGTTATTTGAGGTCTTGCATGCTTTCCGTTGTTAGTAGCTATCTTGGTCAAGTAGATGGTAGCAACTCCAAGAGTTAGTATTTATGCTCGATAGTGGGTTCATGCCTCTGGTAATCTGGGGAAGTGACAGAAATCTCTAAGGTACTAGATGTGATGTAGCTACTAGGGAGAAAACAACAATCTTTTATTCATAGAACAATCGTATTGTTTACTTTACACGCAGTTCGTAAAGCAATTATCTGTTGCTTGTAACTTAATACTAGAGGGGGTTCGGATGATAACCTGAAGGTGGATTATTAGTCATAGATGCAGTTGGATGGCGGTCTATGTATTATGTTGTAATGCCCAATCAAGTCTCAAAGGAGTCAACATGATTAGTATATGCATATATTGCTTTCTCGGTGTTTGTCAATTGCCCCGCTGTAATTTGTTCACCCAGCATGTTATCTATCTAATGTGAGACACCTCTAGTGAACTATGGATCAATCTTTTACTGCTTTGTGTTTACTTTCTGCAAACTTTTACTTCTTTCCATTTGATACGTTTAATTCTTTATTTTTCGCAAAACACGGTCAGCTTGACAACCTCATCGCAAGTTGGGGACAAAGTTCTGTGGTTGTGTTGTGTAGGTCTCCATGTTGCTAGTAGCACCGGTAGTGCGCCCTGCCAAAGCTCAGCTAGTAACACCTTTGGGGTGTTTCCTTGCTCCTACTGGTTCGATTAAACCTTGGTTTCATAACTGAGGGAAACTTGCTGCTGTGTTCATCATACCTTCCTCTTGGGGTTCCCAACGAGCTCTACATCAACACTGCCATCAAGCATTTTTCTGGGCGTTGTGCATTGAGCCATCAAGCGATTTTCTGGCGTCGTTGCCGGGGAGTCAAGGACATCTTCACAAGGGGAGTCCCTCATAACCAATCTCTTTACTTTGTTGTTTTTGTTTTGCTTTGTTTTCTTGTTTTGTTCTTCAAAAAACACAAAAAAAATAGTTTTACTTGTTTGCTTTCTTAATTGAAAACCCCAAAAATGACTACTCTTGAAAACACTAAGTTGTGTGACTTCACTAGCACCAACAACAATGATTTTATGAGCACACCTATTGCTCCACCTGTGGCTGAAAATACTTTCTTTGAGATAAAACCTGCTTTGCTCAATCTTGTTATGAGAGAACAATTCTCTGGTATTGGTAATGAAGATGTTGCTTCCCATCTAAATAAATTTGTTGAACTTTGTGAGATGCAAAAGCATAGGGATATAGATGGTGATATTATTAAGCTGAAATTTTTTCCTTTCTCTTTGAGAGGAAAAGCTAAAGAATGGTTGAATTCCTTAACTAGGAATAGTATTGATTCTTGGACTAAATGCAAAGATGCTTTTATTAGAAAATACTATCCTCCTGCTAAGATTATATCCATGAGAAGTGAAATAATGAAGTTTAAACAACTTGATAATGAACATGTTGCTCAAGTTTGGGAAAGAATTAAATCTTTGGTAAAGAATTGTCCCACTCATGGACTGACTGCTTGGATGATCATCCAAACTTTTTATGCAGGATTGAACTATTCTTCAAGGAACCTATTGGATTTTGCTGTTGGAGGTACCTTTATGACCATCACTTTGGGTGCTGTAACAAAACTTTTGGACAATATGATGGTTAATTATTCTGAATGGCATACTGAGAGAGCTCCACAAGGTAAGAAGGTAAATTCTGTTGAGGAAACCTCCTCCTTGAGTGATAAGATTGATATTATTATGTCTATGCTTGTTAATGGGAAAGCCCATATTGATCCAAATAATATTCCTTTAGCCTCTTTGGTTGCTCAAGAAGAGCAAGTTGATGTGAACTTCATAAGAAATAACAATTTTGGCAACAATGCTTATGGGAATAATGCTTATAGGAACAATTTTGGTAACAACAATTATAAGCCATATCCTCCCAACGATGGTAATGCTTATGGAAATTCTTACAACAATAATAAGAGTGCTCCCTCTGAACTTGAAGTTATGCTTAAAGAGTTTATTTGTAAACAAACTGCTTTCAATAAAACTATTGAGGAAAAACTCTCTAATGCTGAAAGAAATATAACATCTTTAGCTGAAGCTCAAACTACTTTGAATAAAATGGCTGCTACACCTGAAACTAATGATAATCTTTGCAGCTACCAATGCTATATAAGTAAGAATTGATGAAAATGTTAGACTATTAGCTGAATTACATGCTAAGTGGGAAAGAGAAGATGAAATTGCTAGGAACATTAGTGTTTCTACTATTACCACAACTAGTGTTGAGGCTAGTAATAGTTCTACTACTTTAGATGATAAGATTTTGATCTTGATGGTTGCAATATCTCTAAAGTTATTAAGTTCCTACAAAAGCTTGCTAGAAGTCCTAATGCTAGTGCTATGAACATGGCTTTTACAAAACACATTACTAATGCTCTCGTAAAGATTAAAGAAGAAAAGATGAAACATAAAGCTTCTATTCCTATAAAGCAAGAGGATGGTTGGGAACCCATCATTAATATGAAAGTGAGTGACTTTGATTTCAAAGCTTTGTGTGATCTTGATAGTAGTGTTTCTATTATGCCTAGAAGGATTTATGATATGCTTGATTTGCCTCCTCTTAAAGATTGCTATTTGAATGTCCCACTTGATGATAATGTTAAAAAGAAACTCATGGGGAGTCTTAATGATGTTCTTATTATGGTTAACAATTCCTATGTCCCCGTTGATTTCTATGTTTTGGATGTTGAATACAATGCTTCTTGTCCTATTACTTTGGGAAGACCTTTTCTTAGAAATATTGGTGCCATCATTGATATGAAAGAATGCACCATTAAATATCAACTCCCACTCAAGAAAGGTATAGAACACTTCCCTAAAAAGATAGAAAAGATTTCTTTTGCTTCTCCTATGAAAACAAAATTTGTTCTTAATGCTTCTTCATTTGAGAATACTTGATCCTTTCTCTTGCTTCTTATGCCTAACTTAAAGGCGTTAAAGAAAAGTACTTATTGGAAGATAACCCAAAAGTTTTAGATGAGTCTTGGAAGTTATTACCTCTATAATAACCTCTCTTATCCTTTTTATTTGCTTTTTGTGCCAAGAGTAACCTCTAATGAGAGAGAAGTAATGATTGGGAAAGTTGCTGTCCCAAAACAGATTTATATGCTTCACCGTAAAATTTCGTGAGAGCGCTCTGTATGTCGGCTTGAGCTGTAATTTTTTCTAATTCTGCCCCAGGTTGTTATCTAACTTTCCTTAGTTCAACACGTTTTTATTTGAGCAACGGAAGGTCTTCAAAAAAAATCGTCTTTACCTGCTGATCTGTTTTGACAGATTTCTGCCATTTTCTGCATTTGCTTCTTGTTAGTTCCTTCTTGAGTTCTTTTGGGGAATTGATATTTCTGAGGGAACTGCTACAGTAGCTAGTGTTCTAATGGAAGTTTATTTGGTGTTAGAACTGAACCTTAAGACTTATTTATCTTAAGTGCACTAATGTTGCTAATGAGATTGTGTGAAGTTTTGTATGAAGGAAAATTTTCAGGTGTATGGAAGGAATGAGTAATGAGATGAAGGGTGGACTAAAGCTCAAGCTTGGGGATGCCACGCGTGTCACCCCAAGAAATATACAAGAAGTACAAGCGTCAAATCTTGGGGATGCCCAAGGCATCCCCTTCTTCATCAATAAAAATCCCAGGTTTCTTCCAAACGCTTCATTTTTATTGTTTCATGCACAATTCTGTTTTTCTTGGAGCGTCTTCTTTTTCGTTTTTGTTTTGATTTTTCGTTTCCTTTTGTTTGCTTAGTTTTCTGAATAAATTGGTTGGACCCCCTCTTTCATACATTGGTTTGCAAATAGATTGGTTTGGTTTGGAAAAGAGTAGGAAAGTTCATGCTTATGTGGTAAAAAGAGCTCGTTTTTGACTATGGCCTTTGCTTTGTCATGCCATGCTTGATATTGTTTTGGATTTATGCTTAGTATTCTTTGCTGTAGCATGACATGTTATAAACAATTGAGATTGCTTAATGTGCCTTAGATGAATCATGCGTTGTTTTAGCATATTAAAGCATAGTATAGTGGTATTCTCCTTTGATGCTTTATTTGGATTGACTTGGCGCATGCTCACACCATGTTATGAGTATCTCAAGTCACCATAGCCTTTATGATCCTTTAGTCTTCAACTTGTAGTATCACTTTATGCTTTGATCAATGATGTTTTGTCGCTCTGCATGATTATGGCCATTATTGCTCTCTTAGTTTGTCGCTCCCAGTCTTTTGCTAGCCTCCACAACAAAGTATGAGTTCCACTCATGCATCCAACTCCCTAAACCAAGTTATTCCAAACAGTCCACCATACCTACCTACTAGTTTATGCTATTCCAAGTATATTCATGCTTTTGTTTACCTTCCAAATTAAACTTGTTATGAGAAAACTAGTGATTAAAGCTCTCACGAACTTGATGGCACACTTTACTTTTCTTGCCCTTAATAAACTTGAACCATTGCGTCTTCTATGTTGTATATGCTTGCACTTATTTGTCAGGAATTAGTAGAACCATGCTTTCATGGGGAATTCTTTCAACATTGTACTTGGTACTTGTACCTAGTTGATATCATGATCTTTTGTATATGGATGTCGTCGGTGTGAAATGAAAGGGGAGCTTGTAAGTCCATGGAGTTATGTATATGTGTTAGAGAAACGCCTAGGTCGCTGGTCTAATCCATGCTGACATGGTGGAAACCTGCAGCGTAACCATAATGAGATGTCGATGAAGCATTCTTCTTATAAAAAAGAGTCCTATATTGAGAAAAAAAAGAGAAAAGAGAAAAAAAAAGATACTATGAAAAGAGGAAAGAGAGAAAAAAGCACCATATTCCCATGGTAAATAAGAAGAATGCTGAGATGCTCGTTGTCTGCTTGCCTTGTCATTTTGATATGGTGATTCTTCCGTATCATCGGGCAAGGGGTACCCCGTTGGCGGTTCTCTATGATACACATATACTTACAATGACAAGAACTTACCGGTGACTAAAGTTGAGTAGCATGAGGAGCGGCCCTCGTATACAAGGGACATGAGATTTCTGACTTATACTTCGTCAAGCATGTACACCATAGTTTGTTCACTTTAACCTTAATCACTTCAAGATGCTTATGATAGGGGCAATGAGAGCTGAAAGCTATAAGTACCATAATTTTTGGAAGCTCTTTATGAGACTTGAATCTCTACTTCCTTTTACAAAGGCCTTTCTTCCACCATTATATTGAGTCTCCACCTTCTATCTTTATGCACATACTTTGAGAGCATAGTGGCTATTCTTAGTTCTATGTGCATTGTCCCAAGACTAGTTGATTGATGCATACTTTCGTATTGCTTGTTTTAAACTATTGTATCTAGTCACTCTTATGAACTTTGAAGGTGTCCTATGCATTTATATTTGCTACTCTATTGAGGGACAAGCTGAATACTATTATGCTATGTTTTCTCTATGTGAAACAAACAAACGTCTTGCAAAGCATTGTTATTCATGAATCTTTTGTTTGTGCCTTTTCTTGTTGCATCATAGTTTCTTTGCTTATTGCTAGAACTTTGTCTTTCATGCTAGGATTGAAGTACTATGATCCCAGCTTTGAATGTTTTACAAATACTTTGATCAAGTCTTTGATGGTGCATGTCACCTCAAAAATTATTCTTTCTTTTTATCACTTACCTACTCGAGGATGAGCAGGAGTTAAGCTTGGTTGGGGATGTTGATACATTGCAAATGTATCTATAATTTTTTATGTTCCATGCTTGGTTTTATCCACTTTCTTGTGTTTTGTTCCAACTTTGGAGTACTTTTCATATGATTTCTTGGACTAACCTATTAACAAGAGCCACAGTGCCAGCTCCCTGTTTTCTGCTATTTTTGGTTCCAGGAAAGTCAGAAAATGAATATTCTCGGAATTGGACGGGACAAAAGCCAAAGTGCCTATTTTTCCGGATGTCATCAAGTGCTAGAATACGAGACGGAGAGGGGCCAGGGGGCCACCACACCACCTGGCCGCGCGGCCAGGCCTGGCCCATGCCAGGGGGTGGTGTGGCCGCTCCTAGCACCCCCTCAGCCTCTCCTTCCGCCTATATATTGCCCTCGGAACGAAAACCCTAAGTACCCGATCAAAAATCCACGAAAGAGTCTGTAGCCGCCGTCATCTCCATCCCTAGATCGGGAGGGATCTGAAGCTCTTCCCGGCACCCTGCCGGAGAGGGGAATTCACCCTGGAGGCCTTCTTCATCACCATGCAAGCCTCCGGTGTGATGCGTGAGTAGTTTATCCTTGGACTACGGATCCATGTAGTAGCTACATGGCTGGTTCTCCTCCTTTGTGCTTTCATGTTTAGATCTTGTGAGCTCCGTTCATGATCAAGATCATCTATTTGTAATTCTGCATGTTGTGTTTGCGGGGATCCGATGGATATTGATATGCTATTTCAGATTGATTATTGATTCTATCATGTCTTTGTTATTAGAGATTTTGCATGCTTTTCGTTGTTAGTAGCTATCTTGGCCAAGTAGATGCTAGCAACTCCAAGAGTTAGTATCTATGCTCGATAGTGGGTTCATGCCTCTGGTAATCTGGGGAAGTGACAGAAATCTCTAAGGTACTAGATGTGTTGTTGCTACTAGGGAGAAAACAACAATCCTTTGTTCATAGAACAATCGTATTGTTTACTTAATACTAGAGGGGGTTTGGATGATAACATGAGGGTGGATTATTAGTCATAGATGCAGTTGGATGGCGTTTTATGTATTATGTTGTAATGCCCAATCAAGTCTCAAAGGAGTCAAGATGATTAGTATATGCATATATTGCTTTCTCGGTGTTTGTCAATTGCCCCGCTGTAATTTGTTCACCCAGCATGTTATCTATCTAATGTGACACACCTCTAGTGAACTATGGATCCCGGTCCTTTCTTTTACATACAATCTACAATCTTTTACTGCTTTGTGTTTACTTTCTGCAAACTTTTACTTCTTTCCATTCGATTCGTTTAATCCTTTGTTTTCGACAAAACACGGTGAGATTGACAACCTCATCGCAAGTTGGGGACAAAGTTCCGTGGTTGTGTTGTGCAGGTCTCCACGTTGCTACTAGCACCGGTAGTGCGCCCTGCCAAAGCTCAGCTAGTAACACCTTTGGGGTGTTTCCTTGCTCCTACTGGTTCGATTAAACCTTGGTTTCATAACTGAGGGAAACTTGCTGCTGTGCTCATCATACCTTCCTCTTGGGGTTCCCAACGAGCTCTACATCAACACCGCCATCAAGTATTTTTCTGGGCGCCGTGCATTGAGCCATCAAGTCCCTAACACACCCAATACACTTGCCAGGTGTATAGGTGCACTAGTTCAGCGAAGAGATAGTGAAATACAAGTGGTATAGATAATTATAAGTGGTAACGGTGCCAGAAAATAGCTTGCTGGCGTGTGGTTGACATGGGAAAAGACTAAAGTCAAACTGAAATAAAGAAGGAAGCAAGCAAACATGTAACAGATCTAATAGAAAACGGTGTTTCAATGCTTAGAAACAAGGCATGGGGATCATACTTTCAGTAGTGAACACTCTCATATAAATATCTTCTCTTTATGGTACTACTCTTAACTACTCTCCGGTTAGACACTCTAATCATTGGTAAGGCTATAACAGCACACCTCAAACTAAGCTTTCCCATCTACAAAACCCCACACTGTCACCTTGAGCACTAGATGGTTCCAACAAACACCACAATTTCATAAAGACATCCAACTCCAAATATAACTCATAACAAGTACTCCATCCATCCCAAGGCTTAAGGCATATATCTTTTTTCAAAAGTCAAGCCATGTAAAGTTTGACCAAAATTTTAGAAAAAACTATCAAAAACTATTATATTATATAGATACCATGTGAAAATATGTCTCATGATGTATGAAAGGGTATGGATTACATATTGTAAATATTAATATTTTTCTCTAAAAATTTGGTCAAACTTTAGGTAGTTTGACTTTTGAAAAAAGTTATATGCCTTAAGCCTTGGGACAGACGTAGTATTTGTAATCTCTAGCCTAAGTGCCACCATGGTGTGCACGCTATCACTTTCACACACATGGGGAGAGCAGAGATCTATTAAAGCACTTGAGTAGATCTACTTGATTACAAAGTTCATGATCATAATATGATCATGCATAGAGAGAGAGATGAACACATAGCTACCGGTAGAACCCTTAGCCTTGAGAGAGAACTACTCCCTCCTCATCATGGGAATCAGCAACGGTGATGGAGATGGTGGTCGAGATCGATGGAGATGGCTCCAGGGGCACTTCCCCATCCCGGCAGGGTGCCGGAACAAAGAATTTTTGTCCCCCGAATCTCCCCTTCAGTGGCGGCAGCGCTGCAGAACTTTTCGTGGATTTCTGATTGACTATCTAGGGTTTTTGCATCGGGAGGAATATATAGGCGAAGGGGCAAGGTCGGTGGCTGGCCAGGGGGTCCACATCATGCCCTGGGGCGGCCTAGGGTTGCCCGCGCCAAAGGAGGGTGTGGCCACCCTGTGCCCCTCTCCTTCTGCCTCTGTGAGTCTTCCGAGAAAATAACAACTTTGGCTTTTGTCCGGTCCATTTCCGAGAATATTCATTTTCTGACTTTCCTGGAACCAAAAACAACAAAAAAAGGCAACTGACACTATGGCATCTTGTTAATAGGTTAGTCCAAGAAATCACATGAAAAGTACTCCAAAGTGTGGACAAAACATAAGAAAGTAGATAAAACCAAGCATAGAACATCAAAAATTATAGATACATTTGCAATGTATCAGGGTCCACCCACCCCACTACTGCCGCGATGGAGCCCCGATGAGGCAGCAGGCCTGGACTACCACCGCCGGAGGAGGCAGCACGCACCGCGCACCTTCGAGCCCCCGAGCTCCACAGGACGGATGGGCTTCCGCCCGCGTCACCAACGCCACCAGCCTGCCCAGAACGTTGAGCCACCACACCGATGCTTAGGCAGCTGTGCCCCCGGCGTGCATAGTCGCCCGCGCCGCCATGCCCGCACGGGAGGAAGAGAAGGCCTCGCCGTCGCCTGCACCTCCGGGGCTTCACCCGGAGATGCCCTCCGGCGGCAGCGAGGTGGGGGGAGAGGAGGAGGGGCTGGCAACGGCCTAGTGTTGCCTGCGCCAAGGGGGGTGTGTCCACCCTGTGGCCCCTCTCCGACTCTCCTTCTGGCTCCGTGAGTCTTCCGGAAAAATATCAACTTTGGCTTTTGTCCCGTCCAATTCCGAGAATATTCATTTTCTGACTTTTCTGGAACCAAAAACAGCAGAAAACAGGCAACTGGCACTGTGGCATCTTGTTAATAGGTTAGTCCAAGAAATCATATGAAAAGTACTCCAAAGTGTGGACAAAACATAAGAAAGTAGATAAAACCAAGCATGGAACATCAAAAATTATAGATACATTTGCATTGTGTCAACATCCCCATACTTAACTCCTGCTCGTCCTCGAGTAGGTAAGTGACAAAAATAAAGCACTTCCCTCAAAATCTCAATTCCCCAAAAGAATTCAAAAAGGAATCAACAAGAAGCAAATGCAGAAAATGGCAGAAATCTGTCAAAACAGACCAGCAGGTAAAGACAAATTTTTTCAAAGACCTTCTGTTGCTCAAATCAAAAAGTGTTGAACTAACAAAAGTTAGATAACAACCTGGGGCAGAAGAACAAAAATTCACGCATCAAAAGGACTTACAGAGATTTTACATGAATTTTTACGGTGAGGCACAGAAATCTGTTTCGGGACAACAACTTTCCCAATCATTACTTCTCTCTCATTAGAGGTTACTCTTGGCACAAAAAGCAAATAAAAAGGATAAGGAGCGGTTATTACTGAAGCAATAACTTCCAAGACTCAACTAAAACTTTTGGGTTATCTCTCAATAAGTACTTTTCTTTAACGCCTTTAAGTTAGGCTTGATAGTTTGAGAAGATGCTCACATAAGAAATATGAATTGAAGTAAAAGAGAGGATCAAGAAGAAAATTCAAAACACATTTAAGTCTAACCCACTTCCTATGCATAGGGATCTTGTAAAGAAACAAGTCATTAAAGCACAAAGCAACAAGCATAGAAAAGTAAAACAGGTGCAACTTCAAAAATTTCAACATAAAGAGGGGAAACTTAATATTGTTGAGATACATAAAACCACGTTTCCCTCTCTCATAATAACTTTCGGTAGCATCATGAATAAAATTAACAATATAACTATCATATAAAACATTCTTATCATGAGCCACATGCATAAAAGAATTAATACTCTCCACATAAACATAGTCATTCTTATTAATTATAGTGGGAGCAAATTCAACAAAATAGCTATCATTATTATTCTCATCACCATAATCATCAAATATAGGAGGCATATTGTAATCATAATTAATTTTCTCCTCAATAGTAGGTGGACTGAAAATATCATATTCATCATTGTAATCATCATATATTGGAGGTTTGGTATCATCATAAGCAATAGAATAGCTATCTTCTAAAGCTGGGGAACTAAAAAGATCATTTTCATAAAAACTAGCTTCCCCAATCTTAGTCTTTTCCATAGCATTAGCAATAATGGTGTCCAAAGAATTCATACTAACAACATTGTTATTAGTATGCAAATAAAGTTCCATAGGTTTTTTAATTTTCTCTTCAAATACTTCATGTCCTAACTCAAGATAAATCCTATAAAGCTCTCTAATTTTGTTGTTGTTTTCCATTAAGCCTAACTAGTGAAAACAAGAAACAAAAAGACAAAATTGCAGAATCTAAAGGAAATAACTTCGAGCACTCACACCGAAGGATGTGAATACCTTTTACCTTACCTCCCCGGCAACGGTGCCAGAAAATAGCTTGATGTCTACGCAATTCTATTCTTGTAGACAGTTGTTGGGCCTCCAAGTGCAGAGGTTTGTAGAACAGCAGCAAGTTTTCCCTTAAGTGGATCACCCAAGGTTTATCGAACTCAGGGAGGAAGTGGTCAAAGGTATCCCCTCTCAAGCAACCCTGCAAACAAGATATAAGAAGTCTCTTGTGTCCCCAACACACCCAATACACTTGGCAGGTGTATAGGCGCACTAGTTCGACGAAGAGATAGTGAAATACAAGTGGTATAGATAATTATAAGTGGTAACGATGCCAGAAAATATCTTGCTAGCGTGTGGTTGACGTGGGAAAAGACTAAAGGCAAACTGAAATAAAGAAGGAAGCAAGCAAACATGTAACTGATCTAATAGCAAACGGTGTTTCACTGCTTAGAAACAAGGCCTAGAGATCATACTTTCACTAGTGAACACTCTCATATAAATATCTTCTCTTTATGATACTACTCTTAACTACTCTCCGGTTGGACACTCTAATCATTGGTAGGGCTATAACAGCACACCTCAAACTAAGCCTTTCCCATCTAGAAAACCCCACACTGTCACCTTGAGCACTAGATGGTTCCAACAAACACCACAATTTCATAAAGACATCCAACTCCAAATATAACTCATAACAAGTATTTATAATCTCTAGCCTAAGTGCCACCATGGTGTGCACGCTGTCACTTTCACACACATGGGGAGAGCAGAGATCTATTAAAGCACTTGAGTAGCAATGTAGATCTACTTGATTACAAAGCTCATGATCACAATATGATCATGCATAGAGAGAGATGAACACATAGCTACCGGTAGAACCCTTAGCCTCGAGAGAGAACTACTCCCTCCTCATCATGGGAATCAGCAACGGTGATGGACATGGTGGTGGAGATCGATGGAGATGGCTCCGGGGGTACTTCCCCGTCCCGACAGGGTGCCGGAACAGAGACTTTATGTCCCCCGAATCTCCGCTTCGGTGGCGGCGGCGCTGTGGAACTTTTCATGGATTTCTGATTGACCATCTAGGGTTTTTGCATCGGGAGGAATATATAGGCGAAGGGGCAAAGTCGGTGGCCGGTCAGGGGGCCCACACCATGCCCTGGCGTGGCCTAGGGTTGCCCGTGCCAAAGGGGGGTGTGGCCACCATGTGGCCCCTCTCCGACTCTCCTTCTGCCTCCGTGAGTCTTCCGCTAAAATAACAACTTTGGCTTTTGTCCGGTCCATTTCCGAGAATATTCATTTTCTGACTTTCCTAGAACCAAAAACAGCAGAAAATAGGCAACTGGCACTGTGGCATCTTGTTAATAGGTTAGTTTAAGAAATCATATGAAAAGTACTCCAAAGTGTGGACAAAACATAAGATAGTAGATAAAACCAAGCATGGAACAACAAAAATTATAGATACATTTGCAATGTATCAGGGTCCACCCACCCCACTACTGCCGCGATGGAGCCCCGACGGGGCACCAGGCCTGGACTACCACCGCCGGAGGAGACGGCACGCACCGCGCACCTGCGAGCCCTCGAGCTCCACAGGACGGATGGGCTTCCACCCATGGTGCCGACGCCACCAGCCTGCCCAGAACGTCGAGCCGCCACACCGATGCCTAGGCAGTCGCGCCCCCGACCAACGCCGCACCCCCGGCGTGCACAGCCTCCCGCGCCTCCACGCCCGCGCGGGAGGAAGAGAAGGCCTCGTCGTCGCCTGCGCCTCCGGGGCTTCGCCCGGAGATGCCCTCCGGCGGCGGCGAGGTGGGGGGAGAGGAGGAGGGGCTGGCGACGGCGCTGAGCAAGGCTCGCTCGCGCCCGCTCGCGGGAGCGGACTGAGCCGTGGAGAAGAGTTTTGGTCCGCAACCCGTGGCTGATAGTGTGAGTATCATATTACTAGTATCATGCATATGATACTAGTGTATGATACTATCTTTATAGTGCATGGTATTATGTGATAGTATCATAGTAATACTATATTTAATGTTTGTAGAATCTCAATGTAAAATTGTGTACTCCCTCCGTTTTAGTTTATTAGACACACACGCCGTTTAAGAACAACTTTCACCATTATTTTTGGTTTAATTTTTTTGCATAATATATCACAAAAATTACACAATCCGATTCATCTTCGAAAGAAGTTTCCAGTGGTATATTTTTTGTGACATATAATGTATATTTTGTTGATCAAAATGAATGACCAAAGATTTTTTTAAACTACGTGCATGCCTAATAAGCTGAACCGGAGGGAGAACAAGATTTACATGCATTAGGATTTTTAGTTTGACTTGATATGATACGGTATCTACTTATGATACTCTAACCATCTCTTTCTTCATTAAATATTGTGCCACGTCAGATTACGGTCTAATAAGGTACTACTGTGATACTCCAACATGGCATGCATGATCGTAGTTATGATACTCGCACTAGGGCTAGCCTCGTAGCAGTGGGAGCGGAGACGAACAGAATACATGCAGGCGTGCGTGGATCCTCACAATAATGTAGGTGTCCGGGCTTGTGATTCAATGCAACCGTCCAAGTTTGGTGCAATTAAAAACCGACGGCTAGTTGCTTAGGTACTCCCTCCGTCTTGCTTTAGAGGGCTCAATCTGAAAAAATATTTATCTCATATTACATCCACTCTAAGGCCTGCACGTAATTAATTAGGAGTAATAATCCCTCTAATTTGTGCATGCGGGTGGGGTGGAAAACGAAACCAATGGGCTGGTTGCATGCGCATGGTGTAGTCTATTACTTCATAAATGAGCAGCAGTTGATTAGAGAGAGGCACAACTTAGGAGAGATTTACTGATCCAATGAAAAATACCTTTGGCCTAATGCAAAATTAGTTGAGCCCTGTAAACTAGGACAGATGAAGTAATAAAAGGCAAGACCAATATCAATGACAAAACTGCATGCAATGGGAATGGAACCTTAAATTGGACAATGGGAACATCGGTCTTATTTCCTACGTGTCATACTTGCTGAGTTGGAGGGTTGCTGAGGTGGATAGGCTGCATGTCAAGAGAAACAAGGTAGTAGGGACTTCTATTTAGATATAGAAGATGAATTCTATGCATGCCTTGTATTATATAGAGAGCTAAATACACCAGCAGTCCCAATAGTTGTTCGTTAGGTGCATTTTAGTCCCAATAGTTGCAAAATAGGATGGAGTAGTCCCAATACTTGCTACAGTGTCCCAAATGATTCATGAGCCGACACATGGTGGTGCTTGTTCTGCAAAAACACCCCTATACTTTATTTGAACTGTTACATGTGACACATACTACTGTTTGGCAACATAGTCCCACCTGTTGGAGGAGTTGGAAAGAAAATCAAAAATATTGACACCACACTGGGGTCGAACACTCACACCGCTGCAGTAGCAAAACCATGCATCTCTTCCATTGCAGCTCGGACAATTTTCTTACACTGATACAAACCTCCGCCTAATTACATAAAAACAGAAGCTTCCCGCCCAAAACCAGCACACCGTTCTGGAATCGGCGAGCGTACGTGTACGTCATGTATCGCTACATGTAGACGAGCACGCCTGGACGAGTTGTCTGGGAGATTAAACGTGCCAAGGACGCAAGGGCAAGACGGGACAGTGGGAATCTTTGCGCGCTCTGGCGAGCCGTACCTACACCGGCCGACATGTGGATGACTACTTCGGGAAGAAGGACCGCTATACCACAGCCATGTGCAGCAATGCAGATCCTGGTCCACGAAGTACACGTCTTGGCCATGAGTGGGACGGTGACGACATGTTTCATGTCCGTCGTGGCCCAGAAAGCGCGCATCATCGTCGCATGCTTGCGAGTAGCTTCGATGTGCATCGCGAAGGAGCGCTGATGCACGTTCCCGAGGATTGCTGCGTCCCATCGCCGCCGTTGGGCGCGAACGTAAGGCACCCGCTTGAATGTGAGCGCCACCGTCGGCAGCTTCACGATGCTATACCGACTAAGTCGTAGCACATGTCCCGGATCCCCATAGACGGTGTGTACGGGTACCCATAGGGTGCCATGGCACTGCGGAACGTCAACCTTGGCACCGCGCACCTGCTATCCGCCGACGCCGATGGCCTGGAGCATCAACATGTAGAACGTCGGCACGCTCCGCACCGGCAGCATGTGCACCTAGTTCATCATACTCGCCGGGTCAAGGTCAAAACACTGGTTGTAGGTGTTGTATAAAATTTAACATGTTTATTTATTTTACAAAAGAATGTCAAAGTTGCAGTGGTACAAATACATGCCTTTTCTGTTGCACCATGGAGATTTCGAACCTCAGTGGTTTCAATAATTTTTAATTTTGGGACATACGTTAGCAAATAGTAGTATGGTCAAATGTGGCAGATAAAAAATATAAGGGTGCTTTTGCAAAACAAACACCGCCACGTGTCGGCTCCTCAGTACTTTGGGACTAGTTTTGCACCTTCTAGCAAGTGTTAGGACTACTACACCTCATTTTACAACTATTGGGACTAAAATACACCTAACGAACAACTATTGGGACTACTGATGTATTTAGCTCTTATATAGAGTGTAAATCGGGAAAAAAATAGATTTTGGTAGTGAGACTAATACACTGGAACAGAGGGAATATGCCAAAAAAAATGAGAACTATTTATTTCCTCTCTTATGTCAATATTATTTTACTCTCGGTTATATCTTTTATTGCAAAATATAAGGCGTTCCACAAGTATATTTAAGTTAAGTTCTAAAAACGGGAAGTAATGGAACATTATTATGGAAAACATAATAATATTGCTTTTCTCAACAAACTATTTTCTAAATCATCGAGTAGGAAACATCTTTTCTGTTCTTCATTTTTTCCTATGAAATTAAGTAGTATTAATTCCTAGTTTGAAATTAAGGCGGAGTAGCTAATATTATTTATTTATTAATGTTCTTTCTTTATTTTCCCTTGACATCCACATGATCATTAACCAAGGATATGTCAACATATCCTTTGATGTCGACCATTCCTACCCCATGCATTATATCCAGTGAATAAATTGCATACCTTATAACCTTGTTTGGAGAAATGAAAGGAAAAGAAGAGCACAATAACATATTCTCCTTTGTATCCGCCTTAGTTTTCTTTCTTTTAATTAACAAATGTACATAAATTTTGTTTCTATCCATATGAATGGCATGGCGTTGGGTGTTGTCCCCAGCGAGGAAAGTATTACTACAACTCATGTATTTGTTGATGTAGTATTTTTCAAAATTTCAAAACCTAATAGTATATTGAAAACTACTTCGCCGAAAACATAGGTAATTCTTCGTTTTGACTTACATTTCTGTGTTTTTCTGTCTGACCTGCTACACCAACTCGATCATATTTATTGGGTACCCATATGGGATCTTGCTAATTATTTAATTCTCTTAATCTAGAGTACCTGCGGCATACAGATGGCAATCGTCCAACATTTCAATCTACATTGGTTCTTTCATCTTTAGCGGCTAATTAGGCATCTGGATGCACATGTAGGTTTGAGGTGAAGGTTTCAAACGTACACTGGTTTTAAACAACCATTTTATATTATAAAATAAAATACTACCTTTATTTCTAAATATAATATGTTTTAGTAGGCCAAAATAGCCTACTAAAAAGGAGAGAGGTGTTTTTTGACTATTGGTGCATATGCTTCCTTTGTTTAAATGTATTTTGAACACATGTTCAAATGCCAAAACATTCAAAATAAATACTCGTGTGCACAAAGTAATTTTACAAAAAAAAAAATCTGTTGCCTATGCAAAAAGATAAAATTCGATGCTAAAATAAAGCTTATCATCAGACATTTTTTTGTCTTTTTACCCAACTTATAAAAAAAGTGGTTTTTTCACGATACTTTACATGGGAGCATACAATGTAGATATGCACACTGGATTCATTAGGAAATTTTTTTTTTGCGGGTAAGGAATTTTTTGAGAAAGTCAGCATATACAACTATGATAAGAAGTGAATTTTCGACTAAAAAACGTCTTACACCTAGAAACATAAATAATACTATATGGCTAGGAGCTTGCACCGTTTCTATCACCGTTCGGATTTTTCGTCTCTAATACCAAAATAAATGACTTAGCTGCACTTAGTACTACTCAGAGGTGTGGTTAAAACGTGTCTAGTCATAAAGTTTCCGTAGTCTACATCTTATATTTTGAAATAGAGGGGGTACTTTCTAAGTCATGATACTTAACCCGCACGTCCACCTCCCTCCACCACAGCATTTTTCATGATTAAAACTCTACATGGAGTTCCTCTGCAGCATGCACGGTGGAGAATTCTTGTGGCTAGCATATGCATGCGTAGCACACGGATGTAGGTGCAAAATAAAGTCATAGAGTGCAAGGTATGGTTGGTACAACTAGCGATATAATTGCTTAACATAAGCAAGTAATCCCCGCCTTGGTCCTGCAGTTTTGGCCCTCTGGCCTAAAACTGATGAACAAAGAAAGCAACAATTAGAAAGACTGTTGTTTGCTAGTGGTTTATAACCCGAGGAAGGTGTTTGGTGTTTGCTAGTGGTTTACGCTTACTCCACATATATGCGATTTCTACTTGGATTTAGATTGGGAAAATACAAAACTAGAAATGACATATGTGTTTCGTATAGTTGACTTGCCGCAAATGGATGCATTTAATTCAATCTAGCTGGCACAATTGCCATTATAAACCTTCAAACTTTTAATCATTTGGAGAAAGTTAGAAATTTTGGACTTTAAGAAAGCTGGCCAACACATGTGAATAAACATGCAAAAAGGAAGACATCAAAAGGTTCTACCGGCATTGTGTGAAATACTTCTCATTTTACAAATAGATGCACAATACTTGAAGTTGGGACAGAGTAACATTAAAAATGAACTTTTCCATGATTAGCAAATTTCTCTCTCGAACCTTAACCCGAAACACATGCGGTCTTTATCATTTATTAAACGGTTAATCTAATAATCAAACGTGTCCCACGAAACTGTTTCATCCGGCGGGTGTGCGTCAGATTTCACCCTATAAAGAAAGAAGACCAAAGGACAAGGAATCTTTCCATGATCTGAAAATTCAAAATAAGTTATCTCCCGTTAATCCGATTGATGGTCCGTCTTCACCGCTGGGTTCGTCTTAACGAGTACTTTAAGACAAGATCCCATCTTGATATGTTTTGATGATAAACTTTTTCCGTCACCAGTTGCCACATTACTGTACATAGCTACCAGAATGGTAGTTAACAGTTACCTGCTAAATAATACACAGTCACTAGATAATTTTTACATGTTTCTAAGAAAACAATGATTTGTATGTACAGAAAATAGGCACTTGATCCATTTTAAACACGTAAAATACTGTATACCTTTATATAAGTATTATATTGTTGAGAAAGAAAGTTCAGAAACCTCTGGTAACCAGTTGATTTTAACGTGGTAACCAACTTCACTTTACCTGGTGACCAAGTGACCATAATCTGACAACTAATGGTCAAAAAAAATATTTCAAAACATATAAACATGGGATCTACTTTCGAAGATCTCATCATAACAAAGTCAACCACAAAAACGGATCTGAATTTCGAATTACGGTTTAAGAGATAAAACATTTTGAAATTTAGAAACGATAGCATAGTCTTTTATTAAAACACATAACATGAACCAACGAGCAATAAATTACCGTTCTTACACAAATTTCTTGCATTTGTCATTCTCGCCGTAGATGATAACAAGCATGATCTGAATTCACAAGTAACAACGTACAATAATGATGACAATAGCTAAACTTATGCTGGTACAAATCTCTAATGGGCTGCTACTAAAAACCCCAGAGAGCAGGGAGTAGGGGTGCTCTCAGACAACTTGCGGAGCTTGCGAAGGCCCAATGGTTTGCATTGGGTGTCGCGTGTTTGTTGGCTAGCGTGGGCACAAGTGAGATCTAAAGCTCAATTGATTTGGATGTTTGTTCCGAGAAGTCTTAGTCACAACGGCTGAGTGTAAGCAGAGGACTGTTCGAGGTTTCAGTTCTTCTGGAGCCAAGGCTTACCAGTTTTAGTTCTTCTGGAGCCAAGGCTTACCAGGGGAAAAGCGTAAGCAGAGGACTGTTCGAGGTTTCAGTTCTCCTGGAGCCAAGGCTACGAGGGGAAAAGCTTGCTGCAATCGACATCTTGCAAAGTCAACTCTGTTAGTTTCAGATAGAAGAACAAGAAACATAGAAACATACATAGTTTCTTTTTTGCTCGTTATTTTTTGATGATTTGCTTGCTGGTTTTTTTGGAAGTAGATGATTTAGATCACTCCGCCAAAATGTCGGAAACGTTGAGCTCACTACCAAACATGCTAATAAACAGAAGCAAGAGAACAAAAATCAACTGAAGCAACAATACTAGTTTGTAGCATCAGGTTCCAACGATTCTCTTCATCTATCAGCTGATACTGAGCTGGGAAGGATTTAGAGATTTGAATGATCAAAATCCAGAAGAACTGTAGAAAAAAGGAACGCAGCAGCAAAGCTGACATGCAGACACAATAACAGAGCATAAGCAAACAAGATACAATTTGACACCAAGTTCAGGGTTCACTTATTCATTCAACAAGGTTCTTCAAACGCAGAAGTTTGCAGCAGACACATTAAACATCACACTAGACCACAGTATGGCAGGGAACAAATACACGACCAGACAATACGAGGACACACCTCCATTAGAGCACAGCGAAGACGCCAGACTCGTGAACCCAGAGATAGAAGCAGCTCCTTACTGGCCACCACGGAGGCGGAGGACAAGGTGAAGGGTGGACTCCTTCTGGATGTTGTAGTCCGCAAGGGTGCGGCCATCCTCAAGCTGCTTACCAGCGAAGATGAGGCGCTGCTGGTCCGGAGGGATGCCCTCCTTGTCCTGGATCTTGGCCTTGACGTTGTCGATGGTGTCAGAGGACTCCACCTCAAGGGTGATGGTCTTTCCGGTGAGGGTCTTCACGAAGATCTGCATGCCACCACGGAGCCTGAGCACCAGGTGGAGGGTAGACTCCTTTTGGATGTTGTAGTCAGCAAGGGTGCGGCCATCCTCGAGCTGTTTGCCAGCAAAGATGAGGCGCTGCTGGTCCGGGGGAATGCCCTCCTTGTCCTGGATCTTGGCCTTGACATTGTCAATGGTGTCAGACGACTCAACCTCAAGGGTGATGGTCTTGCCAGTGAGGGTCTTGACGAAGATCTGCATGCCTCCACGGAGCCTGAGCACCAGGTGGAGCGTGGACTCCTTCTGGATGTTGTAGTCAGCGAGGGTGCGGCCGTCCTCGAGCTGCTTGCCAGCAAAGATGAGGCGCTGCTGGTCCGGAGGGATGCCCTCCTTGTCCTGGATCTTGGCCTTGACGTTGTCGATGGTGTCAGAGGACTCAACCTCAAGGGTGATGGTCTTGCCGGTGAGGGTCTTCACGAAGATCTGCATGCCACCACGGAGCCTGAGCACCAGGTGGAGGGTAGACTCCTTCTGGATGTTGTAGTCAGCAAGGGTGCGGCCATCCTCAAGCTGCTTGCCAGCAAAGATGAGGCGCTGCTGGTCCGGAGGGATGCCCTCCTTGTCCTGGATCTTGGCCTTGACGTTGTCGATGGTGTCAGAGGACTCCACCTCAAGGGTGATTGTCTTGCCGGTGAGGGTCTTCACAAAGATCTGCATCTGCAAGTGTAAATACAAAGCACAGATCATAGTCAGGCACAGTAAAGGGAATTTAGCAGGACATAAATAACAAACAGGTGGACGAAAGCAAACTATGAATCAACAAACGTCTCAATAAATAGATGAACAAACTAATCGGGTAACCATGTTTGAGCTGATAAAAGTTCTAGCTGTTGTAATCTTGCGTAAGTAACAAGCTAGGCGAGCCTAGCTGAATTAAAGATTTTTTTGCAGAGTTGATGATCGTTGCACAACTAGAGATCTTAGAAGCATCTATGAGGTCGAAAGACTAAGCAGGTAGACTACTGGATAATTGCCTCAGAGATAATGCGTAGTTGCAATATAACACCCAACCTGAGCACTACAGCATCAGAAATCCAAGAGAACAGTAAGGAGTTTTTAGAGCGGAATCAGCAGGCATAGTTGTAATACACATATGAACACAAGCCTGAGCGTGCTTAGAGAATCGGAAATCCACGACGATACTGATGTCGAAAGGCAAATCAGCAGTACATAAATACATGAACAAAGAGGCTATGATACAGGTAGACGAAAGCAAGCTATGAATCAATGAATGTCTGAATAAAAAGATGGAACAAACTAATCAGGTAACCATGTTTGAGCTGATCAAAGTTCTAGCTGTTGTAATCTAGCGTAAGCAACAAGCTAGGCGATCCTAGATGAATTGAAGATTTTTTTCAGAGCTGATGATCGTTGCACAACAACAGATCTTAGAAGCAACTATGAGATCGAAAGACTAAGCAGGTAGGCTCCTGGCTAATCCCCTCAGAGATTATGCATAGTTGGAGCATAACATCCAACCTGAGCGCTACAGAATCAGAAATCCAAGTGAATAGTACGAGTATTTAGTTCCACCCGAGCGGAATCAGCAGGCCTAGTTGCAATATACTATGAACACGACCTGAGCGCTAGAGAATCAGAAATCCACGACAATACTGGTGGATTTAGCTCCACTCGCGCGGAATAAGCAAACTATACCTACGACGAACCGAATCAACATCAATCGCACCACATATCGGCAGATCTACTGGGCAGGAATTTGACGGCGCGCAGATCTACTAGAGATTACTATCCAAACGAGCAGAAGCAGCAATGATCGATCTAAGGAACTCATATGAACGACCGCACAACACGCACAGGAGAAAGAGGGATCGGAAACTCGCGTACCTTGAGGAAGAGGACGAGAGAGCCTTCGCTTCGATCGGGTGGGAGATTCTTCGGCGAGATCGGAGAGGGGATTGGATTTGTGAGGAGAGGAGAGCGGGCGGGTGGGAATTTATAGGCGGCTGCGGTGGGAGAGAGGGGAGAGCGTGAGGAGGAAGAGTCCCGGGAGGCTACGGCACGGGTGACAACGACGGTCGACGGGGGCGAATAGGAGGAGGAGAGGCGGTTGCGGAGTCACTACCACGCAACCCCGGGGGAAAAGCTAGCGGACAGCGGAGCTACCGATGTGAGACGCCGTGTGATGCCGTTTGGGCGCCGGACTCACGCCGTTCGAACGGTGCGCGGAAAATTGCTTTGGCTCCCGTCCTCTCTCTGGAGGATTTTTTTTCTGTCTTTTCAAATACTAGCATCAAATATTTCAAAAACAATTATGTTCGTATAGCCAACAATATGAAATACATGTCAGCCAATTTTTGGTGGGAAATATTATGTATTTTAGACGCAAAAAAAGATGAATACGACAATTTTAGAAAAAGGGAGGCTCATTCAAAATTTCACCGTTCACCCCAGATCTACACTTTTCTCTTTTTTAATGAGGCCAGAATACAAAGTTTTTTCACGTAACATTTCACACACGCGTATTGTAAATCTTTGAATTTGAATTTTTTTAAGTCCTCCATGGAGGACGGACTCCAAAAATGACGCTCTCCCGTATCGACATCACAATTACCTTCCCCATGAACATGTTTTGGTACATATGTGCCATGAATCGTAGGTCGAGTATTGCTTCTCCCGCTCTGCATCAAGGGGCTTTACCTATGTCGCATTGGGAAACGACCGACTCTGCATCGCCAACCCTCCTCCGGTCCCCTCCCGCGTACCTCGGCGCCGTTGGAGGACCCCGTCACGCGAAGCCCTAGCCGTGATAGTGCGGCGGGGACCTCTCCCTTGTGTGGTGGTCTGACGGCCCAAGAAATCTCGAGCTCGTTGGGCAACCCCAAGAGGAAGGTATGATGAGCACAACAGCAAGTTTCCCTTGATTATGAAACCAAGGTTTAATCAAACCAGTAGGAGTAAGGAAACACCGCAAAAGTGTTGCTAGCTGAACTTTGGCAGGGCGCACTACCGGTGCCAGCAGCAACGTGGAGACCTGCACAACACAACCACAGAACTCTACCCTCCAACTTACAGTGAGGTTGTCAATCCCATCGGTTTTGCTGAAAACAAAGGATTAAACGTATTGTGTGGAAGAAAGTAATAGTTTGCAGAAAGTAATAGAAAGCAGTAAACAATTGATTGTAGATTGATGATAAAAGAAAGGACCGGGTCCATAATTCACTAGTGGTGGCTCTCCTTAAGATAGATGACATGTTGGGTGAACAAATTACAGCGGGACAATTGACAAACATCGAGAAAGCAATATGCATATACTAAACATCTTGAATCCTTTGGAACTTGATTGGGTATTACAACATTATACATAGACTGTAACCCAACTGCATCTATGACTAATAATCCACCTTCAGGATATCATCCGAACCCCCTCCAGTATTAAGTTGCAAGCAACAGATAATTGCATTACGCATTACGTGTAAAGTAAACAATGGATTGTTGTTTTCTCCCTAGTAGCAACAGCACATCTAGTACCTTAGAAATTTCTGTCACTTTCCCAGATTACTAGAGGCATGAACACACTATCGAGCATACATACTAACTCTTGCAGTTGCTAGCATCTACTTGGCCAAGATAGCTACTAACAACGGAAAGCATGCAAGATCACAAATAACAAAGACATGGTAGAATCAATAATCAATCTGAAATAACATCTCAATATCCATCGGACCCCCGCAAACACAACATAGAGGAATTACAAATAGATGATCTTGATCATGAACGGAGCTCACAAGATCTAAACATGATAACACAAAAGAGGAGAACCAGCCATCTAGCTACTACATGGACCCGTAGTCCAGAGATGAACTACTCACGCATCACACCGGAGGCTTGCATGGTAATGAAGAAGGCCTCTAGGGTGAATTCTCCCCTCCGGCAGGATGCCGGGAAGAGCTTCAGATCCCTCCCGATCTAGAGATGGAGATGATGGTGGCTACAGACTCTTTCGTGGAATTTTGATCGGGTACTTAGGGTTTCTGTATCAAAGGCGATATATAGGCGAAAGGGGTGGCCGAGGGGGTACCGGAGGCGGCCAGACCACCCCCTGGCGCGGGCCAGGCTGGGCCACGCGGCCAGGTGGTGTGGCTGCCCCTTGGCCCCTCCTCGTCTCGTATTCTGGCTCTGGGTGTCCCTTGGTGAAAAACTGACTTTGGCTTTTGTCCCGTCCAATTCCGAGAATATTCATTTTCTGACTTTCCTGGAACCAAAAACAGCAGAAAACATCTAGTTGGCACTATGGCTCTTGTTAATAGGTTAGTCCAAGAAAGTGTATAGAAAGTACTCCAAAGTGTGAACAAAACATAAGAAAGTAGATAAAACCAAGCATGGAACATAAAAAATTATGGATACGTTAGCAACGTATCAGCATCCCCAAGCTTAACTCCTACTCGTCCTCGAGTAGGTAAGTGATAAAAAGAAAAAATAATTTTTGAGGTGACATGCACCATCATAAACTTGATCAAAGTATTTGTAAACATTGATAGATGGGATCATAGTACTTCAATCATAGCATGAAAGAAAAAGTTCTAACAATGAGACATAGCAACTATGTTGCAACATGAAAAGGTACAAACAAAAGATTCATGAATAACAATGCTTTGCAAGACGTTTGTTTGTTTCACATAAAGAAAACATAGCATAGTGGCATTCAGCTTGTCCTTCATAGAGTAGCAAACATAAATGCAAAGGACACCTTCAAAGTTCATAAGAGTGACTAGATACAAATAGTTTAAAACAAGCAGTATCAAAGCTATGCATCAATCAACAAGTCTTGGGACAATGCACATAGAACTAAGAATGGCCACTATGCTCTCAAAGTAGGTGCATAAAGATAGAAGGTGGAGACTCAACATAAAAAGTAAAAGAAAGGCCTTCATAGAAGGAAGTAGGGATTCAAGTTTCATAAAGAGCTTCCAAAAATTATGGTACTTATTAGGTTTCAGCTCTCATTGCCCCTATCATAAGCATCTTGAAGGTGATTAAGGTTAAGTGACACAACTAAGAGGATATGCTTGACAAGTTATAAGCTGAAATCTCATGCCCCTTACTTACGAAGACCGAAACTCATGCTACTCAACTTTAGTCACAAGTAAGCTCTTGTCATTGTAAGTACATATGTATCATAGAGAACTGCCAATGGGGTACCCCTTGCACATGATACAGGAGCTATCCCATAATCAAAATGACAAGGAAAGCAGACAATGAGCATCTCAGCGATCTTTTTATTTGCTATTTCCATAGGTTTTTATTGAGGATGCTTCATAGAGTGCTCATTATGGTTATGCTGCAAGTTTCCATCATGATTAGGCATGGCTTATGCTAGCGGCCAGGCGTTTCTCTAACACAAATACAAACTCCATGATCTTACAAGTTCCCCTTTTATTTCACACCACCGGGATCCATAAGCAAAAGAACATGATATCAATGGGGTACAAAGTACAAGTGCAATGTTGAAAGCGTTTCCCATGATACATGGTTCTGCTAACTTCAACTTATAAAGCACAAGCATATACGCAACAAAGATGGACGCAATGGTTCAAGTTTATTAAATGCAAGAAAGTAAAGTGTGCCATCAAGTTCGTGAGAGCTTTAATCATTAATTTTCACATAACAAGTTTAATTCGGAAGGTAGATAAAAACATGAATATACTTGGAATAGCAAATGCTAATAGGTAGGTATGGTGGACTCTTTGGAATAACTTGGTTTTAGGAGTTGGATGCATGAGTGGAACTCATACTTGGTTATGGAGGCTAGCAAAAGACTGGGAGCGACCAACTAAGAGAGCAATAATGGTCATAATCATGCAAAACGACAAAACATCATTAATCAAAGCATAAAGTGATACTACAAGTTGAAAAATAAAGGATCATAAAGGCTTATGGTGACTTGGGATAGTCATAACATGGTGTGAGCATGTGCCAAGTCAACCCAAATAAAGCATCAAAGGAGAATACCACAATAGTATGCTTTAATATGCTAAAACAACGCATAATTCTTCCAAGGCACATTAAGCAATCTCAATTGTTTATAACATGTCATGCTAAAGAAAAGAATAATAAGCATAAAGCCAAAACAATATCGAGCATGGAATGACAAAGCATAGGCCACAGTCAAAAACAAGCTCTCTTTACCACTTAAGCATGAACTTTCCTACTCTTTTCCAATCCAAACCAAACTATTTGAAAACCAATGCATGAAAGAGGGGGTCCAACCAATTTATTCAGCAAACTAAGCAAACCAAGAAAACGAAAACCAAAAAAGAAAAACAGAGACGCTCCAAGAACAACACAACTGTGCATGAAACAATAAAAATAAAGTGTCCGGAAGAAACCTGGGATTTTTATTAATGAAGAAGGGGATGCCTTGGGCATCCCCAAGCTTTGACGCTTGTACTTCTTGGATATTTCTTGGGGTGACACGCATGGCATCCCCAAGATTGAGCTTTAGTCCATTCTTCATCTCATTACTCATTCCTTCCATACACCTGAAATTTTTCCTTCATACAAAACTTCACACAATCTTTATTAGCAACATTAGTGCACTCAAGATAATAAGTCTTTAGGTTCAGTTCCAACACCAATAAAACTTCCATTAAAACAAAAGCTACTGTATCACTTCCCTCAAAAATCTCAATTCCCCAAAAGAACTCAAAAAAGAACCAACAAGAAGCAAATGCAAATAATGGTAGAAATCTGTCAAAACAGACCAGCAGGTAAAGACGAATTTTTTCGAAGACCTTCTGTTGCTCAAATCGAAAAGTGTTGAACTAACGAAAGTTATATAACAACTTGGGGCAGAAGCACAAAAATTCAAGCTTCAAAACGACGTACAGAGATTTTACACGAATTTTTACGGTGAAGCACAAAAATATGTTTCGGGACAGCAACTTTTTCAATCATTACTTCTCTCTCATTAGAGGTTACTCTTGGCACAAAAAAGCAAATAAAAATGATAAGGAGCGATTATTACTGAAGTAATAACTTCCAAGACTCATCTAAAACTTTTGGGTTATCTTCCAATAAGTACTTTTCTTTAACGCCTTTAAGTTAGGCATAAGAAGTAAGAAAAAGAATCAAGTGTTCTCAAATGAAGAAGCATTAAAACAAAATTTTATTTTCATAGGAGAGGCAAAATAAATCTTCTCTATCTTCTTAGGGAAGTGTTCTATATGTTTCTTGAGTGGGAGTTGATATTTAATGGTGCCTTCTTTCATATCAATAATGGCACCAACAGTTCTAAGAAAAGGTCTTTCCAAAATAATACGACAAGAAGCATTGTATTCAATATCCAAAACATAGAAATCAACGGGGACATAGGCATTGTTAACCATAATAAGAACATCATTAATACTCCCCATGAGTTTCGTTTTAGCATTATCATCAAGTGGTACATTCAAATAACAATCTTCTAATGGTGGCAAATCAAGCATATCATAAATCCTTCTAGGCATAATAGAAACACTACTATCAAGATCAAATAAAGCTTTGAAATCAAAATCATTCACTTTCATATTAATGATGGGTTCCCAACCATCTTCTTGTTTTATAGGAATAGAGGCTTTATGTTTCATCTTTTCTTCTTTAATTTTTATGAGAGCATCAGTAATGTGTTTTGTAAAGGCCATATTCATAGCACTAGCATTAGGAATTTTAGAAAGCTTTTGTAGGAACTTAATAACTTCAGAGATGTTGCAACCATCAAGATCAAAATCATAATTTTCATCTAAAGTAGTAGAGTTATTACTAGCCTCAACACTAGTGGTAGTGATAGTAGAAATACTAATGTTTCTAGCAATTTCATCTTCTCTTTCCCACTTAGCATGCAATTCTGCTAATAGTCTAACATTTTCATCAATTCTAACTTGTATGGCATTAGTAGCAGCAGAGGGATTATCAATAGTTTCAGGTTTAGCAGCCATTTTATTCAAAGAAGATTGAGCTTCAGCCAAAGATGCTATATTTCTTTCAGCATTAGAGAGTTTTTCCTCAATAGTTTTATTGAAAGCTGTTTGTTTACTAATAAAATATTTAAGCATAACTTCAAGTTCAGAGGGTGCACTCTTATTATTGTTGTAGGAATTTCCATAAGCATTACCTTTGTTGGGAGGATATGGCCTATAATTGTTGTTACCAAAATTATTCCTGTAGGCATTGTTGCTAAAATTGTTATTTCTTATAAAGTTCACATCAACTTGCTCTTCTTGAGCAACCAAAGAGGCTAAGGGAACATGATTTGGATCAATATGATATTTCCCATTAACAAGCATATACATAATACCATCAATTTTATCACTCAAGGAGGAGGTTTCTTCAACAGAATTTACCTTCTTACCTTGTGGAGCTCTTTCAGTATGCCATTCAGAATAGTTAACCATCATATTATCCATAAGCTTTGTTGCAGCACCCAAAGTAATAGTCATAAAGGTACCTCCAGTAGCAGAATCCAATAGATTTCTTAAAGAATAGTTCAATCCTGCATAAAAGGTTTGGATAATCATCCAAGCAGTCAGTCCATGAGTGGGACAATTCTTTACCAAAGATTTCATTCTTTCCCAAGCTTGAGCAACATGTTCATTATCAGATTGTTTAAATTTCATTATTTCACTTCTCATAGATATAATCTTAGCAGGAGGATAGTATTTTCCAATGAAATCATCTTTGCATTTAGTCCAAGAATCAATACTATTCCTAGTTAAGGAATTCAACCATTCTTTAGCGTTTCCTCTCAAAGAGAAAGGAAACAATTTAAGCTTAATGATATCTCCATCTATATCCCTATGCTTTTGCATCTCACATAGTTCAACAAAGTTATTTAGATGAGCACCAGCATCTTCATTACCAATACCAGAAAATTGGTCTCTCATAACAAGATGGAGTAAAACAAGTTTTATTTCAAAGAAAGTAGCTTCAGGAACAGGTGGAACAATAGGTGTGCTCATGAAATCATTGTTGTTGGTGCTAGTGAAGTCACACAACTTAGTATTTTCCAGAGTAGTCATTTTTTGTGTTTTTAATAAAGAAAGCAAACTTGTAGAACTATTTTTTTTTGTGTTTTTGATAAAGAAACAAGCAAACAAAGCAAAAATAAACTAAGCAAAACAAAAACAACAAAGTAAAGAGATCGGTTATGAGGGACTCCCCTTGTGAAGATGTCCTTGACTCCCCGGTAACGGCGCCAGAGAAAGCTTTGATGGCCCAAGATATCTCGAGCTCATTGGGGAACCCCAAGAGGAAGGTATGATGAGCACAGCAGCAAGTTTCCCTCAATTATGAAACCAAGGTTTAATCGAACTAGTAGGAGCAAGGAAACACCCCAAAGGTGTTGCAAGCTGAACTTTGGCAGGGCGCACTACCGGTGCCAGTAGCAACGTGGAGACATGCACAACACAACCACATAACTCTACCCCCAACTTACAGTGAGGTTGTCAATCTCACCGGTTTTGCTAAAAACAAAGGATTAAACGTATTGTGTGGAAGAAAGTAATAGTTTGCAGAAAGTAACAGAAAGCAGTAAACAGTTGATTGTAGATTGATGATGAAAGAAAGGACCGGGGTCCATAGTTCACTAGTGGTGGCTCTCCTTCAGATAGATGACATGTTGGGTGAACAAACTATAGTGGGGCAATTGGCAAACATCGAGAAAGCATACAAGCATATACTAATCATCTTGACTCCTTTGGGACTTGATTGGGCATTACAACATTATACATAGACCGCCATCCAACTGCATATATGACTAATAATCCACCTTCAGGTTATCATCCGAACCCCCTCCAGTATTAAGTTGCAAGCAACAGATTATTGCTTTATGAATTGCATGTAAAGTAAACAATACGATTGTTCTATGAACAAAGGATTGTTGTTTTCTCCCTAGTAGCAACAGAACATGTAGTACCTTAGACATTTCTGTCACTTCCCAGATTACTAGAGGCATGAACCCACTATCGAGCATAAATACTAACTCTTGGAGTTGCTAGCATCTACTTGGCCAAGATAGCTACTAACAACAGAAAGCATGCAAGATCACAAATAACAAAGACATGATAGAATGAATAATCAATCTAAAATAGCATCTCAATATCCATCGGATCCCTGCAAACACAACATGCAGAATTACAAATAGATGATCTTGATCATGAACGGAGCTCACAAGATCTAAACATGAAAGCACAAAGGAGGAGAACCAGCCATCTAGCTACTACATGGACCCGTAGTCCAGAGATGAACTACTCACGCATCACACTGGAGGCTTGCATGGTGATGAAGAAGGCCTCTAGGGTGAATTCCCCTCTTAGGCAGGGTGCCGGGAAGAGCTTCAGATCCCTCCCGATCTAGGGATGGAGATGACGGCGGCTACAGACTCTTTCGTGGATGTTTGATCGGGTACTTAGGGTTTTGGTATCGGAGGCAATATATAGGCAGAAGGAGAGGCCGAGGGGGTCCTGGGGTCGGCCAGACCACCCCCTGGCGCGAGCGAGGCCTGGCCGCGTGGCCAGGTGGTGTGGCCGGGCCCTAGCCCTTCTCCGTCTCGTATTCTGGCTCCAGATGTCTTCCGGTAAAATAGTGACTTTGGCTTTTGTCCCATCCAATTCCGAGAATATTCATTTTTTGACTTCCTAGAACCAAAAACAACAGAAAACAGGCAGCTGGCACTGTGGCTCTTTGTTAATAGGTTAGTCCAAGAAATCATATGAAAAGTACTCCAAAGTGTGGACAAAACACAAGAAAGTAGATAAAACCAAGCATGGAACATCAAAAATTATAGATACATTTGCAATGTATCAGTGGCCCAATCCTTTCTTTAGCAAAGGATAAGCCGGTTGTATTACTTAAGATGACCAAACGTTCTCGAGGACACATGGGAATATCGTCAAATGCTTTCGCTTCATATAGTTGATTAATCTTATTTAGTTTGATAAGTGTTGTGTGGGCGAACCTATGCTAATGTACCAACCTTCCTAGGACTAATACATACTTGTGATTAAACCCCTTGCAAGCATCCGCAAGTACAAGAAAGTAATTATGATAAAAACCTAACCATAACTTTAAACTCTAAGATCCTGACATCCCTTGGGCAAAGGTTTCCTAATGGGGGGTCAGGTTTCTGTCACTCCGGCAAACCCTACGATTAGTAGTCAAATACACAATGCATTCCCCTAGGCCCATAAAGGTGAAGTGTCATGTAGTCTATGTTCACATGACACCACTAGAAGAATAAAACCACAACTTAATAACAAACTATTAAATCTTTCTCAACACAATTCCACTACTAACAACATGACTTCTCCCATGTCCTCAAGAACTAAACGAACTACTCACAACACATCATATGGATCAAGAGCAGAGATGATATAATGACAAGTAACAATCTGAACATAACAATAATTCAACGATTCCACTCAATAGCATCAGCTACAACAAGTAATCAACACCGGGAAAGTTTCCCCTAAGAACTATGCAAGATTCAACCCAATTGCTACAACGGCATGGAGTGGTGATGATGGTGCTGGTGGAGATGATGATGGAGATGATGGTGATGATCCCGATGAAGTCTATCTTGATGGTGGTATTGATGGCGACGATCTCCCCTCTCCGGGAAGGAATTCCCCCGGCAGAATTCTGTCTGCCGGAGAGATCTTTCTCTCTCTGTAGTTTTCTGCCCCACAGATGCGGCGAAATCTTTATGTGGTCGCTCCCCCAGGCTTAGGGTTTCGTGGGGGATAATATACGCCTAAGGGGAGAGCCAGGAGTGGGCCAGGGTGGGGTGGTGTGGCCTAGGGTAGCCCGCGCTAGGGGGTGGTGTGGGCCCCCTGTGGCCCAACTCCACTCCCCCTTCTGGAATCCTTCGTCTTCTGGAAAAATAGGATTTTCCATATATTTTCCTGGATTTTCTGATCTTCGTGAATTTCACCTCCAAACAGCCCCTTTTCCATCAGAATCATGACTGCAGCGGTCCATGCTCCAAAAGTCATCAACCATGCAAAAACAGATGAAATAACATAAGTATCATCTCTTAATATGAAATATATCAATGAATAATAGTAAATTATGATACAAATAGTGATGCAAAATGGACGTATCAACTCCCCCAAGCTTAGACTTCGCTTGTCCCCAAGCAAAAACCGAGCTTAATAAACATGACCTCAAGTTTATGGAGTGAAGAGTCGATAAAAGAATATGGACAAGAAGCATCACATTCATCAATACACAAATCATAATAGAAGACAACTCACTATTATATAACTTAACTTGCAATAAGTAAAGGAAACACAATAAAGATACACAAAGTAAATCATAATTGGTAATGGCAAACTTTGCTCTTGGTCAAAGAATAGTTAACAATTTGCATGAGTTCAATCTTAAATGGGGTTTTCAATGATAGCATTCATGGTAGTATTCACTAAGATAAGATCAATGTGCAAAACAAGGAACATAAGAAACATGATTGAATAAATCATCATATGAATGAATGAAACACAACAACTCAAAATACTTGCTGAGATAGAAAGGAATAGGTTTACTGACTCAACTAAAAAGTATAAGATAGGCCCTTCGCAAAGGGAAGCAGGGATTTCAAGTTTCATAAAGAGCTTCCAAAAGTTATGGTACTTAATAGCTTTCAGCTCTCATTTCCCCTATCATAAGCATCTTTAGGTGGTTAAGGTTAAAGTGAACAAAGTATGAAGTATATGCTTGACAAAGTATAAGTTGGCAATCTCATGTCCCTTGAATACGAGGGCCGCTCCTCATGCTACTCAAGTTTAGTTACCGGTAAGTTCTTGTCATAGTAAGTACATGTGTATCATATAGAACCGCCAACGGGGTACCCCTTGCCCGATGATACGGAAGAATCCCCATATCAAAATGACAAGGCAAGTAGACAATAAGCATCTCAACATCTTGTTTACCATGGGAAAATGGTGCTTTTTCTCCCTTTCCTCTTTTCTCATCTTTTTTTCTTTTTTCTTTTTTCTCAATCTCTATCTCCTTTTTTTCATAAGAAGAATGCTTCATAGATTGCTCATTATGGTTACGCAACAGGTTTCCACCATGATTAGGCATGGATTAGACCAGCCACCCAGGCGTTTCTCTAACACACATACATAACTCCATGGACTTACAAGCTCCCCGTTCATTTCACACCGACGACGTCCATAAAAAGAGAGCATGATATCAACTAGGTACAATGTACAAGTGCAATGTTGAAAGCGTTCCCCATGACAGCATGGTTCTGCTAATTCCCAACGTATAAGTGCAAGCATATACAACTTAGATGACACAATGGTTCAAGTTTATTAGGTGCAAGAAAATTAAACTGTGCCATCAAGTTCGTGAGAGCTTTAATCACTAATTTTCACATAACAAGTTAAATTCGGAAGGTAGATAAAAACTTGAATTTACTTGGAATAGCAATAGTGCTACTAGGTAGGTGTGGTGGACACATATGGCATAGGTTTTGGTTTTAAGGATTGGATGCACGAGAAGCATTCCCTCTCAGTATAGGTTTTAGGCTAGCAAGGCTGGGTAGCAAGCATAAGAGTTGAAGGAAACAACCAAAAATACAGGTGATAAAACAAACATGCAATTTTCCTTGGAAGCACAAAAGATCTTAACTAGAGAATACTAAGCTTATGAGCAAATCAAGAAAGAAAGATGATGAAATTATATTTCTTTAAGAGTACTTTTATCATTTTCATTCAATTCTCATAATAGTGTTGCTACTGACCGAGCCAGGTTTACCAAAACCAACTAAATTAACTCAACGATCCCAAAGTGATACCAATACTAACAACAAAATCAATCATATACTAGGAATAGAAAACTAATATAAGATATGCAAAAGAGTAAATGATAGAACTTCTCATCAATATTCCATAACGGTAACTCACACCAAGGGATACATAGATACCTAACGAGAGGGGGACACTTCCATAATACAAACCATCCTACATGATAACTTCTCTATTCATGATATGACTCTACTAAAAAGGTAAAAAGATAGAAGATAGTGATATGATACTGCGGCACTCCCCCAAGCTTGGAACAAACCAAGGGGATGCCAAAACCTGATGACGAATTACTCCTTCGGTGGTGGTGTTCTCTCGCCCTCGTCCGACTTCCAAGGTAAAGGCTCCCCATCAAAAAAAGACATCCTGGTCTCCAACATCCTGAAACTAGCAGCGGCACTTATGCGTTTAAACCTAACCTCATACTCACAGTTTTGAGTTTGCACATCGTAGAGTTGTGCTTGTAGTTGGTTGGTTGTTCGGTGGAGTGAGAGAATTTCATCCTTAAGCTCAGCAGTCTCCTTATGGTGCTTGGTGATGAGTTCTGAACTAATCTTATGGATGATATCCACTTTACACTCCGCCATCTTCTTGTACCTAAAGACTTCTTGCTCCAGTGCTTCCATCCTATCTTCCAGACTGCCTTCACCTTTAGGGCCCTGAACCTCTTTTATCTGTACTTCCCCATCTTCGAGCGACAACTCCTTAGGATGAATCTTCAACTCACGCATGTATAGATTGACGACGTCCGCAAAGGGATCTTCCTCGGCTGATCCAGAGGAAAACATTGTGGCTCCAAAACTAAGACTCTACTTGTCAGAAACAAATCGAAATAAAAACACAACGAGAACATGATATACAAACCTCGGGGGATCCGGGGGATTATATATTATGAATTTTTAAAACAAAAGGAAAGTACTAGGAGAAAACGGGTCGGAGTCGGACTCTGGGGTGGCCACACCACCTGGTGGCACGGCCAGGGGGCCCGCGCCAGGGGGTGGTGTGAGCCACCCTGGCTCCGTTTCCGTCCCACTTTCGCTTCGTTGCTTTCCTTGTTGGATAAAAACTGCAAAAATATAACTGGACAAATTTTTCGCGGACTTTTTCTTACCAGAACTGTTACCTATTCGAAAACGGACTCTACAGGTTTCGAAAGGTGGTCTTTGATAAAAATTTCTAGAGTTACCATTTGAATAGCATCAATGTCTTCATTGTAAGAATCTCTAGAAATATAGTGCTTGAGTCTCTGACCATTCACCACTTGTGTAGTGTTATCCTTTAGGGAAGAAATTTTCATTGCACCTGAACGATACACTTCTTCAATAACAAATGGTCCTTCCCATTTTGAGAGTAGTTTTCCTGCAAAAAATCTAAGACGATACCTATACAATAGAACCTTCTCACCAACATGGAACTCTCTCTTAAGAATTATCCTATCATGCCATTTTTTAACTTTTTCTTTAAATAGTCTAGCATTTTTGTATGCTTCACTCCTCCATTCGTCTAACGAACTTAAGTCAAATAATATTTTCTCACCAGCAAGTTTGAAGTATCTATTAAGTTCTTTCACTTCCCAATAAGCTTTGTGTTCTAATCCTAATGGCAGGTGGCAAGCTTTCCCATAAACCATTTTGTAAGGAGACATCCCCATAGGATTTTTATAAGCAGTTCTATAAGCCCATAAAGCATCATTCCATTTTTTAGCCCAATGTTTTCTAGATCAATTAACAGTCTTTTGCAAGATGGATTTAATTTCTCTATTTGATAGTTCTACTTGCCCACTAGTTTAGGGATGATAAGCTGAAGCAATTCTATGATTAACATCGTATTTAGCAAGGGTCTTTCTGAAACCACCATGAATGAAATGAGAATCTCCATCAGTCAGAAGATATCTAGGCACTCCAAACCTAGGAAAGATAATATCCTTAAGCATTTTCAAAGAGGTGTCACCATCAACACTTTTCGTAGGTATGGCTTCTACCCATTTAGTAACATAGTCAGTAACAACAAGAATATGAGTATAACCTTTTGAAGGGGGAAAAGGACCCATAAAGTCAAATCCCCAACAATCAAATGGTTCAATAACAAGAGAGTAATTCATAGGCATTTAATTGTGTCTAGAAATATTACCAACTCGTTGACATTCATCACATGATAAGACAAATCTTCTTGCATCTTTGAAAAGGGTAGGCCAGTAAAAACCTGATTGTAGAACCTTTTGCGCGGTTCTATCTCCTGCATGATGTCCTCCATAAGCACTACCATGACATTTCCGCAATATCTCCTTTTGTTCAAATTCTGGAACATATCTTCGCATAATACCATCTACTCCCTCCTTATATAAATGTGGGTCATCCCAAAAATAATGCCTTAAATCGTAAAAGAACTTCCTTCTTTGCTGGGCTGTAAAAGTTGGAGGCAAATACTTGGAAACAATAAAGTTAGCATAATTAACATACCAAGGACTCCCTCGCGAACTTACCCCTACTGCAGCCAACTGTTCATTTGGGAAACAATCATTAACAGGCAGGGGATCAAAGGATATCTTTTCCAAACGAGATAAATTATTAGCAACAAGATTTTCAGCACCTTTCCTATCTATAATATGTAGGTCAAATTCTTGTAAAAGCAACACCCATCTAATAAGCCTAGGCTTAGCATCTTTCTTCGTCATAAGGTACTTAATAGCAGCATGATCAGTATGAATGGTAAGTTTTGAATCAACAATATAAGGTCTAAACTTATCACAAGCAAAGACAATAGCTAAGAATTCCTTTTCAGTAGTGGCATAATTCTTTTGAGCAACGTCAAGAGTCTTACTAGCATAATGGATAACATTTAACTTTTTTATCTATTCGTTGCCCAAGAACAACACCTACAGCAAAATCACTAGCGTCGCACATGATTTCAAAGGGTAAGTTCCAATCAGGTGGTTGGACAATAGGAGGAGTAGTTAAAGCCTTCTTTAGAGTTTCAAAAGATTCCTTACAATCATCATCAAAAACAAAGGGTACATCTTTTTGGAGAAGATTAGTGAACGGTTTTGATATCTTAGAGAAATATTTAATAAACCTTCTATAGAAACCAGCATGACCAAGGATACTACGAATACCTTTGACGTCTCTTGGACAGGGTATTTTCTCAATTGCTTCAACTTTAGCTGTGTCAACTTCAATGCCTCTTTCGGAAATTTTATGTCCAAGGACAATCCCTTCATTTACCATGAAGTGGCATTTCTCCCAATTAAGAACAAGATTGGTTTCTTCACATCTCTGCAAAACTTTATCAAGGTTGTGCAGACAATTATCAAAAGAAGTTCCATAGACGGAAAAATCATCCATGAATACTTCCAAAATTTCCTCACAAAAACCATGAAAGATAGCAGACATGCATCTTTGAAAAGTAGTAGGAGCATTACACAAACCAAAAGGCATACGTGAAAGAACATCTCAAGGTTTCCTATGTTTTGTGTGTTAGATAACAATAAAATGGAATTTCTAATGTGTACTAAGTGTTGTAGGAAAGTTTTGAGCAGTTGGGGGACCGAACTATCCGCCCCCTTCATGGGCCGGATAATCCGGCCGGGCCACCTTGGCCAGGGCTAGCAGTGCGCGAGCTTCTGTCTGGGGGCAGAATTTCCCCCAGACAGTCCGGCTCTGGGGCTGATTTTCTCCCTAGACTGGATAATCCGGCCCTCATGTTGGGCCGGATAATCCAGCCCCAGGAGAATCGCCCAGGAGAGCGTCTCCGCGAGCTTCTATCTGGGGGTGGAATTTTCCCCGGATATTCCGTGAATGGGGCGGATTTTCCCCCAGCTGGATAATCCGGCCCTCCCCTAGGGCCGGATAATCCGGTCGCCAGGAGAAGGTGTCAATGGCTAGCCTGCGCGAGCTTCTGTCCATAGGCGGATTTTCTGTCAGATAATCCGAGTCTGGGGTGAAGTTTACCCTAGGCCGGATAATTCGGCCCTCACTTGGGCCGGATAATCCGGCCCCCAAAGGCTCCAACGGCTTGGTTTGGAAAGGGGGTATAAAAGCCCCTTCATCCCCATCGAGCAGACTTCTTGATTCATTCGAAAAGTGTCAGACCCATTGCAAGAGCTCTCTCTCTAGATCTACCACTTCAACCACCCGAAGGCTTTGATCTTTGGGGGAATTGAAGGAGGAGACTGATGACACACAAGTATAGGGGGTGTATCGCAGTATTTTAGAGGGAAGTGAAACCCAATTTATTGATTCGACACAAGGGGAGCCAAAGAATATTTATAAGCCTTAACAACTAAGTTGTCAATTCAGCTGCACCTGGAAACAATCTTGCTCACAGCAGTTTATCAGTAGCAACAGTTTTGTAGTAGGAATAGTAAAGCAAAGACAATAGTAACAAAAGCAGTAAACAGTGGGATTCGAGTGCGGCAGGCATAGGGATGGATGGAAGGGCGTTGCATGGACAAGACAATTCACATAGCAATCAGAACATAGGGCAATTGCAGATAAATAAGATAAAGCATCCAAGTACTAGACAATCCTAGGCATGTGTTCCATATATACTCATACGTGCTCGCAATGAGAACTTGCACAACATCTTTTGTCCTGCCAACCCGTTTGCAGCGGGCCCTCTAGGGTACTACTAGCAATTAAGGTGCTCCTTTTGATAGAGCACCGGAGCAAAGCATTAACACTCCGTGAACACATGTGATCCTCACATCAAAGCCATTCCCTTCCGGTTATCCCGATTTCTGTCACTTCGGGGCCATAGGTTCCGAACAACAACGTGTGTATACAACTTGCAGATAAGACCAAGAACAATACTATCATAATGAATCAATAACATGTTCAGATCTGAAATCATGGCACTCGGGCCCTAGTGACAAGCATTAAGCAGAACAAGTCGCAACAAAGTCATAAAGCACTAATAAAAGATACTAGGCACCATGCCCTAACAATCTGATGCCATTACATGAACGATCTCATCCAATCCCTACCATCCCCATAGCCTACAGCGGGGGATTACTCACTCATAGATGGGGGAAACATGGATGGTCGATGGAGAAGCGATGGTGATGATGATGGCGATGATCTCCTCCAATTCCCCGTCCTGGCAGGGTGCCAGAACGGAGTTTCTGGTGCTGTTTCGTGGAATCTGGTGGTGGTAGCGGAGCGGAACTCCTTTTGGAAAAACGTCGACCCCCCCCGAAGTTTTTTGGTCAGAAGGCTCCTTATAGGCGAAGAGAGAGGCCGAGGGGGTGCCTAGGGGGGCCACACCACCCCCTGGCATGGCCTGGCCTAGCCCGCGCCACCAGGTGGTGTGGCCACCCACTGGCTCTTCTCCGTCTCGTATTCTGGCTCCTGGAGTCTTCAGGTGAAATAGGATTTTTGGCATATTTTCCGGGATTTTTCCTGATAGTTGGTTTTCTGCACAAAAAGTAGACACCAAGGCAATTCTGCTGAAAACAGCGTCAGTCCGCATTAGTTGTATCCAAATCACACAAGTATAGAGGAGAAACAATAGCAAAAGTGTTTGGGAAAGTAGATACATTTTGAACGTATCAACTCCCCCAAGCTGAGCTTATTGCTTGTCCTCAAGCAATTCAGTTGAAAACTGAGTGCGATAAAAGAACTTTCACGAACACATTTGCTTCATTTGATGTAAATATTCTCAGCAACGTGATCAACTACTTAGATAGTTCATAATAAAGAGTATGCAACTGAGCGTACTTAATAGTCTTTGCAAGCTATGAAGAGATTCCTACTCAAGAATAATAAGTAGCATGAGGCACAAACATAAACAACATTGCAATGCTCATAGAGAGGTATGACAGAGTGGTATCTCGCTTGCCTTTGATTATGAATGCCAAGGCACCTCTGAAGTTCAAGTGATGACTAGAAGTAAAGATATCAAGGATACAAGCATCAAAGTCACAACACAAATAATGAAGTAATGGAACAAACATAAAGAATGACAACTATGCTCTCAAGAAGGTGCTCGAAGAATATGTGGAGACTCGACAAGAGGAAGAAAATGTTTTGAATAATTTGAAAGGCTTCCAAATGCTGAAAGTATGGTACTCATTAGCTTTGAGCCCTCATTGCCCCTATCATAAGCATCTTTAATGTGGTTAAGGTGAAAGTGACACAACTAAGAGGATATGCTTGACAAGTTATAAATTGAAGCCTCCTACCCCTTACTTACGAAGACCGATCCTCATCCTACTCAACTTCAGTCACAAGTAAGCTCTTGTCATTGTAAGTATATACGTATCATAGAGAACCGCCAACGGGGTACCCCTTGCACATGACACGGGAGCTATCCCATAATCAAAATACAAGGCAAGCATACAATGAGCATCTCGGCGATCTTTTTATTTACTATGTGCATAGATTTTTATTCAGGATGCTTCATAGAATGCTCATTATGGTTATGCTGCAAGTTTCCACCATGATTAGGCATGGTTTAGGCTAGCGGCCTAGGCGTTTCACTAACATACATACAAACTCCATGATCTTACAAGTTCCACTTTTATTTCACACCACCGGGATCCATAAGCAAAAGAACATGATATCAACTAGGTACAAAATACCTATGAAGCGTTGAAAGCGGTCCCCATGATACATGGTTCTGCTAACTTCAACTTATAAAGCGCAAGCATATGCACAACAAAGAAGGACGCAATGGTTCAGGTTTATTAAGTTCAAGAAAATAAAGTGTGCCATCAAGTTCGTGAGAGCTTTACTAAATAACTTTCTCATAACAAGCAAACATTTTATTCGGAAGAAAACAAGGCATATTGAATATGCACGGAGGTAGCAAATGATGCTAATGGGTAGGTATGGTGGACACTTTGGAAATACTTGGTTTAGGGAGTTGAAAACATGAGTAAAACACTCATTGGAAGTGAAGGCTAGCAATAGTAAGGGAGCGACAAACGAGAGAGCAATAGCTGTCATTATCATGCTTGCAACAAAACAGGACTACTCATGGCATGAAAGTGATTCAAGATCCTCAAGGCAAAATAATTCATCAAGGCTTAACTAATTATCATAGTCCTGTGCATGCGTGAGCATGTGCCAAGTCAATTCAAATGAAACATTCAGAGGAGGATACCACAGTGTCATACCAATTTATGAATAGAGCAATGCAAGCAAACATTCTTAAGACATGCTACAAACTATTAGCGAGCTAGAAGTAATCATAAGAAAGCAAGAACTATTAAGCATCCAAAGAAAACATACACTCTACATGAACGGACTAAGCATGCCCATAGTGATGAGTATATGTACAAAAATGAAAACAAATAGAGTTCGTTACCAGCCTCTTACCATGCCTCAAGTTGTCATTGATCCTCATTATTGCTCTTCACTTGTGTGGCTTGAATAATAATATGAAACCAATATCCACTGAGGATTGCCGAACCCTGAAGCAAACTCACAAAAACCAAAGAAGAACGACAAATATTTTTGGTGTTTTCGATTTTTAAACAAGAACCAAAAGGGAAAAACAAACAAAGCAAAATCTTTTTGGGTTTTTCGAATAGTTCAAACAAAGCAAAAAGGGAAAAGCAAACCAAGGCAAAAAGAAACAGAAAACCAAAGAGAAAGAACAGAAATATTTTTGGTCTTTTTGTGTTTTTAGAAAGCAAAAGCAAAGAAAGAGAACGAAAACTAAAAAGAGAACGAAAATATGAATATACAAAGTACCGACGCAACATGATAAGGAGATGAGTGCGGTGTCGGCGTAGCTCCCCCCAAGCTTAGGCTTTTGGCCTAAGTGGGTATCAATCCATGTACGAATAGGGGTTCCAAGCGGGCGGATCTTGGTAAGAATGGTCGTAGCTGGGCCCATGAGAAGAAGAGGAAGCTCCCCAATCATAAGCGGGCTGCTGATATGAAGACTCTCCCTCATTCGAGGGCTGGACCGAATCATCCGTGACCTCCCTTCTAGTGTCATGCTCCTGTTGGGAGAGCTCTCCCAAGTACGTGGCAAGCTCCTCCTTAGTGAGGGACCATCCTTTCCTGTTATCAAGGTTAAACAAAACAGGTACAGGCAAACGAACAACACGCTCGGACTTGCTCTTTCTCCAACCAGCTTTGAGAAAGGTTATTTCATAAGATAACTCACTCAAACTAGCCCACGAGGAAATAAATTTATGATGTATCATGGAATTAAAATCAAGCCTCTCTATGGGAAACTGTAGGTCTAGATGATGAGGCACTAAACCATGCAATGCTAGCAAACGAGAAGCAATGAGGCCTCCACAAATTCCACCTTTATCACGGTTAGCAGCAAGACGGAAAGCTATCAAAGCACCCAAGTTGTAAGACCTATCTCGTCTAAGAGTAGCAGAGATAAATGCTAAATCAAACGAAGATAACTTATTCGTAGTTTTCCTAGCAAGAACACACTTGGCAATAAAGTAGGCAAAGTAGCGAATGGAGGGAATATGAATGTTACGGATTTTTCCACTCACCTTTGAGAAGCTACTCCCTTGACAAATTTCTGCATATAAATCCATGAGCGGTTCCGGTCTCTCTTTAATCTTCCTACATGATCCCCATTGAGGTACCTTAATAGCTGCACAAAAATCATCAAGAGAAAGGTTGACAACAATATTGTAAATTTTGTAATGGACCATGGGGTTAGGCAAAGAGTGACTAAATTGGAAATCCTGCACCACAGACATGGTTAGCTTCACAAATTGACAAGGTTCATCTTCCAAAAAGTGCTCTAACCCTGCATTAGAAACCAAAGTGTGGAAATCTTGTAGAATTCCTGCAGCTCTCATGAACTCAGGGCATGGATAAATGGAGGGAAAAACTTCCTCCTCCCGGTGGACCTTCATGACCTCAGGCACCCAAAGCTCATGTTGGTTTAGGTGGTGTTCACTCATCTTCTATTCTGAAATTTAAACACCTATTAAACAAGTGATTGCAAAGTAAATATAATGAAGGATTCTACTCATAGGGACTTGCAAGAGGCCTAAACATGCATCAAAACTATATCGCTAAGCATCAAACAAGCTTACAAGCCCTCATAACCGGTCACCTACAGCAGCAAAATACTCAACATATAAACCACTAAACACAAATCTACTTGGACAAGGGGAGGAGTCACATACCAGGGAACAAATGCTCCAAATTTCAGCAAGAAAGATGGGCTGAGCAAGGAGATCGAAAAAATCGAGAGCAAGCACAGCAAGAATGTGATTTTGAGCTATGAACTGGAGCTTACTCAGGAGAGAGAAGAAAGTGGCAGGTGAGAGAGTTAGTGGGGGGCCAGGGGTGGCCCACACCAGGGCATGGCGCCACCATGGGGTGTGCCTGCCTGGTGGGCCCCCCTGGTACCTCCCAGGTACTCCTCTGCCCCTTTTTTCACGTAAAAAAATAATATGAATTTTCTGGAATTTTTCGAGACACTTTATTTTTGGGCATTTTTCAGAGATAGAAGAATGATTTTTCTGACAGACAGATTTTTTTTCTTTTGGAAACATGATGCAAGGACAAAACAAAGCTAGAACTACAGAAGTTCTAACATGCAAGGAACTAACAACAAAAAGAAAACTAGACGAAAGCAAGAACTAAAATGCAAAGGATAGAAATAAACGGAGATAATCATAATGAAAACATTGTTTTGTTCAATGGAATCCTTTTGTTAACAAGGTTGATCAAGTCTTGCTACCAAAACAATTGCATATGAGACAAAACTTTGTACTCCACTAATGATTATGTTACCTCAACCTTGATAGAAATAGTCCCAATCATAATAGTTTCAAATTTTTCTCTTGGTATGGGACAATATATTTCTCCAACTTGAATGCCTTCAACATGTTTAATTGAATTCAAGCCATAAGTCCTTTCAATCTTCTTGGGGAAATAGACAGTATGTTCCTTGTCATTAACATTGAAGGTCACCTTTCCTTGATTACAATTAATAACAGCTCCTGTAGTATTAAGAAAAGGTCTCCCAAGAATAATAGGCATATTATCATCTTCAGGCATTTCAAGCACAACAAAATCAGTTAATATCAAGCAATTATGAGCCACTTAAACAGGTACATCCTCACATATACCCACATGAATAGTGGTAGATTTATCAGCCATTTGCAAAGATATACCAGTTGGTATTAATTTTTCAAGTTGAAGCCTCTTATAGAGAGAGAAAGGCATAACACTAACTCCAGCTCCCAAATCACACAAAGCAGTTCTAACATAACTGTTCTTAATAGAGCAAGGGATAGTTGGAATCCCTGGGTCTCCAAGTTTCTTAGGAACCTTACCATTGAAGGAATAATTAGCAAGCAAAGTAGAAATTTCTTCATTAGGGATCTTCCTTTTATTCGAGACAATATCCTTCATATACTTTGAGTAAGGAGGCAATTTAATAGCATCAATCAAAGGAATTTGCAAGAATAAAGGCTCCATCCACTCACAAAACTTATTATAGTGTTCATCTTCCTTTGACTTGTGTTTCTTATCAGGGAAAGGCATAGGTTTTTGGACCCAAGGTTCTCTTTCACTACCATGTTTCTTAGCAATAAAATCTTCTTTAGTGTATTTAGTAGTCTTAGTGTGGTTTTCAGGTTCTTCTTCAACTTTTTCTTCATTAGGAACTTCATTTTCTTCATTACCACTTTTAGTTTTAGCATCAGAGATAGATATACTATTAGGATCTATAGCAGGTTCAGAGGGTTCTACAACAGTTTTATGTTTCTTTTTTCCTTTTCTTACGAGTAGAACCACTATTTTCAGCTTGTTGAGAATCCTGCTCAATTCTTTTGGGATGCCCCTCAGGATATAGAGGATCCTGGGTAGTAGCTCCACTTCTAGTTCTAATTTCATAAGCATGTTTTTCTTTAGAAGCATTAACTAGCAAGTCGTTTTGCACTTTAACGAGTTGATCTATTTGAGTTTGAACCATTTGAAAGTGTTTAACAATCATTTTAACATCATTAGAGGTTATTTCTACAATATCTTTCAACTCAACAATAGCTCTAGTGTTTTCCATTAGATGATTTTGCACCCTTTTATTAAAGTTATCTTGCTTAAAAATAAAGATATCAAATTCTTCTAAGCATTGATCAGGAGGTTTTGAGTAAGGGATATCACCTTCATCAAAGTGGTGGAGAGAGTGTACCTCAATAGTGGATGAGTAGGGAATAGGCTTACATAATTCTTCTATAGGAGGTAAATTCTTGACATCTACAGCTTTAATTCCCTTCTCCTTAAGACATTTCTTAGCTTCCTTCATCACTTCATAATTTAATTCAGTAACTCCCCTCTTCTTTGATGTTGGAATAGGCACAGGAATAGATGGTTCAGGTACAATTACTTCAGGTATAGCTTGTTTAGGAGGAGTCCAATCTTCATAATTCTTGCTTATTTTAGCCATTAATTCCTCAGCTTCCTTTGGAGTCCTATTCCTGAAAACACAATCAACACAACTATCTAGGTATGTCCTAGATTCCTCAGTTAGTCCATTATAAAATATATCAAGAAGCTCATTCTTAGGTAAAGGACTTCCAGCTTGTGCATGAATCAAAGCACAAAACCTTGCCCAAGATTCGGGCAATACCTCTTTTTATCCCTGTTTAAAATCAAAAAGTTCCTTCAAAATAGCATGTCTAGCACTGGGAGGAAAATATTTCTATAGGAAAGTACTAATCAAGCACTCAGGGCTATCAATAGATCCAGGAGGTAAATTACTAAACCAAGTTTTAGCTTCTCCTTTCAGTGAAATGGGAAAAATCTTAGCAACAAAGTAAGTACGCATCTTAATATCATCAGAAAACTAGCCACTCATGGTAGAAAGTTCATTCATATGTGCTACCGCACTTTCATTCTTAGTCCCACAAAAAGGTTCTTTCTCGAAAATAGCTATGTAAGATAGATCGAGAGAGAAATCATAATCTTCATCTATAATGTTTATGGGAGAAGCGGCAAACTTAGCAGCAGGATATAATTTCGGTCTAATAGTACGCCTCTCAAGGAGACTCTTAGCAGCGCTCCTATCATGGGTGTTCTTACATTCTTTAATAAACTCATCGGGCATCTCAACATAACCATCTTCAATATCATAACTTTCACTAGACTCAGGTGAGCTAACAGGTGTCGTAGTATCTTCATTAGGAGTTTCGGTATTTCCAGCTATAGTTCTACCAATTGTAGCATCTAGGAAAGGACCTAATGAACCACTCTTATCAAGCACAGTAGAAGCAGCATCATAAGCATCAGAAGTTTCAGATTCAACAGTAGTAGCAGTGTGTGTAGCATGTGTATGTGGTGGTGTAAGGAACTTACTCAAAACAGACGGTGAATCAAGAGCAGTAGAGGTGTTCAGAACCGTACCTGTTCTTGTAGTGGATGGTAAAATAGGAACCTTGCCATCACGAGACTTACCCATGATGGATGGATAGCAGCGAAAAATAGAGAATCCAAGTGAACTTGATAAATAAATCTATGCTCCCCGACAACGGCGCCAGAAAATAGTCTTGATGACCCACAAGTATAGGGGGTGTATCGCAGTATTTTCGAGGGAAGTGCAACCCAATTTATTGATTCGACACAAGGGGAGCCAAAGAATATTTATAAGCCTTAACAACTGAGTTGTCAATTCAGCTGCACCTGGAAACAATCTTGCTCACAGCAGTTTATCAGTAGCAACAGGTTTGTAGTAGGAATAGTAAAGTAACAGCAGTAGTAAAGCAAAGACAATAGTAACAAAAGCAGTAAACAGTGGGATTCGAGTGCGGTAGGCATAGGGATGGATGGACGAGCGTTGCATGGACAAGAAAATTCACATAGCAATCAGAACATAGGGCAATTGCAGATAAATAAGATAAAGCATCCAAGTACTAGACAATCCTAGGCATGTGTTCCATATATAGCCATACGTGCTCGCAATGAGAACTTGCACAACATCTTTTGTCCTGCCAGCCCATTTGCAGCGGGGCCTCTAGGGAACTACCAGCAATTAAGGTGATCCTTTTAATAGAGCACTGGAGCAAAGCATTAACACTCCGTGAACACATGTGATCCTCACATCAAAGCCATTCCCTTCCGGTTATCCTGATTTCTATCACTTCGGGGCCATAGGTTCCGAACAACAACGTGTGTATACAACTTGCAGATAAGACCAAGAATAATACTATCATAATGAATCAATAACATGTTCAGATCTGAAATCATGGCACTCAGGCCCTAGTGACAAGCATTAAGCACAACAAGTCGCAACAAAGTCATAAAGCACTAATAAAAGATACTAGGCACCATGCCCTAACAATCTGATGCCATTACATGAACGATCTCATCCAATCCCTACCATCCCCATAGCCTACAGCGGGGGATTACTCACTCATAGATGGGGGAAACATGGATGGTCAATGGAGAAGCGATGGTGATGATGATGGCGATGATCTCCTCCAATTCCCCATCCCGGCAGGGTGCCAGAACGGAGTTTCTGGTGCTGTTTCGTGGAATCTGGTGGTGGCGGCGGAGCGGAACTCCTTCTGGAAAAACGTCGAACCCCCCGAAGTTTTTAGGTCAGAAGGCTCCTTATAGGCGAAGAGAGAGGCCGAGGGGGGTGCCTAGGGGGCCCACACCACCCCCTAGCGGGGCCTAGCCTGGCCCGCGCCACCAGGTGGTGTGGCCACCCCTGGCTCTTCTCCGTCTCGTATTCTGGCTCCTGAAGTCTTCGGGTGAAATAGAATTTTTGCAATATTTTCCGGGATTTTTCCTGATAGTTAGTTTTCTGCACAAAAAGTAGACACCAAGGCAATTCTGCTGAAAATAGTGTCAGTCCGCATTAGTTGTATCCAAATCACACAAGTATAGAGGAGAAACAATAGCAAAAGTGTTCGGGAAAGTAGATACGTTTTGGACGTATCAGAGACAATCTTCATCATCATCACGAATCAAGCGCATCAACTCCTCTCCATTCATTTGGAGAAATCCCCGATCTAGTATTCTTGTTAAAATTTAGATCTTGTGTTTTGTTATTGATAACTTATTCTTGTGGTAGCTTGTTGTCATTACAGGAGCCTCCAATTTGCTTGTGGAGTTGTGCCCCGCTAGTTGTGTAAAGGCGCCGATACCCGCCTCGAAGGGTTCCTATTGTGGAAAGGTGGATCAGGCCTTTGGTGGCGGGATCCATCAGAGAATAGGGTGAGGCATATTGTGGCATGGTGGTCTTAGTACCGCCCACCCCTCCAACACCGATGTACTTCCCTTAACAAGGAAGGAGCTACGGTAAGACAAATCCTGTGTCTCCGCGTGCTTCACTACGGTTCACTCATTCCTCTTTCCACTCGCCTCTTACTCACTAGTAGATAGGTTTGCATATAGGGAAATTCTTCTAAATAGTTATCTAGAAAATTTACCTTTTGTGTTAAGCCTAAAATTAAAAAAGCATTAAAATTTGAAGTAGCACCTATTCACCCCCTCTAGGTTCTCATACGATCCATTTCAATTGGTATCAGAGCCCTGGCTCTTTATTAGGGCTTAACGGCCTCAGAGAAGTATGGTTACCAAGGAGAATGGGAATGAGCCTGTGGATAAGGTCACACTGGATGACCTCAAGACGTTGGAAACAACCTTTTTGAAATCCTTTGAGACCAAGATGGAGGAGATGCACCAAATGATTGCTTGACTCACATCATCCGTAGCCCCATCTCCGTCCTCCTCTGAGGCCGCCACTCCCTCATCCAAGGATAAGGCTAACACCGGATCCAAGGAAGATGAAGTGGTAGGTGAAAAACATAATTGTTCCACCTCCAAGAAGGGAAGTGGTAAGGAGGAATATAGTGAGGTTCATCACTTATATTCCCCCGACCCACCTATCCCTCATCCTCATATAAACAATAGGGGTGATCCACCCAAGCTTACTGCATCTTCATTTAATCAATGACAATTCTTAATGAAGTCTCATGTGTGCAGCTCTTCTATTGAACTTTGGAGGATTATCGAAGAGGGTCTTCATACTGGAGATCACACCAACCTGACAAGAAGAGAAGTTGTGGATAGCCAATTGAATGCTACAGCTCTCCACATGATATAGCTAAGAGTGGGTCCCAAGGACACGCCCCACATTGAACATCTCAACACAGCTAAAGAAGCTTGGGATGCTCTCACCGATCTCTTTATTGGAAATGAAAGCATGAGAAGGAATAGGTATGATGCCCTTAGTAATGAAGCTGAAGGATTCTACATGTTGGATGGTGAAAACCATGAAGACATGTATAGAAGACTCAAGGGCATCGCAACAACATTTAGAAAGCATGGAGCCACTCACATTGATGATGCTTGGGTAAAAAGGAAATACGTGAGTGCTCTAATGCCTTTTGAGCCAACGGACTTGAAGAGCTTGCAAGGTAGACACAACTACCATCAAATGACGTCCAATGAAGTCATGCAAGAAATGACATCATTCAAGGTTGCTGCAAAGAATGCGGAAGATGCCTGTGCCCGTGCCATTGGAATGCAAAAATGGGTCAATGTTGCTCTAAAGGCTAATGTTGTTGAGCAAGATGAGGACGAAAGAGCTTTCAAGGGTGCCTCCATGGACTGCCCGGATGAAGTCAAACATGCTCATGGTGAGTACATGGTGTTTTATGCAAGGAACTTTTGGAAGGATCCAGCCAAGGCCAAGTCAGAACTCGAGCATAAGAATGGGTCAAGTGGAAGAAGAGAAAGTGGCCCAAAACTGAGAACATGCTACAATTGTGGTGATAGGCTGCACTTTGTGGTCGAGTGTCCATATCAAAATAGAGAAGACAGTGGCGGGCTCATCCTTAAAGAAAAATCCAAGGCACCTAAAAAAAGCCATTTATCAAAAAGAATGGCCCTTAAAAGAAGCAACCCAAGATTGTCTTGGTGGCACAAGAAGAATATTCCTCTGCAAGTGAATATGAAGAGGATAAAGATAACTCTCGTGAGGTGGCTGCTATAGCCTCCACATCGACTCCATCATCTCTCTTCGACTCGCCAAACGAAAACGTCATCAACAACAACGTCACTTGTCTTATGGCAAGAGGGTCTGAGGTATCATCTTCTAGGTCTTCATTCCCTAAGACTAACACAAATATGGATATGGATGATCATACTAGTCTTAAAATGAAAGAAGTTATTGCTTTGGACAACTTTTTCACTAACTTGCAAGGTGAGCACAAACTTCATTTTGATGCTCTTATGAGTCAACTTGCCCAAGCCAAAGTCTCCTTGAAGAAAAGGACAAAATTGAAAGAGAAGATGCCTTGGAGATAGCGTCTTTGAAGAATGCCTTGGAAGAAGAAGAGGAAGCTAGAGTATCCTTGGAAGAGAGACTCGAATCCATTGAGGAGTCACATGAAGAAGTTATGGCTCAGCTCATCAAAGAACGTGACAACGCTCTTGCCAAGGTAAAGAAACTAAAGAAGGAAAATATTGAATTTGGGGCTGCTCATGCTAGACTCTCAGAGAAGTTTGAGAAACTTGATAGTGCTCACAAGGCATTGGAGAGTGAACACTCTACTGTAAATGAGTCTCATGACCAACTCCAGACTCAATTGAGGAAGTATGATGTGCTCAACACCTCCACATCATCTTATGGACAAGAAGAACTTGCAAAGGGATCTCAACACAAAGGTAAAGTAGTTCTAGATGAGATACTTAGCAAGCAAAGGACAAACAATGGAAAAGAGGGTCTTGGTTATATTCCCAAGACAAAGAATAAGAAGAACAAGAAGAAAAAGAAGAGCAAGACTACTCATCCAAAGACTAGAACCACCACCAATGACAAGTCTAATTATGATGGTTTTGCAGGGGTTAACAATCCTAACTTTAAGTTATATTGTGATTATTATGGTGATGTTTATGCTAGCTATGTAGGTCCTTATGATTGTTACATTCCTTGGTCTATTTGGGTCCCCAAGACCCTTGTCACTAACATGAGAGGACCCATTGAAAAATGGGTAACTAAAACCAAGAAGTAACTTTCTTGCAGGGCTATGCTTCCGGTGGGTCTAAATGGGTACTCGATAGCGGATGCACGAGTCACATGACCGGAAGCAAGGAGATCATCACGGAGATGCGGCCAAATCATGATCATATAACCGTCTCCTATGGTGACAAGTCAAAATCCGAGGTATTGGGTCTCGGCAAAGTTGTGGTGGCTCACGATATCTCTCTTGTGGACTTCATGCTTGTTGAGACCCTCGGTTACAATTTACTTTCAGTTCGCTCCCTTGGTAAGATGGGCTTTGCAGTTTTTATTGATGTTGATTTGGTGGTACTCTTGTGGAGCAAGTCTCTAAAAGTCGCTTTCGTGGGATATGTCGAAAATGACCTGTACGTGGTGGACTTTTCGGGGAAAACCGCTACAGGCCCGATGTGTCTTTTCGGAAAGGCTAACGCGGGTTGATTATGGCATCGTGGACTAGCCCACGTCAATATGAGAACTTTGCAAAGTCTCCACAAGGGTGGCCACATCCTTGGACTAAAAGAAAATGTCTCCTTTGCCAAAGATCATGTTTGCAGGGCTTGTGTTGAAGGGAAAATGCAAGACTCTCCTCATCGAAGGAAGACTATTATTTCGTCAAAAAGGATCTTAGAGCTCCTTCATGTGGACCTCTTTGGACCTCCATCTCATGCAAGCCTCGGTGGGAAGAAGTGCTGCCTTGTGATTGTTGATGACTACTCAAGATACACTTGGGTCTATTTCTTCAAGTTGAAGAGCGAGACTCAACAAACGGTCATTGACTTCGCCAATGAGGTTCAACGTCAACACAACGTCCCTATTCTTGCAATAAGAAGTGATAACGGCTCCGAGTTCAAGAACTACACCTTAAATGAGTTCCTAAGTGAAGAGGGGATAAGACATCAATATTCCGCTGCGTACACCCCTCAACAAAATGGTGTTGCCGAGAGGAAGAACCGGACTCTAATGGATATGGCAAGGTCTATGCTAGCCGAATTCAAGTCTCCGTATAAGTTCTGGGCTGAAGCAATCTCTACCGCTTGTCATTCATCCAACCGGTTATACCTCCGTAAAATCTTGGACAAGACTCCGTATGAAATACTTACCGATAACAAGCCAAACATCTCATACTTTCGGGTATTTGGGTGTAAGTGTTTCTTTGTCATCAAGGGAGTTCGTTTATCTAATTTTGAGTCTAAGGCTTTAGAGGGTATTTTTGTTGGTTATGGTGCCGAATCCTACACTTATAGAGTCTACAATAAGCTCTCCAGAACTGTTGTAGAATCTTGTAGTGTGGTGTTCGAAGAAAATGACGGCTCCCGTGCGGGGCAAGCTGATGTTCGTGATGCAGATGTTGAAATACCCCAAGATGCCATAAGAAGAATGGGCGTGGGATTTTTCCGCCCCATTGAGGAACCCCTTGTGGCGGATCGGGAAGGACAATGCTCTAATCATGAAGAGCCCTCATCTACACAGACTCAACATGCTCCAACCACGGGAGTAACTTCTACACCAACTCCACCAAATGTTGAAGGTTAACATGCTCCTGGATGCTCCAGACCGGATTATCCGGTCTACACCAGATTATCCAGTTACCACTCCTCTGACGACCAAACTGCTCATCGTATCGAAGAAACAGCTGCAAGCTCCAGGCCGGATTTTCTGGCTGACCCCGGATTATCCGGCCCCTCGCCAGTTCAAGCAAGTTCTAGGCAACCTGATGAAGTTGTTTCAAGTTCTCCTAGGCTAGATTATCTGGCCTCACCCTCGGCCGGATTATCTGGCCCTGAAACTCCTGATGATCAGCAGCCTCCTGTTACGGCTGTTGATCGACCTCAAGGGCATTTTTCGTCATCTCCTACTACTAATAATCAGACTTCTAATCAAGGTCAAGCAAATGATTCCAACGAAGACTCAAGTGATGAAACTATTCCACCAAGAGATAACAAGCTTATTGAACTTCGTCGCAAGGCTTGTGCTGATCGGAACCTTGAATTAAGGGGTCATACTCTTCACAAAGTTTTTATGACTGACAGGTTTGAGATGTCTATGATGGGGGAGTTACGGTTCTTTCTTGGATCCGAGATCAAGCAACTCAGAGAAGGAACCTTCATCAATCAAGCTAAATACATCCAAGACATGCTCAAGAGATTCAAGATGATGGATCTTAACGGCATCGCCACTCCAATGCAAACAAAATGTCATCCTGAACTTAACCCCCACGGTAAAGATGTGGACCAAAAGGTATATCGGTCCATGATCGGCTCTCTTCTTTACCTCTGCGCATCTAGATCTGATATTGTGTTGAGTGTGGGGGTGTGTGCAAGGTATCAAGCAGCTCCTAAAGAAAGCCACTTAGTGGCGGTCAAGAGGATCTTCCAATATTTGGTTCATTCCCCTAACTTTGGTCTATGGTATCCCAAGGGCTCCAATTTCTCTCTATGTGGTTATACTGATTCAGATTGGGCGGGTGATAAGGATGATCGGAAATCAACTTCTAGAGCTTGTCATTTCTTGGGAAGATCTCTAGTTTGTTGGTCATCTAAAAAGCAGAATTGTATCTCTCTCTCCACCACCGAAGCTGAATATGTTGCTGCTGCTAGTGCCTGCACTCAGTTATTATGGATGAGGCAAACTTTAAAGGAATACGATGTCAATTATGACAAAGTGCCTCTTTTATGCGATAATGAAAGTGTAATAAAAATTGCGTACAATCCTGTACAACACACAAGGACAACGCATATTGAGATTCGGAATCATTTTAATAGGGACCATGTTTCTCGAGGCGATATTGATCTATCTTTTGTGAGCACAAAGAACCATCTTGTAGATATTTTCACGAAGCCACTTGATGAAGCTAGGTTTTGCTACTTGAGGAATGAGCTAAATATCGTTGATTCAAGGAGCTTGTCGTGATTACCCATGCACTCACTCGTACATCTCAGTCTTATGTGGTCTAGATGTGGGCATGGATATAGGGGGAGTGTGGTCCTAATTGATTGGGCTAACCCTCCCCCCATAATGCCGAAAGCAAGTCAAATCATTTCTCTTAATATCATTTTGTGATATGTGAGCTTATTGATGAGTATTGGTCATGAACCCAAGATATATCTTCGCGGTGTCATACCATACACTCCAACAAGGTGGCTTCAGCCACCGCCCTCTTCCATGAGAAGAGTTGGATTTATTTGGATCTTCTTGATCTTTTTAGCTCCTCTCATGTTTTTATGGGAAGCACACTCAATTTTGGCTTTTAGTTGCTTTGATTCTTGCAAATTTGAGTGTGTAGTACCATCTCAGTTTGGCTCTCTTAATCCTAAGCCTTTCCCTACCCCTAAGCCATCTATTCTTGCACACAAGTCCCTTGTACACCTTGTGGGGGTGTTGTTTGGGGACGCACGGGCCTGACTCTGTGTGTAATAGAAGTTTGGATTTTAGGCCGGATAATCCGGCCCAAGTATAGGCCGGATAATCTGGCCCTGGCGGATTTCGTCCTTAAGGGCTGGGGTCGGGGGGAAGGGCTCATAACGAGCACCACTTCTCCCCCAACCCTCTCCCTCTCCCCAGCAGCCGCCTGCCGTCCCCCACCCTCCCCGGAGCCTCTCCGGCCACCGGATTTTCCGGGCCTCCCCGGATCTTCTTCTCCGCGCCTTCGGGTACCTTCTCCTCCGTGTTCTTCCTCCAATGAGTGAGGGTAACTCCCTCTCTCCCCATCTTTGGCTAGATTTGTTGTTTGTTGGTTGGAACATTGTCTAGAAGGATGTTGTTTCGCGTAGAAATCGTAGTCTTGTAGTATCTAGGCCCGATCTACTCCTTTGCATTCAATCTAGGAGATTCTGAAAATTTCTGACAAGGCCGAATTATCCGCCGCTGGCCAGGCCAGATAATCCGGCCTGACAGACTAAAAACTGGTTCAGTTTCGTCTTGTTGTGCGCATTGAGTAGGATTGGACTATGAACTATTTGCCTACCTTTTCTATGCTGTCTCTTGGACTTGTGTGTATGCTTATCCCCGTGCCATCGTCCTTGTTCTCTTGATAGGTGGTTCTATTGCTCCCAAGACTTACAAGCGTCGTCCTCGTGGTCTCTATTTCGGGGTAATATTGTGGACGAAGTTGAACTGAGAAGAAGAAAGAAAGAGGCTGATCGCATGGCTGAGCATGAAAAGAGGGAGAGATCCAGGAGGGGTATGTCCAAGAGGAAGGGCAAAGAGCCCAAGATCAACTACACGGCTTTGGATCTAGTCACTTTTTCCTCTATTCGTCACCGTGTTCTGTTTGCTAAGTTGGCACGTGATTCTGACATGGGTGATTCTCATTTTTGGTGTGCTGAACAGAAAGGAATATATGAAGATGTGTATGCCAGGCTGAATATTAGGCCTATGCACCCACTGATTCTTGCTAAGGCCTTGGAGAAGCCTCACCTTGTTGATGCCATGTATGTGGCTGAGCGGATGGGGCTACATCATCTCATGGCTCTCCAATGCTCCTATGATTCTGAAGTTGTGAAGGAGTTCTTTTCCACATTGGTTATTTGTCGTGATGAGCATCGCACTATGTAGTGGATGACTCGTGACAGGCCTATGAGTGCTGATTTCCGTGTGTTTGCTGAAGTTCTTGGCTATCCCTTCCGCCATCGAGACCGTGCTAGTGGTAACCGTATCATCACTCAACTCAAGCCCAATAAAGATGCAGTCCTCTCTCTGTGCACGATGGACAATGGTATTGTGGGCACCTTTGCTGGTCTTGCTCCAATCTATACTGCCTTGGTGGGCCTCTTCCGTGATTCTATCACCCCGAGTGGAGGCAACAATGACAACATCCGTGGTCACCTGGTCCAGCTCCTAGCCTTCTCTCATGAGGTTGCCTCGTGCGAGGATGAGTCCGTGTAGTACCAGCTGGATGTGATGGACTTCATTTCTCATGAATTGACTGATGCAATGTTCAACAAGTTGTCCATTCCTTATGTTCCCTACATTATGATGCTCATCAAGCACCTGCTTCCCTCTGAAGACTTCAACATTGACGTTGTGCACAAGGCAAAGAAGATCTACACCAACGTTCGGAAGACCTCTCACCCCTCTTCTGCTCCTGAGGGTCTCATGAGGGATGCTCGTGCTGGTGCTCGCAGGCCTCCCGTGCCTCCCATTGCTCGTGAGATCAAGCAGCTGAATTGGTTCTAGCAGAACATTCTTTGCATGGGCGTGGACACACGCAAGGGCCAGTACGAGGCTTACAAGCAGCGCCATGAGTTGGCCCACTCTCAGCAGCTCATCCTTCACCATGTGTCTGGTGCTTCTAGTGATCCCCTGACTCCTACTCCTCCCACACCATATGCTCGATGGAACTCTTCCTCGGGGCTTTACTATGGAGAGCTGAAGCGTCACTTGTTCCCTTCCACAGCCACTGTTGATGATGAGGACGATGACACCGAGGAGCTTGAGGATGAGGACGAAGATGGGAACGAGGACGGGGATGACGACTACGAGTGATACCTTGGGGCATTAGCATCGCTCTTCTTCCTTTTTGGTGTCTCGATGCCAAAGGGGGAGGAGTAGTTCTATTAGGTCTCCGAGGATTTGCATGGGTCGGGCACAAGCATTTGCACTTTTTCATTTGTTGTTTTCTTGCTTGTGCCCATTTAGCGTTGAACTTTAATTTGTGGTTTGTGGTTTGTATGAAACTTTGTGTCTGTGGATTTCTGGATTTATCTCGTGGATTACACATATGGATTCATCTATCATATCCTATAATGTTGGGTATCTATCTCGAGGAAGGCGCTTATATTGGTTATCACATTGATAATAGTGGCTATATCAAGGACGCCTCTCCCTATCTCGGTGGTATGATTATGTTGTTTATATTTCAATGGAATAGACTCACACCTATTTGTGTGCATTCATATTCAAATACAAATTTCTAATATGCACACATTGAAGGGGCGGGGGTCTCTTTCATGTATTTATTGTTGGTGGTCTTGTGAACTTTCTTGCAAATCCTAGTATTGTCATCTAACACCAAAAAGGGGGAGATTGAAAGAACATCTCATGATTTCCTATGTTTTGTGTGTTAGATAACAATACCATGGAATTTCTAATGTGTACTAAGTGTTGCAGGAAAGTTTTGAGCAGTTGGGGGACCAGATTATCCGCCCCCTTCATGGGCCGGATAATCCGGTCGGACCACCTTGGCCAGGGCTGGCTGTGCGCGAGCTTCTGTCTGGGGGCAGAATTTCCCCCGGACAGTCCGGCTCTGGGGCGGATTTTCTCCCTGGACCGGATAATCCGGCCCTCATGTTGGGCCCGATAATCCGGCCCTAGAGGAATCGCCCAAGAGAGCGTCTGCGCGAGCTTCTGTCCCGGGGCGGAATTTTCCCCGGATATTCCATGACTGGGGCGGATTTTCCCCCCAGCCGGATAATCCGGCCCTCCCCTAGGGCCGGATAATCTGGTCCCTAGGAGAAGGTGCCAAGGGCTAGCCTGCGCGAGCTTCTGTCCATAGGCGGATTTTCTGCCGGATAATCCGAGTCTAGGGCGGAGTTTTCCCCAGGCCGGATAATCCAGCCCTCACTTGGGCCGGATAATCCAGCCCGCAAAGGCTCCAACGGCTTGGTTTGGAAAGGGGGTATAAAAGCCCCTTCACCCCCATCGAGCAGACTTCTTGATTCATTCGAAAAGTGTCAGACCCATTCCAAGAGCTCTCTCTCTAGATCTCCCACTTCAACCACCCGAAGGCTTCGATATTTGCGGAATTGAGGGAGGAGACAATCTTCATCGTCATCACGAATCAAGCGCATCAACTCCTCTCCATTCATTTGGAGAAATCCCAATCTAGTATTATTGTTAAAATCTAGATCTTGTGTTTTGTTATTGATAACTTGTTCTTGTGGCAGCTTGTTGTCATTACGGGAGCCTCCAATTTGGTTGTGGAGTTGTGCCTTTCTAGTTGTGTAAAGGCGCCGGTACCCGCCTCGAAGGGTTCCTATAGTGGAAAGGTGGATCAGGCCTTTGGTGGCGGGATCCATCAGAGAACAGGTCGAGGCCTATTGTGGCGTGGTGGTCTTAGTACCGTCCACCCCTTCAACGCAGATGTACTTCCCTTAACAAGGAAGGAACTACGGTAAAACAAATCATGTGTGCCCGCGTGCTTCACTACGGTTCACTCGTTCCTCTTTCCACTCACCTCTTACTCGCTAGTAGATAGGTTTGCATATAGGGAAATTCTTCTAAATAGTTATCTAGAGAATTTACCTTTTGTGTTAAGCCTAAAATTGAAAAAGCATTAAAATTTCAAGTAGCACGTATTCACCCCCCTCTAGGTACCCATACGATCCATTTCAATATGCCTATAAGCATAGGTTCCATAAGGGCACGTAAAACTAGTTTTTTCTTGATCTTGTTGTTTAACAGCAATTTGAGAAAACCCAGAGTATCCATCAAGAAAACAAAAATGGGTCTTTTAGACAACCTTTCTAACATTTGATCAATAAAAGGCAGTGGGTAATGATCTTTCTTGGTACTTTGTTAACCTTTCTAAAATCAATGCACATCCTATAACCTACTACTATTCTGTGGGGAGTAAGATCATCATTATCATTCGGCACAACGGTAATTCCCCCTTTCTTAGGGACACAATGAACTTGACTAACCCATTCACTATCAACAATAGGATAAATAATACCAGCGTCAAGGAGTTTTAATACCTCGTTTCTTACCTCTTCCTTCATCTTAGACGTTGATGTTCTACCACTGGTTGTGCATCGAGTTCTATATTAATAGCGTGCTGACATATAGTAGGGGAAATCCCCTTTAAATCATCAAGGGTATAACCCATAGCTCCTCGGTGTTTCTTCAATACTTCCAATAATCTTTCCTCTTCCTTCCCTGAAAGTTTAGAACTAATAATAACATGATATATTTTCTTATCATCAATGTAAGAATATTTAAGATCATCAGGTAAAGTTTTTAAATCGAAAATTGGATCCTTTTTAGGTGGCAATGTGGTACCCAAATCTTCCACAGACAAGTTATGCTTAAGCATCTTAGGTTGACGACGGAGAATCTCTTCAATCTCATTTCTTTCTTCCATGAAGATTTAACTTTTGTGGTCTTCCATAAATTATTGCATAACATTGTTAGGAGCAAGAGAAATAGAAGCAAGTTGTTCAACTCTAAAATCCTCATTAGAAGTTTCATTTTCACAAGGAACTTTAGTAAATTTCGAAAAATTAAACTCATAAGATTCCCCATCGAATTTAGTTAAAATTTTCTCCCTTTTATAGTCTATAATGCCTCCACACGTGTTCAAGAAGGGTCTACCAAAAATGATAGGATAGGTTTTACTAGCAGCTGAACCAAGTACTAGAAAATCAGCTGGATATTTAATCTTACCACAAAGAACTTCCACATCTCTTACAATACCAATTGGAGAGATGGTCTCTCTATTTGCAGGGTGAATGACCACATCAACTTCTTCTAGTTCACAAGGACTAATTTCATGCATAATTTCTTTGTAAAGCTTGTAAGGAATAACACTTGAGCTTGCACCAATATCACATAAACCATAATAGCAATGATCACCAATTCTAACAGAGAGCACATGGACACTAGCTTTTTTAGTTCTATTAGGATGTGAGACAATATTAGAAGCATCCTCAAAAAAGACAATGTATCCATCTTCTACACTTTTAGTGACAAGGTCTTTCACAATTGCTACTGCAGGTTCAATCTTTATTTGTTCATCAGGTTTTACAGCTCTCTTTATACTTTTATTAATTACACTAGTTATCATAGGATGCTCCTTTACCTTATCCGGGAAAGGCATTTTCTCGATATAAGGTTCAGGTAAGATGTGATCAATAGTGCAAAACTCAGTACTTCTATCAGGAACACAATCAATAATATCTTTAGATGGTGCATGATACTTGTTCCATTATTCTTTTCGAATCTCAATGTATGAGGCAAAAGCTTTAAGACAATTTGCAATAACTTGAGAATCAAGACCATAAGCATTACTAATATTTTGAAAGTCACCAGTTCCCATAAAAGATTCAATGCATTCATAATCATAATTTATACCTGACTTTCTTCCTTTATCATTCTCCCATGCTTCAGCATTGTCTTGGATACGGTCTAGAAGATCCCATTTAGCTCCTTCTTCCATGCGTGTAAATGATCCAGCACAAGAAGCATCCAATAGATCCTTATCATGAAGAGAAAGCCTTGCATAAAAGTTATTGATAATAATATTATTGGGGAGCTCATGAATAGGACACTTGAGCATTAATAACTTCAATCTCCCCCAAGCTTGAGCTGTACTCTCTCCATCAAGAGGCCAAAAGTTGTATATTTGATTCCGATCTTTATGAATCTCACTATGAGGATAAAATTTTGAATAAAAGAGAGGTACTACTTCCTCCCATTCAAGAGCTTGACCATTCTTCAGCAGCTTATACCATTCTTCAGCTCTTCCTTTTAGTGATCATGAGAATAACTTCTTCTTGACTTGATCTGTAGTAATACCTGCACACTTGAATAACCCGCATAATTTGTGTATAAAGACCAAATGATCACCGGGATGGACAGTTCCATCTCCAAAATAGAAGTTATCCATAACACGATCAATAATTCTTGTAGGTATTTTAAAAGTACCATTCTCAACATGTGGTGGTTCATCTACTACCTTAACAGTGGTAGTAGCATTATGAAATAAGAAACTAAGTGAATTATCCATATTGAAGTAAAGTAACTAACATAAGTAAACAATACTCACAGTAGAAGTTTCCTTTACCAATTCCACTCTCCAATAGCGCTTCACTCCCCGGCAACGGCACCAGAAAATAGTCTTGATGACCCACAAGTATAGGGGGTGTATCGCAATATTTTCTATAAGTAAGAGTGTCGAACCCAACGAGGAGCAGAAGGTGTTGACAAGTGGCTTGGAGCAGGAATTCTCTGTAAATACTTAGCAAACGGATTTTTAGGGGTTTTTGATAATGCAGATAAATAAAGTGCGAGTAAATAAAAGACAGTGATAATAAATGCAGCAAGTGGCCCAATCCTTTCTTTAGCAAAGGACAAGCCGGTTGTATTACTTAAGATGACCAAACGTTCTCGAGGACACATGGGAATATCGTCAAGTGCTTTTGCTTCACATAGTTGATTAATCTTCTTTAGTTTGATAAGTGTTGTGTGGGTGAACTTGTGCTAATGTACCGACCTTCCTAGGACTAATACATACTTGTGATTAAACCCCTTGCATGCATCCACAAGTACAAGAAAGTAATTAAGATAAATACCTAACCACAGCTTTAAACTCTAAGATCCTGACATCCCTTGTGCAAGGTTTCCTAACGGGGGTTCAGGTTACTGTCACTCTGGCAACCCCTATGATTAGTAGCCAAATACACAATGCATTCCCCTAGGCCCGTAAAGGTGAAGTGTCATGTGGTCGACGTTCACATGACACCACTAGAATAATAACACCACAACTTAAATAACAAACTATTGAATCTTTCTCAACACAATTCCACTACTAACAACATGACTTCTCCCATGTCCTCAAGAACTAAATGAACTACTCACAAGACATCATATGGATCAAGATCAGAGATGATATAATGACAAGTAACAATATGAACATAACAATAATTCAATGGTTCCACTCAATAGCATCAACTACAACAAGTAATCAACACCGGGAAAGTTTCCCCTAAGAACTATGCAAGATTCAACCCAATTGCTACAGAGGTATGGAGTGGTGATGATGGTGCTGGTGGAGATGACGATGGAGATGATGGTGATGATGATCCCGATGAAGTCTAGCTTGATGGTGGTGTTGATGGCGACGATCTCCCCTCTCCGGGAAGGAATTCCCCTGACAGAATTCTATCTGCCGAAGAGATCTTTCTCACTGTGTAGTTTCCACCCCGCAGAGGCAGCAAAATCTTTATGTGGTCGCTCCCCCAGGCTTAGGGTTTCGTGGGGATAATATACGCCAAAGGGGAGATCTAGGAGTGGGCCAGGGTGGCCACACCACCTGGTGGCGCGACCTAGGGTAGCCCGCGCCAGGGGGTGGTGTGGGCCCCCTGTGGCCCACCTCCACTCCCCCTTCTCGCATCCTTCGTCTTCTGGAAAATAGGATTTTCCATGTATTATCCCGGATTTTCTGATCTTCGCAAATTTTGCCTCCAAATAGCCCCCTTTCAATCAAAATCCTAACTACATCGGTCCATGCTCCAAAAGTCATCAACCATGCAAAAACAGATGTTATCTCTTAATATGAAATATATCAATGAATAATAGTAAATTATGATACAGAATAGTGATGCAAAATGGACGTATCAGGTAACGAGACTGAACACAACATGGTGATTTCATTGATCAGATCTCGGGTAATGCAAGTATCGAGAGACAAAGGGAATAAGACACGACCGTCCCGGTTCAAACAACGAAAGATCATCGTGGAACACACATGGGTCACATGACCATCCAGGTCCCTTTGTCGATCATTGGTCCGGGAGTGTCCCGACCATGTCTGGAGTGTTCCCGAACCGTAGGGTATCACGCTTAAGGGTTTGATGATGCTTATACAGTGTTTATAGGATCAGAAGAATCACCGAAGAATAGTAGAGAGAAAACCGGAAGGGTTTCGGTAAGCCCGGAGGATGTCCGGAGTGGAGGTGGAAGGTGTTCCATAACCACGGAGATTGAATAATATATGAATGAATGTTAAATATTGATTTAATCATTTATTTATAATTATTTAATAAAAGAGAAAATCAATTTAAAGGTCAAAAGGCTTAATGGGCCAATTCCAGAGGGAAGAGGGCCCATTAGGAAAAGGCAAGAGGAAGAAGGGCCAGAGGGGGTGGCCGGCGCCCTAGTGGGCCAGCCCCCCCCTGCACGGGGCCCATGGGGGTGGCTAGCGGCACCACCCCTCCCCCTCTCCTCTCCTTTAGTCCTACCCCGGGACTTTGAGGGAGGTACTACCTCCCCTCCCCCTATATATAGTGAGGGTATTTGGCAAGATAAATACACACAATATTCAATAAAGGTTTCCTCACTTTTGGGGAGACCTACAATTGATATTCTCTCTCTCTCCCCCTCTCTCCTGACCGTGGTCCCAAGTTCGGACTGCGCGAACGAGAGACATCTTTACCGCGGAGCGCCGTCGCGCTGCGGGATTCGGATCCAGGAGCTCTACTTCTGCAACTGCTGCTGGATCAGGGAAACGGGAGTCATCATCAAGCACCAGACGTGTGTAACTCCCTGCGAGGTGTCACACTTGAGGCACTCAAGTCGTTGGAGCCACAGGAGCGCAAGGACATCATCACGACCTTGAGGTCGGCTTCAGTTTGTCTACATCAACCACGCTCTCCTGAGCGTTGACAACACTTTTCGGTCTTCAAGGGTAAGTTCGTGAAAAGCCCCTCCTGTTACTGTATTACTAATAGATAGTTCCTAGCAACAATAGGGGTTCAGGGGCGTAGGGTAAAAATTTATTGTTTTCATGCGCGGAACCCCTAGAGTGGTATCAGAGCTAGATCTATGTGTAGTAATGCTAGTACATGTAGAACACATGAGATGTAGCGTGTGGGCGTTGATATTTTAGTTGTTACCCTCCCACGTGTACTTGTGTATACCATAGTAATGCTTGATGAAGCGGCCCCAAACGACTTTACGCGTTCATTCACGAGACTGGTCCACGCTTGACATACGGCTTGTACCGTATAAAGTGGCTTAGGGGTTGTCCGTCTCTCTCGCATTAGTTGGTATGCCATTTGCAACGGAGGCCCCGAAAGGGGTGTAGTAGAGACAACTACTTGTCAGCGTTGTGCTGAAAGTTCGTAGGTAAGAACGGTTCTTGTGCGAAAGCCTATTCAGCCACGTAAAACATGCAAAGATAAAGTAGAGGCGTCTAACTTTGTTTTGCAGGGGGCGTTGCTTTGTGATATTATTTTGGAAAAGATAAAGTGATTACCTTATGTTACGTAGTAGTAGATAGTCACGGAGGTGATGGACTACCACGCCGGAAAGACACCGGTACCCTGGTGTCTACGGCGCCGGAACCCTGGCGCCGGAATCCGATGGCGACGGATGGAGATCACGACGTGAAGGACCATATCACATCGTATTTACATTCAATGTTATTGTTTGTATATATTATTGTGTGCTAGTATTAGATACTCGACGGCAGCCTAATAAGATGATCCCTGTTAAAATTACCAATGATTGTGTTCCCCCTTAGTGTGCACCACCAAGAAAGTTCTTCGATATGAGGCAGGCCGTGACGATCGGGTGTCAGGCATATCTATGTTCGCATACAGTGGGTGTAAGCCATGTTGCACAGCGAATACACTAAGGTTGAGTTGGCGAGCCTAGCATGTGTATACATGGCCTCGGAACAAGGATGGTCGAAAGATCGAGCACGAGTCGCATGAATGATGTGACCAACGCGTAGGCGTCCACCCTAGCACCCCACATTAATGGCCGTGACGATCGGGGGAGATGTGGGGAAAAGGGATCATGTTATCACTAGGAACCTTTCAGGGGCTAGGTCGTATTATTAACTCATTTAATTATAAACTTAGTCTAAATTCCTTTTACAATTATAAATGTAGAAAAGGTTCTCCCCGATGCCACCTTTCCTATTGACGATTGATTGGTTAGAAGGAGAGAAGCTCAGGCTACACGGATCAGACTTCTCTATATGGGTTGCGCGTCTCCACGTTCTCCTTAGCGAGAATAACGTGATCGACTATGTACTCGAAGAGATGCATTTGGAGCAGCCCTGTTTCTACGAGACCCCAGAACAGCGGGAGGACCACTATTATCGTCGTGAGATGTCCACCTTCATATCAGCTACAATGTGCTACGGGATTGTGGATGAGCTGTGGCTAGTCGTGGGTAATCTTGACCCTTGTGCGGCTATGGTACAGCTTAGGGCACATTTCGTGGAACCAGCATCCATATGGGAGCATGAGCTGATGGGATACTTCCTCTCCATTAAGATGGAGGAGAACTCACCTCTTGATGACCACTTGGAGCACATGTATGATGCGTACATGTGGCCCGCATACTTCCTGGAAAGCTGGATGACGGGATCTTTTGCAAATGGCGTTGTGCTACGGTCGCTGCCACCAAGCACAAGTCAGGGCTTGCATTATGAGAGGCTACACGGAAACACTGGATTTCCACAAATTCATATCACATCTCAGGAATGAGATGGTTGAACCTGTTGTCGCTGAGGTCATCAATGACAAATGTATATATTTGATATACAATTTTATAAATGTTATAATCTTGCAAACACATTTGCAGTGTTAAGTATATTTGATACTTGTTTTGTTTTACTGAAAACAGGTCCTTCTGCACGAGAGGTGCTTGCTGGAGAGGAGGTGACGTTGCATGTTGATGGCGAGCATGATGATGATGGCCAACGACACTCTCCCTCAACATTTATCATTTATTTTATGTTTTGGATAGTTATTGTAATTAAAAGATCGTGAATTTCTTTAGTGTGTCTCATACTTAGTGAGACGGTTATTCATATTAGTTTGTAACAAACAGTTGTTCCACTTTATGAATGATTTCTATTCGTGTTCATATCTTGTTTGATTACGTGTGAATTATCCTTGTTTTGAAACTAATTGATAATGCATGAACATTCATAAAGTATTGAAATTCCTTTAAAAATACCCAACTTAATGATATGTTCATTAATGAATGAAACCATTGTTTGAATTCAAAAGTTATGTTGATAATATGTGAAAGACATTCGATTTCTTTTCACATATAAATCATGCCTAAGTTTGGCAAAATAACTTGAACACCGTGTATTACTTGAATACAAAGTGTTTAATGAATTTTTAAAAGTAAATACATATTCGATGTATTGTGTTTTAACAAAAATGGTAATTATCATTATATGATTGTTTAAATGTGTAAAGAAGTTTACCAAAGGAAACATGAGTATGAAACTATTTGATATGATCAAAGTGTTTCATCAACAAAGGGTATAAAGATAAATAAGAATACAATTGCTATGATTTGATCAATAGTAATGGAATTCGACTTTATGGCATAAAAGAAATTGTGGAATGCAATGCGTTTGAAACGTCAAAATGCAAAGCATAACAATGTGATATTAAATATCGAAATGGGTGAATAGATGGCGCTAAAATAAATCGTTGTAGTGTAGATGTAGAGATCATTAGTTAGAAATAGTTAGCACTCAATTAGAATACATAGTGAACCATTTGAATTCATGAAAGCGGCTCCATATCTGGTATGGATCGTCGTGGAAGTTTTGGGGTTATTCGATATAACCAAAACAATAGCGAATAAGTCCTTATAGAGTATTCATTGGAAACTTTGAATACGAAATCCATAGCTAAAAGCAAAAGAAAAACAAAACTTGTATTGCTTGGTTTTTGGTACATTTTCGTGAAAGTTCGTATTCAGTGATATTTCTCGATTATGAAGAAAATGGAAGATAGTGAAAAACATGATGAGGATTCAAATCCCTGCATCAGAGTGTTGATAAGCGCAACGGACAACGTTCCTGAATGATTCTCTTCTCGAAGGAAAGAATCAATGATAATGAACATTGTTTTTTTCCTACTGGTGTTTTCACTACATGAAGTAGGATTCAAAATGTAACCCATATCTTGTATGGAGACATTTGTGATTCATTTTTAATGATTACTGGAATATGACTTACCTATGAACTACCAAGGAAATAATGGTAAACTAGAATTATGAGAAATCCTAAAAGCAAAATTCCCTTGAGATTAGAAAGCAATTCACTGCTGAATCTCACAAGTAATAGGGGTTACTTGAATTTTCCCAAATGACTGCAAAGCCATAGTGGAAAAGGGAGTAAATGATAAAAGCACAATTTTCCAAGTATTGGACAAATTCAAATGAATTTGATTCAAGTCTGCTAAATGTCTAGTGGATTTAAAACTAGTAAAGTACTAGTATCTCATAGTAAATCTCCTAGTTTGATATTTGATCAAAGGATTTTGAAGTTGTTCAAAATAGTGAGTGAATATGCAATTTGCATAAAATTGAGTGGGAGCTATGAAAGTCTTCCTAAAACAATATGTGAATGACATATTTTTGAGTGGGAGCAATATAAGTCTCAAATTCAAATATGTAGGAACATAGTTTGAGTAAGAGTAGTGACTCATACCCAAATATGTTGGGAACATATTTGAGTGGGAGCTTATAGGAGTGATTCTTAAGTGTGTTAAGAATAAAAGTGCAAGTACCGATAAATAATGATTTATAAGGTGTAGAAGTTGATAATAAGTGTATTATGATATTATGTAGTATTCCTTAAGGGATTCTGAAAAGGGTTTCAGAATAGAAGTTAATTAAGGAACTAGTCCTTAATAAATCAAGTTAGGAATAGTATTAAGTTTAACATCAATGGTTGAAAGAAAGAAAAGGATGATCATCATCCACTATGTTGAGACATAGGTTCTATCTTAGAAAACCATGATGATAACTTAACACAATATATGATCCAATAAGGAACGTTTAAAAGTGATTAAGTTTGAATCACGGAACGTCGAGCTAGGTTTGTCCGAAGTGTCTAATAGAGAACTGTAGACATATTTTCCAAATCCATAAAGGACGAAATATCTTAAAACATAAAGGGTTATGTTATAAGGGAATATATTGGAAACTCCTGTAAATACCGATTAAAGTCAAGTAGGAAGCGAGGTGAACAAAAACATCGAAAGTTGCACAAGGTGCACTCGTGTTTCGATGAATACATTTATAATAATAGATAAGGGTACCATCTAAAGTGTTGTATAATGTTATGGCGGGGCTAGTTCGCTTTTAACGTAGAATGATGTGTCCCAAGGCACAGTGCCCATGAGAAAGCCCTCGAGGTTGATCTAAAGTCATTGTAGGCTCCTGGAATCAGGCCTCGTTCTGCTGCCATAGCGATGATGTATACACACAGATGTTATCATGTGATGATAAAGTATTAATGTCAATCAAGGTGACATTAGTAAGTTGAAAAGGATTTGGGACTATAAAGTACAGACTCAAGACTCGACGTCTTCCATGAGCAAGCATGTTCAGGGTACCATATATGGTGCCAATGATTAAGAACAAATGCAGCTAGTTTATTTGTACTCTAGTGCAAGTGGGAGACTATTGGAAATATGCCCTAGAGACAAATAGTAATAATGACTATTATCATATTTCATAAAGTTTATGATTAAGTTTTATATCATGTTATAACTGTATTGAGAGGAAACATCAATACACGTGTGATATATAAACAACCAGGGGTTCCCAGTGAAACTCTAGTCACTGGTTCATTGGTCAACATATGATCAAGTTTTCTGATCATGTGGCATTTATGCCAGTTGGAAATGGAGTTAACTCATTCTGTGAATGAGATGATGAACCAATACCTAACCTAAAAATTGTGACCCGATCATGTCACAAAGTTCAAGTTATGATGATTAGAAATTGATCCTCATAGACTATTCCTTAGACCATGAGGCTATATCAATCACTGTTTCCCGAGAGTTCTTAGATAGCATCAAGCGCCACTTGGTAATGCAGTGGTTATAAAGGTGTGTTCATGTACTCAGAGGAAACCGTATAGGCAATATATGTCAAGAGCGGGATTTGTCCATCCACGTGACAGAAAGATACTCAAGGGCCCACTCGGAGAAGTTATATCCAATAGTTGTGGAGCGTGTGATTTGATCACAAGGATATCACTTGTCGGAACGAGTCAAGTAGCATTGTTCAGTAACGAGATTGAACATGACATGGTGATGCCATTGATCAGATCTCGGGCAATGTAAGTATCGAGAGACAAAGAGAATAAGACACAATCTTCCTGGTTCAAACGACGAAAGATCTTCGTGGAACGCATAGGGGTCACATGACCATCCAGGTCCCTCTGTCGATCATTAGTCCGAGAGTGTTCCGACCATGTCTGGAGTGTTCCCGAACCGTAGAGTATCACGCTTAAGGGTTTGATGATGCTTAGAGAGTGTTTATAGGATCAGAAGAATCGCCGAAGAATAGTAGATAGAAAACCAGAAGGGTTTTGGTAAGTCCGGAGGATGTCCGGCGTGGAGGTGGAAGGTGTTCCATAACCACGGAGATTGAATAATATATGAATGAATGTTAAATATTGATTTGATCATTTATTCATAATTATTTAATAAAAGAGAAAATCAATTTAAAGGTCAAAAGGCTTAATGTGCCAATTCCAGAGGGAAGAGGGCCCATTAGGGAAAGGCAAGTGGGGGTGGTCGGCGCCCTAGTGGGACAGCCCCCCCACGCGGGGCCCATGGAGGTGGCCGGCGGTGCCACCCCTCCCCCTCTCCTCTCCTTTAGTCCCACCCTGGGACTTTGGGGGAGGTAGTACCTCCCCTCACCCTATATATAATGGGGGTATTTGGCTAGATAAATACACACAATATTTAATAAAGGTTTCCTCACTTTTGAGGAGACCTCCAATTGATATTATCTCTCTTTCTCGTGACCGTGGTCCCAAGTTCGCACTGCGCGAATGAGAGACATCTTCATCGCGGAGCACCGTCGCACTGCGGGATTCGGATCTAGGAGCTCTACTTCCACAACTGCTGCTGGATCGGGGAAGCGGGAGTCATCGTCAGGCACCAGATGTGTGTAACTCCTCGCGAGGTGTCACACTTGAGGCACTTAAGTCGTTGGAGCTGCGGGAGTGCAAGGACTTCATCACGACCTTGAGGTCGGCTTCGGCTCGTCTACATCAACCACGCTCTCCTGAGCGTTGACAACGCTTTTCGGTCTTCAAGGGTAAGTTCGCGAAAAGCCCATCCCGTTACTGTATTACTAATAGATAGGTCCTGACAACATCAGGGGTTCGGGGGCGTAGGGTAAAAATTTATTGTTTTCATGCGCAGAACCCCTACAATCACACCTCCTCGTGAAGGATCTCTCTCCCCTCTTGAAATTATTCCCCATGGTCTCGGATTTGCGAGATACATGTTCCCGGTGGCTTTATCTGGAAAGGAATTGCTGCTTCTGCTGCTTTGCTGGAGCGAGGGATGGAGGTTGTCAGGGTACCGGACGTGTGTGCGATCACGGATGCACCGATGCTTTGCGGTGCTGGACTTGCTTGTGTTGGACCTGATGGACTTGCTAGTGCTGGACTCGCTAGACTTCATCACGATCTTGAGATCGGCAAGTGTACAACTACATCAACCACGAAATCAGTTTCGTTAACAATATTTTGTCACTCTTCAAGGGTATGTTCTCTATGGATGTATATCCACCCCTTGATTATATCTAGGTAGATAGATCTTGGTGCTTAGATGTTCTAATCGTAGGAATTTTTAATTTTCTCTACTACGAACCCAACATATCTGTGGATCTCGGGCCTAGGGCGGTGTGAGAGCGTGGTTGCTTGAAGGCATCGGTCGATGGGCACCATGGCCATGTCGTCGGCCAGCTTGGCAGTAGCGGGGTGGGTTCTCACCTCCTAGCCCCCATTCGACAGTGTTGAAACGGTGGTCGGCACCTCCTGCTCCGCGGACGACTTTCTGGCTCGCCTCTCATCAGAGGAGAGGCCAAAAGGGGGCTCCTTGCTGCACCTTCAATCGTTTCGGGGTTGACGGCAGGGCTAGGGAGAAATCCTTGTATGAAGCTAACAACGGCGATGCCCCGTGGGTGGATGAAAGTGGACGGAACTGAGTGGTGCCACATTTTTTTTCATGTTTCTTTGCGGAAGCAGAAACGAATACAGAGACCCCAGAAACAAAAATAGAAACATATATTGTTGGAAACAGATACAAACCGAGTACGGTGCAGACGTGGAACGATGCAGATTTTACCCGGAACCAAGAGAATCATGGAATCATGCAACAAATCTTAAGCATTCGAGAAACCAAAAAAATTGTTCCATGATTATAGCATGGTGCTAGGTTTACAACATAATAAGTAAAAGATCAAATCATGGAAGCCTCGTCGAATGCATGAAGGGATTACATGGGCGCCGATGTTGGGATGAGAAGCCTTGCAAGTTTGACTTGGACAAGGTCATGCAACGGATTAGTTAGATTTGACCATGCACATCAACACTAAAATGGAAATTCCATATTAGACGGAAATGGAAATTCCGTTTCCAACGTCTATTTCGCCGGAAAACACTATTCTATTTTCGTTTCTATTTCTGCCAAAAATATTCTATTCCTATTTTGCAAAATTCCATTTTTGTTTAATTTTCATTCCATTTTTGTTTTTTCATGAAAAAGTCGGAAACTTTCTGCTCCACTTTTATCCCTATGCGTGGGTACCATCACCTTCTTTGAGGCACACGTCATGGCATTGTCTGTGCTTCCTGCCTCGAGCACCAGTGGAAACCCTAGATCTGGCTTTTAGGTCGGGCGACGATAGCGTTGCTGCATTGTTATCTTCTTGGAGGCGCCGTCTAGGTGGTTCGTGGTGTCTGGTGCGCTAGCTGGAGTTGATGATTGGTCGCCGGTCCGAGCATGGGCTTGGGCTCTACGTACACCCTCGACGATGCTCATGGTAGACACCTCCTCCGGTCTGGTGCGGTCCCACCGTTCACTCGCCAACCTTAGGCACTTATGGATAGGCGGCGCGTCAGCTTGTGTCATCTTGGAGCTGGAGTCGATCTCCCGGAGTTCCTCGACATTGTGATGCTGCTAAGAAGTTCAGTGCATCACCTCCTCGCCATTCTTGACGAGAGACCCTGCAAGACCTACCCTTTTTATTTGGTTATTGTGGGTTGTATTGTAAACCGTGTGGCGTTGTGTTTGTACCCTGTAGCCGTGGTGGCGATGTACCGACCATCTTGGCCTCTTTTTCTATGAACTAATACAACTTCCATAATGTATTCTTGGAAAAAAAAAGGAAAGCTTTTATGCTAAGTTCTACTAGTATCGACGTGCAGCATGGCTGGAAGCCGGCTTGAGGAGAAGTCGCGGTTCATGGAGGCAGCAGACTGAAGTTAGCGTTGCGCTGTGTGATTGACCTGCGTTACAATAATAGGGCGGCATGATGACTCTGCATTTGATATGAAAAGGACTCTGCACCTAAACCCGATGTCGACCCTATAGTGCAAGACGGGGACATGGGCGGCTGAACTAATCCTCTTAGTCTTGGAAGAGGCTGAACTAATCTTAGCACTGGATTTGATCAATATTTAATGCTTGGCGATTAGAACTAAGAATAATAGTATGGTGAGTGGGTATGATCGATGCCCAACAGGGCAGGCTGGAACGCGGAAGACTGTTCCAGAATGACTATGGTTGGTGCCACGTGGAGTTTGTTGAACCCTTAATACTATGACTATTATAAGCCTCCGACATGGAATTAGGTTGATCAAGTTTCTAGTGTTTTATCTGAAACAAAAACAGGTCCAGGATTTTGTATCTCCGGGTAATTTCACCTCGTCCTACTCCATTTTTATCTCATTCCGCTACTCTAGTTAACCCGCCCAAAGTACTCTATCTCAGTTCCCAACACCTTCATCTCTCCTCAGAGATTCAACAACCTCATTGTCACCACACCTGGATAAGAGGAGGTAGTACCCGACCAAGGTTATGCTAGTACCTAAATCGTTGCGGGCATCCTTTGAATTAGCATTTTCAGTGAAGTTTTGGGTCAAAAAATTTCTGAAATCTTACCTACTCCCATCCGTTCGGAAATATAAGACATTTTAGCTTTGTGCTATGAGTGTATCTAGACACTTTTTTAGTGTAAGGTTCACTCCGAATCTCTACGAACCTATACACTAAATATGTCTAGATACATTCGATTCACAAATCTAAAACGTCTTATATTTCCAAACGGAGGGAGTAGAACCTAATGAAAACATGGTTGTTCGGCCCATAGTTCCTTTTACCCAGACATTAGAGAGCTATGGGTTTTCAATTACTTGCACTGGATGGGCCACAATGGTTCATTTTCAAAAGAAAAAATGTAACCCCAAACCTTTATATTTTACTGCAAAACAGTAATTAATTATGATATCGTCGTAGAAATAGTCCGAAACATAAGTTGCAGTTTTGTATCCTATACACAATACTTATGGTAACTATTGTGTTGTATTGTGTGACAAGATCTTCGAGGTTTTGGCCGAGTGTCGGCGGTTACAGTGAACTCAAGATGATTCGCCTAAGAACTTGAGTCAAACTAGATGATAATATTGTTCATTTAATTTTTGTTAAACAAAACTGGTAAGATCTTGCTTTGGATTGTTGACACTCTGCAACAAAACTATAATGATAGCTTTGGCTAAGTACACTGATGTAAGCCAGAGTCCCTAAACTTGGTACAATATTGATGTCTTATTTATGCAAGATAAGCCAAACCGTAATATGCAAAGCCAACTCATCAACATCAAACACTCGCATAATGATGGTAAACTTTCATTCATCCAAAGAAGTAAAACAAAAGGAGTTGATCCGTGGAGTTTGAGTTTTAACAAGGAAAAAAATTATTTGTCTTTGCTAAAGTAACTTTATTTCTCTACAAGTGCTAACTCTAGCATAACTTTACCTTTACTGCTCTCTACAACGAGACATAATAGTAAATGGTATGAAAAATAATTACTTGTGAGAAAGTATGGAATTTTGTTGGTTACTCCATATTTTACTATTACTGACCATTTCTGTCCAAGTTATCCATCGTAACTAAACACATGATATTGTGAATCTGTGATTGTTAAATAGTAGTAAGACCATCAGTTCTGTGTAATAATCATTGTATTGTCCCATCCTTGTTCTCGTGCACCTACTTCTAGTACCTCTCTCTGAAATACTAATTCTAATCTAGTGTCATTATTTATCATGATACCATCTCTGGTGGAACATACATCTTCCGAGGATCCATGTTATAAACTGATATTTTTGATCCTCATGCTCAACTCGTCATCATAAAATAAAACCACACACACATTCTTGTTGTAGCATTCTTTTGTACCTTCTCGACCATCGGTCAAATAATTAGTTCGGCATGAGAGATTTCGGGAAATGCAAGTACGCATTTTCACCTCCCGAGGCAACGTGGTGCAATGATCGGGACACTGAGGTCCCTCAACGTCCTATAAACTGGAGATTTTGATACTCTTGTCTTCCCTATCCAACTGGGGTTTCATTCATTCCATAAAGATTTAGACTGTTCTAGGTCCATGATTATTGTCTCGGGAAAAAATCTATTCAAAATTTTTGAATGGGACATAGTCAAGAAAAGTTACTTGAAAAAACTCCACACCTGCGTCGCTTTCTTCAAAAACTGGATTTTCGCATCATTGCTTTTGCGTCATACGCCGGTTCTTCACCGGCCGTCACTACGGGAAACAATGTCGCTGCCGTGTAGGCAATATACACGGCAAAAGCCTTCTGGAACACGGCAAAGGTTTTGCCGTGTGTATACACACGGCAACGTTTGCCACGACAAAGGCCCTTTGCCGTGTGTTTTCTAAAAAAGACACGGCAAGGCCTTTGCCGTATGTCTTACACGTAGACACGGCAAAGTAAAGTGACATAACGGTTTTCATTGAAGATGACGGTGTCTATTCTTTGTCGTGTGTCGTTCATAAATCAAACACGGCAAAGGCAGCCTTTGTCGTGTGTCACCCATAAATTATACACGGCAAAGGCTGCCTTTGCCGTGTGTTGTCCATAAATCCTACACGGCAAAGGCTGCTTTTGCCGTGTGTCACGTACACGGCAAAGAGGCTGCCTTTTCAAACTAAATTTAAAAAAAAATTCAATTGTTTTTTTCAAACATTTTTGAATATATTTTTTACTTGTTACTATCTCATATGGGATACTTTTAACTCTAAGTATGTTTAATATTAGGTCAAATTGTACTCATAATCAAACTTTCCCTACGGTCACCCATCATAACACTACTATAGCCCTAGCATGCTTAACTTCTTTGTTCCTTCCGAATGAGCTTCCGAGAAAGAAACCATACCTTGTCAATAATACTTTCATATCAATCCTATTAACTCTTGGACCATGATGTCATACATCTCAGTTTTACATTCCAAACAATTATTTAAGTAGACAACAATGAATAAGTAATAATAATCTTGAATCCAAATAAAAAATAAAATGATTTTTTTTGCCTTTTTCTATTTAATATGGAATAATTCATATATTTAAATCCGTAAATCAGAATTCGACAAATAAAATATCTAAATCGATCAGAAAAATGAGAGGAATCCAAATATGACATCCATATCATATTTTGAACCTAAAAATTATTTTTGTAAAAAATCATGAGCATTAGATCATGTACCTGCAGTTCATATCTGACTCACTTCCTACCGATTCGGCAGAAATTTGTCTTTTTCACCAGGGGTGGATGTAAAGGTTTTAAAATCCCCGGTTGGGATATTGTTCATGTAAGGTGTTCTAGTATTTTAAAAAAATGGGGTGGTAGTATTTTTGAACTGAACATTTGGTATTGCTTCACAAAATGCCCTGATTTTTGCGCTCCGAAAATAGGAAATGGCTTTTCTGTGCGACAAAAAGGAAAACTTCCTCTTGTAATATTGTTCGCAATCCCATGATGCACATGTATGCACAATATGGGCACATTATCACAAACTATGTCATGATTATGCCCATAACATTGGTCATTTGAACCGAAAGTTCGGAAACCTCGAATGAGATGGGTCATTTTGTGAAGGTTTTTTTGAGACATAATCAATATACCAAGTTTGATATTTTAACTCTCAACTATGTCACAAAATATGACACCACGCGAAGGTCTCGCATTTTTTTGATTTTTTTTATTTAGTTATGGTCATTTGAAACTATCGTCAAACCCTAATCGAATGGAGGGCATGAAGATTCTTAGCTCGAGGCTAAGCCTCACAAAAATTGCAATGGATCTCTGAAGAAACATCATATTGTGAACCTAAAAATGATTTTTATAAAAAATCATGAGCATTAAATCATGTATCTGTAGTTTATATCTGACCTACTTCCTATGGATTCGGCAGAAATTTATTTTTTTCACCAGGGGTAGACGAAAAGGTTTTAAAAGCCTCGGTTGGGACATTGTTCATGTAAGGTGGTCTAGTATTTTTGAAAAATGGGGTGATATCATTTTTGAATTGAACATTTGGTGTTGCTTCACAAAATGCCCCGATTTTTGTGCTCCGAAAATAGGAAATGGCTTTTTCGTGCGACAAAAAGGAAAACTTCCTCCTGCAACATTGTTCTTAATCCCATGATGCACATGTATGCATGATATGGGCACATTATCACAAACTATGTCGCGATTCTACCCATAACATTGGTCATCTGAACCGAAAGTCAGGAAACCTCGAATGAGATAGGTCATTTTGTGAAGGTTTTTTTTGAGACATAATCAATATACCAAGTTTGATATTTTAACTCTCAACTATGTCACAAAATATGACACCACGCGAAGGTCTCGCATGTTTTTGATTTTTTTTGATTTAGTTATGGTCATTTGAAACTATTGTCAAACCCTAATCGAATGGAGGGCATGAAGATTCTTAGCTCGAGGCCGAGCCTCACTAAACTTGCATTAGATCTCTGAAGAAACATCATATTTTTAACCTAAAAATGATTTTTGTAAAAAATCATGAGCATTAAATCATGTATCTGTAGTTCATATCTGACCTACTTCCTATCGATTCGGCAGAAATTTGTCTTTTTCACCAGGGTTGGATGAAAAGGTTTTGAAATTCCCGGTTGGGACATTGTTTATGTAAGGTGGTCTAGTATTTTTGAAAAATAGGGTGGTAGCACTTTTTAATTGAACATTTGGTGTTGCTTCACAAAATGCCCCAATTTTTGCGCTCCGAAAATAGGAAATGGCTTTTTCGTGCGATAAAAAGGAAAACTCTCTCCTGCAACATTGTTCACAATCCATGATGCACATGTATGCACAATATGAGCACATTATCACAAAATATGTCACGATTCTGCCCATAACATTGGTCATCTGAACCGAAAGTCACGAAACCTCGAATGAGATAGGTCATTTTGTGAAGGTTTTTTTGAGACATAATCAATATACAAAGTTTAATATTTTTCCTCCCAACTATGTCACATAATATGACTCCACGCGAAGGTTTCACATTGTTTCAATCATTTTTGAATTTTTTATGTCTGTTTTAAACTATCGTCAAAACGGCGAGCATGAAGATTCATATTCAACATAAATATCTAATATTTGAGTGTAGATAGATAGATCTTATTTTTCTACAAATTTTGATATATTATTTCTATTTTTCTGAATTAGAATGAATTTTTTATGATTTTCCTAAGAGTAATGTGATAAAAGGAAAAAGAGAAAAAAAAGAACTTTGCCGTGTATACTGCGGAATACACACGGAAAAGGCCCTTTGCCGTGTATACTGCGAAATACACACGACAAAGGCCCTTTGCCATGTATACTACGCAATACACACGGCAAAGGGCAGGCGAGGGCACACGGCAAAGAGGCCACCGTCTGTAGCCGTTAGCTCATTCCCGTCAAGTGGATATGTGGGGTCACGGGTCCCACCTCGTTGCCTTGATGACACCTATGCCGTGTGTCGCTGTTGACTTTGCCAAGTTTTTTTCTTTGCCGTGTTCCTTTGTAGGTCTTTACCATGTATATTTCTTTGCCGTGTTCTTTTTCAGAAATTTGCCGTGTTCGTGTACTTTGCCGTGTACTTTTTAGGTTACACACGACAAAGACAAACTTTGCCGTGTTCTAATCCATCTGGCACACGGCTAAGCCGTGTCTACACGGTAGCGACATTTTTTCCCGTAGTGCGTGGCTAGGCCGCTATCGACACTGACCAGAAACGAACCACGTCGACATCGTCGTGACATTTCCTCTGGACTCGTTTTGGTACGTACGCGCACATTTTTTTGAAATGAGCATATATTAACATCACACGGATACCAATTACACCCAGCCTCTACAATAACAACGCATACCTTAATAGCAATATGGATATACACAGTCGAAAAAAAAGAATTATAAAAAAGAAGAGTCCCGTTGCATGAATCCGATCCTTAGCAGCAGCGACACTACCATCACCAAAACAATACCAGAAGTCCAACCCCTCCAAAAGCGACGCCTCCAAGAAGGAAACAGTGCACACGTGCTGTCATCCGATCAAAGATCTTAGGTTTTCACCCTAGAGAAAGTCCTCGATCGCAAAGCAATGCCTTCTGCAAGGCCATTGCTAGGCACAACCAATGAAGGCCAGACCTTGGGTTTTAACCCTGTAAGATAAGACTGTGAACTACTCCTGTGATGTCGCCCCCTCTACAGACGCTGTTGCGAGTCACAAATATCTAAGCCAGATCCTCATGGCCATAAAGACTCAATCCACCATAGCTCGCACACATGTCTCTGCCTTCATGTCATTCTCCGCATGTGACTTCACGATGTGTATCATCAAAGACATGTCGCATGATGGTAACAGGTAGCAGAGCTTCACCGCGCTCCCACTGAAACCAAACGACCAGCAAAAAACACAGGTGCGCATGACCGAATTCCTTCCTATCCAGCAAGCTCCAGGCATATGCGCCCATGGGAGTTCGCCGGCGGAGCCTTCCGGAACCAGACACTCCGACCAGATCAATGGAGACTCTCATCAAGTAGATCTTCGTCTTGGTGCGAGAGAGATCCGAGGACCACCCCCTTTATTCAAGCCGAGCCGGCAGTCCCCTCGCCACCCGTCGCCAACCGAGGAGGAGGCTCAACAACCAAAAGCCGAACAACGAACGACTGGCCGCCGGACATAGAGCAGATCTAGACAGCTGCCCGACCCAGACCAGTGAGGTCTGAGCGCCGTCCCGAGATCCCGATGCCAGCTCCGCCATGCCTCGTGGCAAACCTGGAACGGATCCAGATCTATGCCCCGTGCAGACGTCGCCGACTCAATGTCGCGCCTGGCCGCCAGCGCTCGCCATAGCTCCGCCGCCTTGCTCCCTCCTCAGCCACGAGCGCACGCTCATGGCGTCACCCCCGCGCCCTCAAACCAGCCGCCCACATGGAATGGTATGTCGTGTATTGCTTCTTTTGCTCTATGATAGTTGCATTGTACTACTACGGAGTACTGAGTTGCAAGCTGCTTTACTTGTCTTGTGCCCTAAGGATTTATGCTCCCGTTCAAAAAAAAAAAGGATTTATGCTCCCGTTCAAAAAAAAAAAAAAGGATTTATGCTAAGTTGTATCGACGTCCAGCTAGCTTGGCTGCTGGGATCCCGAGTTTAGGAAAAGTCGCACTACTTCATTTGGGCAGCAGATGAAGTTTGCTTCACGGTGTGCGTGTTTGACCTGGTAGGGCAAATCAGATCGATAATAGAGCTGCTCGGTGTTAGAATAATCAGGCGGCATAATGACTCTGCACCACATAATTTTGACCTTATATATACTGCAAGACAGCGACACGGCAGCTGAACTTATCATCTTTTTTTGAAGGTGGCCGAACTAATCTTAGCACTATATTTCGTTAGTAGTTAATCCCTGACGATTAGAAGTAGTATGATTAAGGCAACTGCTACGCGTCCCCCGTCGTCCTCCTCCCCTGCGGGACACGTGTCCACTAAATCGGCTCAAATCCCGCTTTTGCTGCAAAGCACATCTTTTTGCTGCATATGTCCCCGCTTTTGCTTCCGAAGAAAAAAACAGTTCGTTCCAGAAATAGAACGTCTCGCCGAAGACCTCGCCGGAGGCCATGCAAAAAAAAAGTACTAATGTAGCAAAACGACTTCGCCGGAAACATCGTCAGAAAAACCTCGCCGGAGACTCTCGCCGAAGACCTTGTAGCAAAAAGTTGACATTGTTGTAGCAAAACTACAAGACGGTTGTAGCAAAGAAAGTATGATAATGTAGCAAAACATATTAGCAAATGTAGCAAAAAAATTAGTAAATTGTAGCAAAAATCAGACTTCGTCGGAGACATCACCGGAGACATTGCAGCAAAAAAGGTACTACCTAGCAAAACGACTTCTCCAAAGACTATCGTCGGTAATCTTGTAGCAAATATATTATGCGAAAGTAGCAAAAAGTATATGAATACATAGAAAAAATAATACGCTAAGTTAGCAAAAATGCTCGTAGCAAACTCCGATGCCGCATGTGGCAGACATTGATGCCTCTTGCAGCCCAACCATCGACCTCACGTAGCAAAATAATTTATAGTACAAGGGCATCTAGACGTGGAACGAGTGGATGGGGCCAGAGGTCAAGCTGCGGCGACCTCATGCTCGGCGATGATTGCAGCCTCGCCCTCCTCCTCGAGGTCGTCGACCTATAGGAGGGAGAAGATCTCCGGCCACCGCCGGAGACAACGCCGCTCGGGGTAGGGCAGCAAGGTAGCGCAGGCCCGCCAACGAGAGCGGAGGGAGGAGGTGCAGCAACGCCGCCCACCGGAGTCAGAACCACCGCCTCGCCGATTGGATATCTAAGGTGTGCCGCCATGATTTTGACGCCATGATTTCAAATTGAGCAGCCGCGGAGACAGCAATGGAAGGAGGGAGGGAGGAAGGAGAAAGAGGGGAGGGGGTGGTTGCTGCCACCAGAGTGGAGGGCGGCGGGGATTGGTGTACACCGGAGCTGGAGCGGCTCAGACGCGGGAGGAGAGGGAGGTGGGGAACGCTCGGTAACTTCCAGTGATTTTTCCGGAGGCAAGAGGATAAGGACGTCGGGTGAACGAGATGCATCCAAAGTGGGGTCCCGGGGGACACGCGTCGCCAGAGCGAGGCGGACGATGCAAGTCCACCGATCCCCCCGGGGGAGTTACATCATTTTCCTATGATTAATCATATGGTACCTGGATAAGATGAGCAACGGGGCAGGCTGGAACACGGAAGACTGTTCCAATTCAATCAGTTCGGTTGTTCTAGAACGACTGATGATTTGGTCACAAGTGGAGGTTAAATGCTGCATAGTGAAAGAGTATAAGTTTGGCGGATTAGGATGAATATATTATTAAGCCTCATGGACAAGTATATATACGTGGGATCATTTTAGAGTACGAGTCAAGTTAGGACTGTACGTAAACAGATCATAACTCTATCTAAACTACCATAACAACCGTATATACCTAATACTCTAACACTCCTGCAGTCGTAGCGCTAGCGCCGTGATCAACTGGAACGTCGCAGACAGTCAGACTGGAGATAAAGGCCCTTTAGTCCCGGTCCGTGGTACGAGCCGGGACTAAAGGTCCTTCGATGTATATATGCGCCCATTCACTCGCCAAATCCCCCACTCCACACTCTGCAGGGAAATTGCGTGCGAGGACGTCGAACGACGCCGGCAGGCTGCGAAATTTTTCTCCGGCCGTTCGCGCTGCCGCTGCCTCACCGACAGGCCGCCGCGCGGCTGCCTCTGCAGCCGCCGCACGCGTGCGTCCCCGCCTGCCAGGTAAACCCCCACGGCGCCCTCTGCTTTCTCGCTCTGCGCCATCCACGCGCCACCATCGGAACGCCGTCGTGCCGCCGCCACGCGCGTGCGTCGCCGGCCACTACCAGGCGGTGACCCCCCTATTTTTATATATGTATAATTGATTAGTATGTGTATATTATATATATATGTTTATTAATATGTGTATATAGTATATATATGGATCAGTATTGTATATATGTGTACTATAGTATATATGTGTACTATATAGTATATATGGCGTATATATGTTATTAATATGTGTATATAGTATATATGGAGTATATATATAGTATATACTATTATATTATTAATATATGTATATAGTATATATGTGTATATAGTTAGGGTTAGCGTGGTACGGGTGCTCGCGAGCCCCGGAGTTAGGGTTAGGGCGGTGGTGCTCGCGGGCCCCCAGAGTTAGGGTGGTACGGTGCTCGCGGGCGACCGGTGTTAGGGTTAGGGTGGTGGTGCTCGTGGGCCCCTGGACTTAGGGTTAGGGTGGTGCTCGTGGGCCCCGGACTTAGGGTTAGGGTGATGGTGCTTGCAGGCCCCTGGACGTAGGGTTAGGGTGGTAGTGCTTGCGGGCCCCGGACTTAGGGTTAGGGTGGTAGAGCTCACGGGCCCCCGGACTTAGCTTTAGGGTGGTAGTGCTTGCGGGCGACCGGTGTTAGGGTTAGGGTGGTGGTGCTTGCGGGCCCCAAGACTTAGGGTTATGGCGGTCGTGCTCGTGGGCCCCCGGACTTAGGGTTAGGGTGGTAATGCTTGCGGGCCCCCGGACTTAGGGTCAGGGTGGTAGTGCTCGCGGGCCCCCGGACTTAGGGTTATGGTGGTAGTGCTCGCGGGCCCCCGGACTTAGCGTTAGGGTGCTGGTGCTCGCGGGCCCCTGACTTAGGGTTAGGGTGGTAGTGCTCGCGGGCCCCCGGACTTAGGGTTAGGGTGGTAGTGCTCTCGGGCCCTCGGACTTAGGTTTAGGGTGGTAGTGCTCGCTTACTAGAATTTTTCTATTGTTTAGTATTATTGTAGCAAATTAGGTGTACATATTATTATTTAATATTATTTTATACTGTGTGCATTTTGCAGAAAACTATAGATCCACCTAGTCCAATCCGCAGAGACCTAGTAGAAGAAGAAATTTTCGAGAATATGATCAACGACGCCCCCAAGTTCATCCACCTGAATCTCCGTCGATATATCTAAACCCCTTCGGTGTGTTGGGGATCGCAGCAGAAAACAAAAAATTTCCTACGATGGAATCCCAAAACTGCCTAGGATCTATCTATGTAGTAATGCGGTAACGCTTGGAGCGTAGAGAATACATACCCTTGTAGACCGTACGCGGTTAACGTTCCGTGGGGACATGGTTGAAGTAGTCGTACTCGTAGCCGACCTCAAGGTCGCGAAGCTCCTCACAGGTTGATACGTCCATTTTGCATCACTATTCTATGTCTTAATTCACTATTATTTATTGATATATTTCGTATTGAGAGGTGATACTTATGTTATGTCATCTGTTTTTGCATGGTTGATGACTTTTGGAGCATGGACCGCTGCAGTCAGGATTCTGATGAAAAAGGTGCTGTTTGGAGGCAAAATTCGCGAAGATCAGAAAATCCGGAAGAATATACGAAAAATCCTATTTTTCTAGAAGACTAAGGATGCCAGAAGACGGAGTGAAGATGGACCACAGGGGGCCACACCACCCCCTGGCGTGGGCAGCCCTAGGCCACGCCAGCAGGTGGTGTGGCCGCCCTGGCCCACCTCTGGCTCTCTCCTCTGGCGTATATCATCCTCCCGAAATCCTAAGACTCGGGGAGCGACCACAGAAAGATTCCGCCACCTCTGCGGGGCAGAAAACACCGAGAGAGAAAGATCTCTCCAGCAGACAGATTTCTGCCGGGGGAATTCCTTCCCGAAGAGGGGAGATCGTCGCCATCAACACCACCATCAAGCTGGACTTCATCGGGATCATCATCATCATCATCACCACCATCATCACCATCAGCACCCTCATCACCATCTCCATATTACTGTAACAATTGAGTTGAATCTTGCATAGTTCATAGGGGAAACTTTCCCGGTGTTGATTACTCTTTCTAGTTGATGCTATTGAGTGAACCGTTGAATTATTGTTTATGTTTAGATTGTTATACATCATTATTCCATCTCTGATCATGATCCATATGATGTCTTGTGAGTAGTTCGTTTTGTTCTCGAGGACATGGGAGAAGTCATGTTGTTAGTAGTGGAGTTGTGTTGAGAAAGATTCAATAGATTGTTATTTAAGTTGTGGTGTACTTCTTCTAGTGGTGTCATGTGAACGTCGACTACATGACACTTCACCTATATGGGCCTAGGGGAATGCATTGTGTATTTGGCTACTAATCGTAGGGGTTGCCAGAGTGACAGAAACCTGAACCCCCGTTAGGAAACCATTGCACAAGGGACGTAAGGGTCTTAGAATTTAAAGCTGTGGTTAGGTTTCTACCTTAATTACTTTCTTGTACTTACGGATGTTTGCAAGGGGTATAATCACAAGTATGTATTAGTCCTAGGAAGGTCGGTACATTAGCACAGGTTCATCCACACAACAATTAGCAAGCTAAAGAAGATTAATCAACTATATGAAGCGAAAGGACTTGACCGTCTTCCCATGTGTCCTTGAGAACGTTTAGTCATCTTAAGTAATACATCCGGCTTGTCCTTTGTTGTATAAAGGATTGGGCCACTTGCTGCATTTATTCCTACTGTCTTTTATTTACTCGTACTTTGTTTACTTGCTTTATCGAAAACCCCTAAAAATCCGTTTGCTAAGTATTTGCAGAGAATTCCTGATCCATACCACTAGCCAGCACCTTCTGCTCCTCGTTGGGTTCGACACTCTTACTTATAGAAAATACTGCGATACAACCCCTATACTTGTGGGTCATCAAGACTATTTTCTGGCGCCGTTGCCGGGGAGTGAAGCGCTATTGGAGAGTGGACTGGTAAAGGAAACTTCTACTGTGAGTATTGTTTACTTCTGCTAGTTGCTTTATTTTCGTTATGGATAATTCGCTGAGTTTCTTATTTGGTAATGCTACTACCACTGCTAAGGTAGTAGATAAGCCACCACCTGCTGAGAATGATGTTTTTAAAATACCTACAAGAATTATTGATCGTGTTATGGATAACTACAATGTTGGGGATGGAACTGTCCATCCCGGTGATCATTTACTGTTTATACACGAATTATGCGGGTTGTTCAAGTGTGCAGGTATCACTACAGATCAAGTTAAGAAGAAGTTATTTTCATTATCACTGAAAGGAAGAGCTGAAGAATGGTATAAGCTGCTGAAGAATGGTCAAGCTCTAGAATGGGAGGAAATAGTGCCTCTCTTTTATTCAAAGTTTTATCCTCCTAGTGAGATTCATAAATATCGGAATCAAATATACAACTTTTGCCCTCTTGATGGAGAGAGTACAACTCAAGCTTGGGGGAGATTGAAGTTACTAATGCTCAAATGTCCCATTCATGAGCTCCCCAACAATATTATTATCAACAACTTTTATGCAAGGCTTTCTCAGCATGACAAGGATTTATTGGATGCTTCTTGTGCTGGATCATTCACTCGCATGGGAGAAGAAGCTAAATGGGATCTTCTGGACCGTATTCAAGATAATGGTGAAGCTTGGGAGAATGACAAAGGTAGAAAGTCAGGTATAAATTATGATTATGAATACATTATATCTTTTATGGGAACTGATGACTTTCAAAATATTAGTAATGCTTATGGTCTTGATTTGCAAGTTATTACGAATTGCTTTAGAGCTTTTGCTTCTTATATTGAAATTCCAAAAAGGGGATGGAATAAGTACCATGCACCTTATAAAGATATTGTTGACTGTGTTCCTGTTGGGAGCACTGAGTGTTGCATTATTGATCATATCTTACCTGAACCTTATATCGAGAAGATTCCCTTCCCAGATAAGGTAAAGGATCATCCTATGATAACTAATGTAATCACTAAAAGTGAAAAGAGAACTGCAAAACCTGATGAACAAATAAACGTTGAACCTGTGGTAGCAATTGTGAAAGACCTTGTCACTAAAAGCATAGAAGAGGGACACATAGTCTTTTGTGACGATGCTTCTAATATTGTTTCACATCCTAATAGAACTAAAAAAGCTAGTGTTCCTATGCTTTCTGTTAGAATTGGTGATCATTTCTATTATGGTTTATGTGATATTGGTGCAAGTTCCAGTGCTATTCCTTATGAGCTTTACAGAGAAATTATGCATGAAATTAGTCCCTGTGAATTGGAAGAGATTGATGTGGTTATTCACCTTGCTAATAGAGAGACCATCTCTCCAATTGGTATCGTACGAGACGTGGAAGTTCTTTGTGGTAAGATCAAGTATCATGCTGATTTTCTAGTACTTGGTTCAGCTGCTAGTAAAACTTATCCTATCATTTTTGGTAGACCTTTCTTGAGTACTTGTGGAGCTATTATTGATTCCAAGAGGGAGAAAATCTTGACTAAGTTTGATGGGGAATCTTATGAGTTTAATTTTTCGAAGCTAAAGAACCTTGCGAAGAGGAAACCCATAATGAGGATTTTAGAGTTGAACAACTTGCTTATATCTCTCTTGCTCCTAACAATGCTTTGCAGCAATTTATGGAAGATCACGAAAGTGAGATCTTCATGGAAGAAAGGAATGAGATTGACGAGATCCTCCGTCGTCAACCCAAGATGCTAAAGCATGACTTGCCTGTAGAAGACTTGGGTACCACGTTGCCACCTAAAAAGGATCCGGTCTTCCATCTAAAACCTCTCCCTGATGATCTTAAATATGCTTATATTGATGATAAAAAGATATATCCTATTATTATTAGCTCTAAACTTCCAGGAAAGGAAGAAGAAAGGTTATTGGAGGTTTTGAAGAAACACCGAGGAGCTATGGGCTATACTCTGGATGATTTAAAAGGGATTTCACCTACTATATGTCAGCATTCTATCAACATAGAACCAGATGCGAAGCCAGTAGTGGAGCACCAATGACGTTTAAATCCTAGAATGAAGGAAGTGGTAAGGAATGAGGTATTGAAACTCCTTGATGCTGGTATTATTTACCCTATTGCTAATAGTGAACGGGTTAGTCCTGTTCATTGTGTTCCTAACAAGGGAGGTATTACCATTGTTCCTAATGATAATGATGAGCTTATTCCTCAAAGAATAGTGGTAGGCTATAGGATGTGCATCGACATTAGGAAAGTTAATAAAGTTACTAAGAAAGATCACTACCCGCTTCCTTTTATTGATCAAATGTTGGAAATGTTGTCTAAAAAGACCCATTTTTGTTTTCTTGATGGTTACTCTGGTTTCTCTCAAATTGCTGTTAAACAACAAGATCAAGAAAAAACTACTTTTACTTGCCCTTACGGAACTTATGCTTATAGACGTATGCCTTTTGGTTTATGTAATGCTCCTGCTACTTTTCAAAGGTGCATGTCTCCTATCTTTCATGGTTTTTGTGAGGAAATTGTAGAAGTATTCATGGATGACTTTTCCGTCTATGGAACTTCTTTTGATAATTGTCTGCACAACCTTGATAAAGTTTTGCAGAGATGTGAAGAAACTAATCTTGTTCTTAATTGGGAGAAATGCCACTTCATGGTTAATGAAGGGATTGTTCTTGGGCATAAAGTTTTTGAAAGAGGCATAGAAGTTGATAGAGCTAAGGTTGAGGCAATTGAGAAGATGCCATGTCCAAGAGACATCAAAGGTATTCGTAGTATCCTTGGTCATGCTGGTTTCTATAGGAGGTTTATTAAAGACTTTTCTAGGATATCAAAACCCCTCACTAATCTTCTTCAAAAAGATGTACCCTTCATTTTTGATGATGATTATAAGGAAGCTTTTGAAACTCTCAAGAAGGCTTTAACTATAGCCCCTATTGTTCAACCACCTGATTGGAGTTTACCCTTTGAAATAATGTGTGATGCTAGTGATTTTGCCGTAGGTGCTGTCCTTGGGCAACGTATTGATAAAAAGTTAAACGTTATCCATTATGCTAGTAAGCCTCTAGACGCTGCTCAAAAGAATTATGCTACTACTGAAAAGGAATTTTTAGCTGTTGTTTTTGCTTGTGATAAGTTTAGGCCCTATATTGTAGACTCAAAAGTCACCATTCATACTGATCATGCTGCTATTAAATACCTTATGACGAAGAAGGACGCTAAGCCTAGGCTTATTAGATGGGTGCTGCTTTTACAAGAGTTTGATCTACATATAGTAGATAGGAAGGGTGCTGAAAACCCTGTAGCTGATAATTTATCTCGATTGGAAAACATATCTTTTGACCCTATGCCTGTTAATGATATTTTCCCAAATGAACAGTTAGCTGAAGTAGGGGTAAGCTCGCGAGGGAGCCTTTGGTACACTGATTATGCTAACTTTACTGTCTCCAAGTATTTGCCTCCAACTTTTACAGCTCAGCAAAGAAGGAAGTCCTTCTATGATTTGAGGCATTATTTTTGGGATGACCCACACTTATACAAAGAGGGGTGGATGGTATTATGAACAAAAGGAGATATTGCATAAATGTCATGGTAGTGCTTATGGAGGACATCATGCAGGAGATAGAACTGCACAAAAGGTGCTACAAGCAGGTCTCTACTGGCCTACCCTTTTTAAAGATGCAAGAAAATTTGTTTTATCTTGTGATGAATGTCAGCGTGTTGGTAATATTTATAGATGCAACGAAATTCCTATGAACTACTCTCTAGTTATTGAACCTTTTGATTGCTGGGGATTCGACTTTATGGGTCCTTTCCCCCCTTCGAAAGGTTACACTCATATTCTTGTTGCCGTTGATTATGTTACTAAGTGGGTAGAAGCCATTCCTAAAAAGAGTGCTGACGGGGAGACTTCTCTAAAAATGCTTAAGGATGTTATCTTTCCTAGGTTTGGGGTGCCTAGATATCTCATGACTGATGGGGTTTCTCATTTCATTCATGGTGGTTTTAGGAAGACCCTTGCTAAATATGATGTTAATCATAGAATTGCTTCAGCTTATCACCCCCAAACTAGCGGGCAAGTAGAGTTATCAAATAGAGAAATTAAATCCATCTTGCAAAAGACTGTTAATACACTACCAGGAAAATGGCTATAGGTAATCTGCACATCCGTGGCGCACGTGCTAGTGGTGCCCCACGGCTAAAATAGGCGTGGCGCACTGGCCACAGGTGCCCTACGTCTATCTACCATAATAGTGGCGCACATGCAGTTGGTGCGCCACGATCGTGTGTGGGCCAGCCCCCTATCGGCCGTAGACCACATAGCCGTAGCGCACCCCGGTGAAGTGCGCTACAGGTGTGGCCGGTAGTCGTGGCGCACACGGCCTCCGTGCGCTACAGGCCAGATCAGGCCACCCGTACTGTTAACTGGGAAAACACGTCTGTGGCGCACTGCCGGTATGTGCGTCACATATGTTCTTTACTCCTGTGGCGCACCCCCCATGTGCGCCACGGATGTGCGTTCTGCTACTTCTTTTTGGCAGATACACCTTTGCACATTTGACTAGATCTCACCATCTCACACTTCACTTTCCCCTCCTTCTTCCTCCTTTGATCTCGCCCCCCTCCTCCTTCCACCTCAATTTGTCCACTCTTTCACCATTTGTAGCATGTAAAACTTACCTTGGATGCTACATACATAATAGATGAAAGGTCTCCTTCCGGCCACCATATTCTCTCGGTCTGTTACCTCTCCTTCGAGATCTTCTCGGTCTCTCATCTTGGTAAGTTGTCTATGTAAGAGGATGTGTTTATGTGTATGGATGATATATGGTCACATATCTATGGAGAGGATCGATGCTCTCATGTGTTTGGAGAGCGCATTGTATGCTCTCTCATATATTGGCATTGTTTTGCCAAAATGTTGATTCATTTCCATTTTGGCAAGACTTTGGCATTTCGCAAAGGTCCTAATTTTAGGATAGGTCATGCCGAAATTTTCCATCGGCCATTGCATGCATGCATTGGTTCTGTGGTTGTAATAAATTTCTAATTCTACCTTGTACACCGCGCAGGCAACCATGGTCCGCATAATGAGCGAAGGCATTGTGGCTAGATTTTTGAAATGCGTGACGGTCGACATGATACGAAATAACATGACAGAGATAAGATGTCCGTGCAGAAGATGCAAACTCAATTGGTTGATTGACCCAGATTCCGGAAATCTGTAGGCGCACCTGCTCCGCCATGGTTTCATGGATGGCTACACTCGGTGGATAAGTGATGACGAAGACGATGAGGCCGTAAATGGGGCGGCGGAAAATGAGGAAGGCGGGCAACATGATCATGATCACGGCAAGGACGGGCGAGATGAAGAAGAGTCTCCTGGAGATGGTGAAGGTGCGGAAGCAGACCATGATGATGATGATCTAGATGCCGGAGGAGACGATGGAACAACGTCAGGCTGGGTGCGGGACCCTTATGTTCAAGAACTACTTCTCAAGCAAACGAGTAACGCCAGGGCTGCCGCTAGAGAGAAAGCCAAGCTTGCGCAACTTGAGAAAGACGCGGTTACTCCGTTGTATGAAGGATGCAAGCCCGATGATACCTAGTTGAATGTAACGCTCAAGGCTATGGAGATGAAGGCAAAACACAAATGGACTGACGCAAGCTTCGACGATATGATGGCATTCTGGCATGATCGTCTCCCGGAGGGGAAAACGTGTCCAACTAGTATCGAGGATGCCAAGAAAATCGTGTGTCCTCTTGATCTACCGCACATTAGATACCACGTCTGCATCAACGATTGCATCATTTATCGGGGCGAGGACGCGGAGAAAACCACATGCCCGGTGTGCGGCGTTAGTCGATACAAGAAAGGGAAGAAAGCTCCTCAAAAAGTGGTATGGTACTTTCCTATCACTCCTCGTCTGCAACGCTATTTCGCAGACCCTAAGGAAGCAAATCTCATGCGCTGGCATGTGGAAAGAAAGAAGCCAGCAGATGACGATGACCCTGAAAAGGACGAGCTGCTGACGCACCCTTCAGATGGTAGCCAGTGGAAAGCATTAGACCCCGAATTCCCAGAATTCGGTGGAGATTCGAGAAACATCAGGCTAGGTGCAAGCACCGATGGACTCAATCCGTTCGGTAGCCAGAGCAGCACACACATCACTTGGGTTGTGTTTGTATGGATGTACAACCTCCCTCCCTGGTTGTGCATGAAAAAGAAGTACATACAAATGAGTATGCCAATTCAAGGGCCAAAACAACCTGGTACCGACATCAATCTATATCTCGGGCTGTTGAAAGAGGAGCTAGCCATGTTATGTGAATCCGGAGCCAATACGTATGACGCTGTCGCACAAGATTATTTCACTATGACAGCCGCATTGGTCACTACGGTGCAAGATTATCCAGGTTGCGGATATTTCTCGGGGAAGGTTATCCAAGGATTCTACGCATGCGTTAGGTGCATGGATAACACGACCTATCTCCAACTAGAGAAAGATCCAGGGTCTTCGAAAACCATGTTCATGGGGCACCAAAGATGGCTTGGAAAGAATGATGCATGGAGAAAACATGGAGATCTGTTCAATGGAAATTCCGAGACCCGAGGAATCCCAGAACGGAGGAGCAGTGAAGAAGTGGATGAATTGCTGAAAAACTGGAAAGAGTGTCCTAAACAGGGAAAGAAGCGAAAGAGGCAGCAAGCCAAGCCATTGATGAACGTATGGAAAACAAGGTCTGTTTTCTGGGAGTTGCCATACTGGAAGTTTCTCCGCACGCCTCATAGCCTTGACATCATGCATATCACGAAGAACGTGTGCGAGAGTCTAGTCGCCACCCTAATCAACATGCCAGATAGGACGAAAGATGGTCCTAAAGCAAGGAACGACTTGATATTCATGGACATCCGGAAGGATCTTCACGGAGGACGCCCTACTCCTGATGATCAGGAAGATGACGATGATCATCAGTCGGAGGCGACACAACAAGGTAGTAGAAAGGGTAAAAAGGTCAAGAAGAACGAATATTACTGCCCCCCTTCGTGCTTCACACTAAGCCAGGATGAGATCAAACAGTTTTTCAAGTGCCTTCTAGGAGTCAAATTTCCTTACGGCTACGCTGGCAAGATAAGCAGGTACCTAGATGAGGCTAAGCAGAGGTTTAGTGGGATGAAGTCTCACGACTGTGCCGTGCTAATGACGCAGATACTTCCGGTTGCACTACGAGGTATAATGGACGAGCATGTCCGAGAAACATTGTTTGGGCTCTGCAATTTTTCGACGTCGTCTCTCAAAGTCAATTGGTGTGAAACAGCTCGGGATGATGTTCCTCCGCAGCATGATGTCGTTCGATAGGATGAACGGACACATCAAAGGATACGTTCGCAACAGGTCCTGTCCAGATGGAAACATAGCCAAGGGCTTTCTGGCCGAAGAGTGCATCTCTTTCTACACGAATTATCTAGGCATCAAGAACCATGTCGGTCTTCCCGTAAATAGGTACCTTGGCAAGCTCGATGGATCGGGTCACCGAGAGGGTCGTCGCGTACTGCATGCAGACTACGATTGTCGATGCGCAGACTTTGATAGAGCAAACCTAGTCGCGCTACAATATTTAGAACTAGTCGATCCTTGGGTACAAAAGCACAAAAGGTTAATCGGGAAGAAGTATAGTGACCGGGGCATACAGAGGACGCAGGGAGAAATAATCAAAGAGCACAACTCAGATTTCACGCGTTGGTTTAGGCAGACGCTCCTAGATAATCCCCCGCAATCGCATTCTGCGGAGGAAAACATATTCACCTTGTTGCAAGGACCCATGCACAACCTGGTGACCTATCAGGCGTATGATATCAACGGCTACACATTCTACATGGAGGAAAAGGACAACAAGTGTGACTATCAGAACTCAGGCGTAACATCGGAATTCTACACCGATGACAACGTGAAGGAAAGATTTTACGGAAGGATCGAGGAGATCTGGGAGCTCGACTACTGTGGAGAAAAGGTGCCGATGTTTCGTGTCAGATGGGCCAAGAGCGTCGAAAGAGAAGACCGGTATTTCACAACCATGTTAATACACGAAGCAGCCAAATCCAAGGCCGCTGGTGCGCACGTCGCCGCGAAAAATGAACCGTGGGTACTGGCTAGCAAAATGGACCAATGTTTTTTATTACTGACCCAACAAAGCCTAGCCGTGTTGTCGTGAGGAGAGGAAAAAGAAACATCATCAGAATGGATGGAGTCGCCAATGAGGAAGACTTCGACCAGTATGGTGATTCAAAGATTGAAGATGACGACGACTACGATGAAAAAACATACATCACAAGAAGAAAAAGGACAACCTTACCCAAAAAAGGTTTCCCGTTCGAGCTAAGAAACATAAAAGTGCCAGGGCTAAATTATTCAACCGCGACAAAGAAGGGAAAAAAGAATGTAAAACGCTAGCTCAAAAAAGATTGTATTGATGCATATGGATGGCATATTATTAATGGACACATTATTATTTAATTTCTTTCTACTTTGAATCACTTTTGTACCACTTTTGATGATATATATGTACCATTTTTGTCATATAAAACATATAACATATATTTTATATAGTTTACATAATTTTTGGGATATTTTTTAACATTTTAAAGTAGTTTTAAAATAAAAACAAAAAATGGGGGCACCAAGGTTCGAACCTGGGTGCTCCAGGTTTAGTGAGCGTACATAGCTAGGACGGAACCAGTGGGATATGCAAGTGCTAGTGTCAACTAATGGGGCGACAGCTATTTGTTTGACTTGTCACGACACTTAGCCGTAGCGCACCCTTACCTAGTGCGCTACGGTTACCTGTAGTGCACTAGGTAAGGGTGCGCTACGGCTAAGTGTCGTGACAAGTCTGTTGTGCTGCGCACGGTCATCTCCCATCTCCCATCTCGCTCGCATCTCCCATCTATCCTCCGCTGCTCGATCTGTCGCCTCCGCCGCTTGCCCGCTGCCTGCCGAGGAGGAGGAGAGGAGGCCGCCGCGTCCGTGGAGGAGGAGAGGAGGCCACCACGTCCGAGGAGGAGGAGAGGAGGCCGCCGCGTCCGTGTAGGAGGAGAGGAGGCCGCCGCGTCCGAGGAGGAGGAGAGGAGGCCGCCGCGCGTCCGTGGAGGATGAGAGGAGGCCACCGCGTCCGAGGAGGAGGAGAGGAGGCCGCCGCATCCATGGAGGAGGAGAGGAGGCCGCCGCGTCCGAGGAGGAGGAGAGGAGGCCGCCGCGCGTCCATGGAGGAGCTCCGTCCGCGCTCTTCGTCATCGTCCACACGCTCTTCATCGTCGTCGTCTTTGAGGTGAGCGTCCCCTCTCTCCTCTCTCCCTCTCTCCCCTCTCTAGGGTTTCCTCCTCCGAGCACATGAACCCTAGCTTGATTCAGTGATAGATTCCGAAAATTTCAACCCTAATTAGGGTTTCCTCCTCCGAGCACATGACCTAGAACACATAATGCAGTGATAGTGTTTAGGGTTCAGTCATTCAGTATTATATAATGCAATATTATATAATGCAGTTCTGTTTGTATGATCATATAATGCAGTATTATATATCATCATGCAGAATTATATAATACAGTATTATATAACGCAGTATTAAGTAAAGTTATGTTTGTATGATCATATAATCAGTATTATATAATCTTGAAAAATAGCTTCAAGATAATTTGTGCAAGCGGAGTTACTGATTTTTTGCTATGCCACTGTATGATTATGGTTGGAATGATTGCCACCTAGTATGTATAAAATGTTGGGATGTACCACATGTGTTTGGACAAAATCCTGATCTGTTTTAGGGGCTACAAGTCTATGACTTAGTTTTGATGTTGTCGTGTTAGCAATGGTTGATTAATTTGAGTGATGAACTGTATCGAAGGTAATTAGCAATCTCATTGCTTACTTTCTAGGTCTGTTTGCTCATGGCCATTGGTTTTAGCTCTTGGCCAGATTTCTGTACATGAGAGCAATGATATGGTGTGCAATTGCAATGTATATGTATGAAGGATCATTTGTTGAATTGTAGTATGCTTAGAGGACATGTGAGTTTATTATATGAACCAGTTTTTTATCGATTTTATTAAACTATCACTTCATACATACTTTGAATTCTATTTGAAGCTGTGTCTGTTCTAAATGTGCATATTTAGAGTGATTCTTGTTGAAAGAAAAGATAATATGTCAATATCTTTTTGTTCATGGTCAGGTTCTTGAATAAACTACTCCTAAGATTCATACTACTACACCAGTTCTGTTCTTCTCCAGGTCTGATCTGCTGTTAGGCTTATATGCAGGTGCTCCAGGTCTACTGTTAGGCTTATATACAGGAAAATACCCTGCCTAGTTGTGTTTGTATGCAAGTGCTTGTATGAAATGAGTCCCGATTTTTGCCGAAATGTTGATTAACTTCCGTTTCGGCAAAAATCGGGCACTCCTAGTTTAACAAAAATGAGCAATGGTCATGCCAGATTTTTCCGTGCACTTTACTAACCATTATTTACCTTTTATTAGTGCAAACATGTGTGACAACGACGAGGCTGGATCTTCTCAGCGTATCAATGCTGAAGGAGAAGTGAGACCTCAAAACAGACCCTTGTCATTCTGGGAGGAGGTCGAGCGGCTAGAAAGAATGACAGAGGGTGATGAAGAATACAACCCTTCCGAGAGCGACGCCGATGTGATGGAAGACGCAAAGGAAGAAGAAGCGGCCGAAGGAACGACGGATGATGAAACCACTGATGGCGGCGAGGGCACAACAAGTGGTAGTAATCCGCCTAAGAAGAAGAAGGAAAGGCGCCCGAACATGGTCGGCACCGTCAGAGAGGAAATTACCGAAGTGAGCCCAAAAGGGGTTCCTATGGCGCCCGACCATGTGGCAAAGAGTACAGTGGGCAAGTGGCGGCTATCACCCGGACCACCATCTTGATCAACACCGAGAATCTCCAGCATAAAGATAATGGCCATTTGCGCACACTCCTCTTCGAGAAGCTGCACGCAAGATACAAGTTCCCCCTTTAGTATCGGAACACAAATTATCATGGGAATGAAGTAAATAAATCCGCCCTCACGAGGATGAGCACCGCCCTGGCCAGCTGGAGAACCCGGATAAAGAAGAATATATTTAAAGAAGAGAAAAGTCTCGAGGAGATCTAGAAGATTGACCCGCAGATCACCGAAGATCAATTCCAGGAGTTCAAGGCCAAGTGCACCTCCGAAGCAGCCAATGCTTCGAGTAAGTGGGGAAAGGAATTGCAGGAGATGAATATAGGTCACCACCATCTTGGATCTGGTGGTTATAGAGCTGCGGAGCCCAAATGGGATAAGGAGGACGACGAGTATAGAGCTAAGGGGATACCTAACCCCTTTTCGAAATTCGAAAACAAGCAGCTTCGAAACTTCATCAGGGCTCGTTACCATGTGGACCCCAAAACTAAAGAACTCACTGCGGAAACTAAGGTGAAGGACTTCGAGGTTCTTGCGGTAAGTAATTTAATTAACGCGGATCAAGTCGATTACATTATAATCGATCAAGTCGAATTTCTAAACGGTTCACGTTACTTCTTCTACAGGACGAGGAAATTGCTAGTCAGGGATCCCATGGTTCCTCATCCCACGGGTCGACGACAGCCACCCGGTGGGATAACCCTTTTAATAGGGCGATGAACCGGGCCAAGAAAATCACGCCGGTTACAAAGAAGCCATCGTCGGCTGGCCGTCTGGCCGGCTTCGGGGCTAAGAATTGGGTGGATCATTTTGGTCCACCCCCGAGGACGCGTGTGGAGGGAAGGAGCGATGAGGAAAACCGCGAGGTTCAGGAACTTAAGGAAAAGTGGCGCGGATCCCGCAGATCGTCCAAGACAACCTGGCAATCATCCTAACCTCCATCCTACCTACCTTGGTGGAGTCAATAGAGAACTGGAGTGCGGGTGGTCGACAAGGGCCGTGCCCGATTCGAAGCATGGTCAGTAGCCACTCAAACAATGCGGCGCTGACGATCCCGGTGAATTATGTGTTCGTGACTATGCCCGCTAGCACGGCGGCACCGAAAGCATTGGTGACTCCGCCCGCTAGCACGGCGGCGCCGGAAGCATTCGTGACTCCCCCTGCCATCACCGCGGTGCCGGAGCTTAATGCAACCGATAGGGAGAATACATCGGCGGCCAGCACCATGCCATCAAGCAGCCCCTCCGTCTCTTGCACGCCCGTCGTCGTATGCGGTGCCTCGACATTAGCCGAGCTCGACGCCATCACGGTAAACCAAATAGTTTACCGCCTTGCCATTTATTACTCTTATGGCATCTTTTTAATGCCACACATGTTGTTCATAGACGGATGTTCCATGCACTCTCTTAAGCTTCGTGAACAACGAGTTGAGGGATGTTGCCAAGGGTACCATCATTCAACCCTTGCACCGCATGTTCCACTCAAAGCCGATGCCAGATAGCGTGCATAGGGTTAAAATTATCCGGGTGCTAAGGGGCCGCGATGACCTGGAACCTCCCATTCAACCCCTAGGAGCGGATGAAGAAGAGCCGGCTGTCCTCAGAAGTTGCTTCGGCTTATTCCTGCTATGGCCAAAGAGCAGGATTCGTTTGGGGACGGCCAGGGCCATCACCCCACAGACAACAACACTGTCTGTCGTGCCAGCGCCAAGCCATGGCAAGACCCCCACACCGTCACCTCCACGCGATTGTTCGGCTGGTCATATTGACATGACCATGGCGCAGGATACGAACGAGGATGACGAAGATTACTTCGATGATTTCATCAACACTAATCTTTTCCCCGGCGACCTAAACAAAGACCAAACTGGTGGCCCCGCAGAGAAAGCCACTTGCAACAAACGTCTCTTTGGTTCTCAGGAGATGCCTCTAGCTTGCACCTTCACCGAGCCAGCGGATACATCGAGCCGACCCTTTGTTCTAAGCCCTGACACACTACATAGGGCGATCGATGCTCCGATTGCGGTGCCTACCCACTTCCCAAAAGGCAAGAAGACCAGGAAAAGAAAATCTCGCAGCTCAAGCCAGCCGGTGGTGTCAACTGCGAATTCGATCAGGTTTCAGGATGGGCCACCAAGACCAAAGGGTATTATGTGGAGGATGCATGTGGCGGGTGAGCCCATGCTAACTAAGAAATTGCTCAGGATCGCCACTTCAGAAAATGAGGAGTGTGCATGACGGTGTGTTGACGATAGAGACACGCCTTCTTGCGGAGAAAGATCCCTCGCACCCGGTATTCGTGGTTAAGGTGCCACGAGGCTTGGGCTTCGTTGATAATGTCCCCGTGGACCTGTTCTTCCTGCGGTTTGACGACATCTTCAATATGTTCCACCTGTATCCACTGCACTATACCATCACTACAAGAATTCCCATCTATTGCAACAAATTATTTTGTCGTAATAAGTACCAAATTGTCGCAATAAGTACCTATTGCCACGACATATCGTTCGTTGCCAGCCGTTGCGACAGGACGCATGGTAATAGGTTATCGCCACAAAAAACAAATTGTGGTAGTAAAATGTGTCATTGCAACAATCACACATCAAGTTGCCACATTTTTCCCCGTGGCATCATGCCCTTTGCTGCCACAATTCGGTTTGTTGCGATAGCTTAATGCAACAAATACTGAAATCGTGGCAATTGTTGGTTTCGTGACGATAGTTGTTCGTGGCAATAAACTATGGCAACAATGCTTGTTTCGTGGTGCATACTTTCTATGGCAATAGTCAATTGTGGCATTAGCTTATGGCAACAACTCTTGTTTTCGTGGCACTAACCTTTCGCCACAAACCAATATGTTTGTGGAATTAGCTTATGGCAACGCTACATTTTTCGTGGTAATAGTCAACTGCAACCCAAAAAAATACAGGCATTCAATTGCTTGCTAACCATATATGATTAGTAAATATCCGAGTTCACATATCAAATATCCATAAAATGAAACTCAAATACAGTTTAGCAATCATTTAACATACTGAATGTGCCATCCTAATTAAATGTCACGACTAAACTGTCTATGGTCTAGAGTCTTGTCCGGTTACTTCTTTGGTTCCTACAATCAAGAAATCGAAGAATTATTCAGCACATGTTACTAAATTTAGCATAACATACTTCATAAAATTATGTAAGGTCCATTGTACTTTTCATTGACAAACTTCAGTAGTACACATATATATGTCTCTATGATAAACTTTGCGATGTGGAGCTGTTGCCTCACAGTTACTAGCCAAAAGAAAATAAACATGCAAACTAATGGCCTACTCAAAACAAAATAAACATGGATAACAATAGCAGTTGTAAGGAAATTTGATTAAACTAGCAGCGACCTACTAGCGGTACAAGCATATGTGTGCAATATCTCACAAGATGACCAAAACCGATAGCGTTAGAATGAGCACTAGCACAAGCAAATTAAAAGACATTTGACCTACCGTGGCATCTTTTCTCCCCTCTATCTATCGATCAACCAAACTAGGCTTAGCTGACTTTCTTTCTTTCTTTCCTAACAACAGCCTCAGTCAATCAAGAAAGAAAATAAAAAGGCACAGGGAATTCTGGCTAATCAACGTACACTACTCGCAAAAATTTAGAGAGAATTTTGGCATCAACTTTGCATAACTCATAATTAAAGTGCATGAACCGCAACACTTGTCACATCCATCTAATTATAGAATTCAACTTCCCGGGCTCACAATTTCTAATCAAATTAACACCACTGCAAGTTACAACTCAAGGCTTGGAAAAATAATGAAAACAATATTACACGAAGCAGTATGGCTATGCCATCTGAATCTTGCAAGGAAAGTGACGTCCAGAGCTCAAATATGTGTTTATATGCTAGCAAAGAACCATTACTCAAAAACGTTAAAATAACCATGTGGCATGGTTTCCCTGTGTGGTCTAGCCATGGAGATGTCAAGGTGCTAACATGGAAAGTTGGCGACGTATCTAGTACTAGTTGTTGGCTATCTATAGTACATATACCAGTTGTATATTCCAAAGAAAAAATGCAAGCCAATGGCCTACTCAATAGAACTAAAATGCAAGGTCTCAAAGTTTTAAAAGAGAGATCAGTGAAGAGCATGGTGCCGAAAGTTAATTCAGGCGAGGTAGGGAAAGACGAGTCATTTCTGCTAATATTTTGTAATTGAACTTCTGCAAACAACCTTTGCATGTTCAGATTAAATCATTTTACAATTCCAACTAGATCAATCCGAGGCAATTACTTCATTCAGTTCACGGAAAGGTGTAAAATTAAGCGGCTAGATATGTAGCATATCAATCCACATGTACCGCAAATAGTATACAGTATAACAGACCCAAAAACAGAAATATGAGCAAAACTAGCAAATCTTAGATTGTCAAATATGTTCCTACCTAGAAAATGATCATATACTCTAATCTCATGCCCATATAGTCTCTCTAGGAGATTTTTTTTGATAACTCTCTAAGAGAATTGTTGGGGGTACTACTAGCCGGTCTCTTTTTCGTACTGTTTTAGAGTAGAAACAAGTTTAAGATTTGCTCTCTGGATTACTCAAGAAATTAATCATTTAAAAAAATACAGTACTTAAATCAAGACGTACACTTGAAGAGATCCTATCTGATAACACACTATAAATGACACGTACAGCATATGAGAAACTGCTCAGTATGATTTGGTTTAGGCTTAAACTAACCAGGTTACCACTAGTTCTTTTATGTAAAAAACACAAGTTAGCTTTTATGGATGAGGATTGAATCGCTTGTTGTGAGTTATTGTCTAGGAAATCATAGCAATCACCATCACAAGAGTTCAGATGAATCGTTGCATCTCAAGGTTTAGTGGACAACTTGTCACGTTCAGCTGCACCAATCTGTGTATATGATGACATTGTGAGAGGAGAGGGATGCCCCTTAACTGGAGCAAGGTCATATCCACATAGTCAAAAAGTTACAGAAAGAAACTCACGATTCGCAGCTTGCCCTATGCCAATCAAAGCAGCCATTAAGATACTGAATTATATATATTTTTCCTTTACTCAAACATGGTCAATGACCTCCTAAATATTTACTTAAAACTATAGATGATATCTACTATCTTTCCATCATATTTCCAGTTCATGAAGATGAAAGGAGATGGCATTATGTCATATAATCAAATTATCAAATAATTTTAAAAGGCAATGAAATTCAAGTGCAATTTTTAATTTAAAAATTCATTTTCAACACACGCAGTGATCCTGGCATCTTTTTCAAAGTTTTGACATGTTCGTCTATTGTGAAAGAAGCTCACGGTTGAAACAGAGTCCACTCACAGAAAGGAAATGACTGAGCAAATATTCAGTTTCAAAATCTTTCTACTAGTCCCAAGTTCTACATCCATTTCAGCGCCTAGTTGTCCCTAAGTGCAGTGTATCACATCGATAACACCCAAAAGCATGTTCTTAACATCCTTTCCAGCTGAGAAAAGGCTTCAACAATACTGATATCAACCGACACAAAATTAGGCTCCATCAAGTTTCTGCATAAGCCACAACATCAGCAGATACCTAACTACACCATTCAGAATGGCGGTGCACAAAATCATTCATTATTCCAATTGAAAACCCACTAGAACCATACTGAGAGCAGCACGCATACCATCACATTTATTTTCTTCCTATGACTACCCAAGAGGAACACTACATAATTTGTTTTTTGATAAAAGGGGTGATTAGAAACGGAGTGAGTATATTTTTTGTTGCATGGCGGGGTAGGATATTATGATCTCAGGAGCACCTGAGATACCAGAAGAATGCACGGAAGTAGAAAGGTTGAATCATGTGCATATTTCAAATCACTATCCTTATTCACTTCGTGCAAGTTCCATGCAGTAAATCTGGCTTCTGACTTTGCATGTGTTTTGTTCAGAATGACTGAGTGGCTAACAATTTGCCAGATTTATGCATCTATGCTATTCCTGCATCTTTCTGAACACTTCAAAGTCATCTTGTGTGGACAAGTTATTGAACCCCAACCTTCATGCTACATAGTTTCCTCAGCAATACCACCAGCACCACCAGAGCCGCAGAACAAAACAATGCAAAATGAAACTACCAACTGGAGATTACGGCTAGAAAGATCAAGCTGAACTACCCCAGCAAGATAGAAGTCAGAACCAAAAAATCCTACTGAGCGCTATCCCAAGCTCTGTCTAAAATTATATAGCTACAGCCAACATCTAAAATTATCGGATCATGGACAGAGAAAAGAGGAAACAAGGCATGTACCGTTCCGCCATCACAGGGCTCGACAGTGGCCTACTATCTAGAAGACCTCCCAATCGAGCCGGGGGATCAACGAGGTGTTGGAAGACGTGGTTGGGGTCACCCTAGCTGTGGCCGTCAGCGCCGCCGCCCCGGCCGCCTTGCCAGTGGTCGGCGAGGGGATCTTGCATCCCTGCGGTTGTTCTCGTAGGACAGCGAGGCGGACAATTGCACGAAGGCCGTCGGCGAGGTAGTTTCTAGGATGGAAAGGGGGTGCTGCGCTGAACACCTAAACTATCATGCGGAGGATATGGAGAAAGGAATTGGAGTACCTGAGAACTTCTCCCTGCGATGGAGTCCAGCGTGGTTCGCACAGTTGACGCCGTGAGGACGGAGAGTGAGGAACGAGAGTCAGATCCAATCCCGTCTGGCGACGCCATGATTTGTTTAGAGCGCTAATCGCGATTAGTTATGACTTACGAGGGTTGTAGTATAGCGGGAAGGTAAAAAATTATTGGCGCAAGACACACCTTAAATTATTTGGTGGGAAATTACATTATTTTTTGTGGGACACGGGGGTCCAGCGGGAAAGTTTTGGCACATAGTACAGTCCACGCACATTATTTGGTGAGAAACTTTGTTTTAGAAAATGTATAGAATAATCAAATAAATTTAGAAAAATAATATTTTTAAGCAATATGAAATATATATGCTGCTAACATAATGTGCAAATAAACTTTTCTCCTAAAGGTTATTTCGTTGTGAAAAAATTATCAGATCCTAAACTCCCAATGGGACGAACCAGCGCCTTCCCCTCTAATGTTGTCACATCGGTCGTAGCTAGTCTTTAGCCTCCCCCGACCACCCTCTCTGGCCGCTGAGAAGGGAGATGATGAAGAACACGATGGAAAAGGCACAAACACGTGGAGATAAACGGTGAAGCCTACCGTAGATTTGAAACTAGCAATCAACTCCCAATGGAGCAATGGGGGAAATCGCCCCGTGAAGGTCCGCCATTGACTGTAGTTAACATTATTACAATATCTTGTTCCTTTTCTCAACAATGGAGAATTGTTGTAAAAAGTTCTACATATTACCATGGATACACAATTTGTCGCAATATATAATAGTTATTGCCACACAATGAAATTGAGGCAAAAAGTATGCGCTATTACGACCAATTCGTGGTTTGTTGCAGTAAAAAGGCATTTCTTGCAACAATATTTGTGTGTACCGCGACATGACAAAAATTCTTGCAATATCTTGCCAAATATTACCACGGCGGTTTGTTTTGCTGCAATATATAATATTTATTGCAACAAAATAAATAATTCTCTCAACAAACCATGGTTGTAGCAATATCGCTACCGTATTACCACGACGATGCATTTTGTTGCAATATGTGGCCTTTATTGCAACAAAATGGCACGTACTGCGACAAAACTAAATTGTGGCAGAAAGTAGGACCTACTGCCACGAACGAGAATTTTGTTGTAATATTCCATTTTATTGCAACAAAAGTCAGTTGTAGTAATAATTTTTGTTGCAATAGACCGGAATCCTTGTAGTGCATGGTACGCCTGTTTTCTCTCAGCCTGGCCATTCAGATCAGTAGAGAGAACACCCGGACATCGCTATAGTGGACCCCTACTACATGTGTGATGGCTGCTTGGGAAGCGCCATTGAACGGCGATTCGTGGCCTCGTACCTCCAAGGCATCTTGGTGGCGAACAAGACAAAGGAATCCATTCTCGTGCCTTTCTTTCCCGAGTAAGTCATTATTCACTCGCCGCCATAACATGCTTTATTAGATTTTCATCATTCTTTTTCCAACACATTACGTTTGAATTGTTTTGCGCAGAGATCAACACTGCACACTCATATGCTTGTCGCCAAAACATTCGCAAGCCACGTATTTCGACTCGAGGAGTCAAGAGAAGAAGAAAAACTACGACAAGATCAAGGAAGTTTTGGATGATGCTCTCACCGGCTATGCCTCAGCGGAAGGCGCCACCTTCGTGTGTAAGAAGCTCAAGTTTGGCAGGCACGTCTTCACCCATGTGACGGAATTCCCCTGCGTGAAGCAGCCGGCAGGCAGTCACAAGGAAGCCTACTATGCACTCCATCACATGAGGGCGTTCCTACTAGAGCAACAGAATTCTACGCTGCCAGATCATCTCAAACGGTGGGCCGAAGTCAAGGCCAGGATCAATGATTCAGTTATTAGACAAGAGATGTATCGCATCCAGCAAAGTTTGGGGCAATCGTTAGCCGTGATGTCATGACTTCAGGGGGGTCTTCTACGGAGGCAATCCCCCGAATAACCGTGACGTAGTAGATTGCCTAAAGATGCAGGGTGACTATAGGGCGTTCATGACGAAACAAGGCGTCCTCCCGTTCCCTGAGCCGAGCCAGAAGTCTTGATGTGTTGGTCTAGTTGTAGTTCTTTATCCCACGTGTACTTGTGTGTGTCGACATGTACATGCTACTACTTGGTATTTTTTGCTTACTACTTGTTTTTTCACCATCATTTAATTATTATTGCCAAATTTTAGATGACGTGGTACGTTGTGTACAAGGGACGGGTTCCTGGAGGCTATGATGATTGGGAAGACTGCCGGAGACAGGTGCACCGTTTCAGCGGCAATAGCTACAAAGGGTACAATACAATGGCGGAGGCGGAAGCTAGATACGCGCGCTATCTACGGGAGTTAGGACGAGGAACCGGATGAAGACCTATACCTCCGTCGTGGTGATGGTTATTGTCCTTGGTTGTCTGTCATGCATGTTCCTACTTTAGATGTCTAGGCGAGCTTCCGCGAGCTCTAACTTGGTTGAGACATGTATTCATGTCATCACTAGCTACTTTGTAACTTGATCGAAATAACTTATACTGTGTATTTATGTATGTGACTTATCTATATGTATTTGTTTCTATCTTGTCTGTGTATTTATTTCTGTATTGTATATCTGTGTATTTATTTCTGTACTGTATATCTGTGTATATCAGCTGTATTGTATATAATCTGTATTGAATATCATCTGTATTGAGTATTTTTTTGTTTTTTAAAAAGCTAAGCCATGGCGCACATATACGTTGTTAGTGGCGCACCACGTTGGTGGCGCACCTGGTCAGCTACTAGTAGCACACTACGTCATGCGCCACAGGAATAACCGTAGTGGCGCACCAGCTAGTGCGCTACTACTAACTACATACTAACAATGCACTTGTCATGCGCCACATGAAAAACAGTGGTAGCACACTGTGTTGTGCGCCACTACTATGTCGAGATTCCTGTAGCGCACCCGGTAGTGCGCTACGGGAACTTTTTAGCCGTAGCGTAGAAGTCGTGGCGCACCCCTAGTGCGCCACGGAAGGGGAAAATAGGTGCGCCACGGATTAGCTTTTTTCTAGTAGTGATAGGTCTAGAAAAAACTGGGCTAAGAAGTGGAATGATGCTTTATGGGCTTATAGAACTGCTTACAAAAATCCTATGGGGATGGCTCCTTATAAAATGGTTTATGGGAAAGCTTGTCACCTACCCTTAGAATTAGAACACAAAGCTTACTGGGCAGTTAAAGAATTAAATAGAGATTGTAAGATCGCTGGTGAGAAAAGATTATTTGACTTAAGTTGTTTAGATGAATGGAGGAGTGAAGCCTATGAAAATGCTAGGCTCTTTAAGGAAAAAGTTAAAAGATGGCATGACAAGCGAATACTTAAGAGAGAATTTCATGTTAGTGAGAAAGTTCTATTGTATAGGTCTCGTCTCAGATTTTTTGAAGGAAAGCTACTGTCAAAATGGGAAGGACCTTTCATTATAGAAGAAGTATACTGTTCAGGAGAAATAAAAATTTCCTCTTTAAAAGATAATACTACACAAGTAGTGAATAGACAGCGACTCAAACACTATATTGCTAGAGATTCTTACAATGAAGATGTTGATGCCTTTTAAGTTATAACTCCGGAGAAATTCATCGAGGACCAAATTCAGAGACCTGCAGAGTCTGTTTTCAAATAGGTAATAATTCTAGTAAGAAAAGTTCCGCAAAAATACAATCCAATTTTATTTTTGCAGTTTTCAGTCAATGCAGAAAGTTACGAAGCGAAAAAGGGACGAAACCGGAGCCAGGGTGGCCCACACCACCCTGTGGCGCGGGCCCACCCCTGGCGGCGCCACCAGGTGGTGAGGCCACCCCAGACTCCGCCTCTGACCCGTTTTCACCCAGTACCTTCCTCTTGTTATGAAACTTCGTAATATATAACCCCCCCCAGATCTTTCGAGGTTCGTGTATCGTGTTTTCGTCGTGTTTTTGTTTCGATCTGTTACTGCCAGGTAGAATCCTAGATTTGGAGCCACAATGTCTTCCACTGGATCAGCCGGGGGAGATTCCTTAGAAGATATCATCAACCCATACATGAGAGAGTTGAAGATTCATCCCAAGGAGTTGTTGCTCGAAGATGGGGAGGTTCGGATTAAAGAGGTTCAAGGCCCTAAAGGTAAATGAAGTCTGGAGGACAGGATGGAAGCACTAGAGCAAGAAGTCTTTAGGTACAAGAAGATGGCGAAGCGCGAAGTGGACATCATCCATAAGATTTGTTCCGAACTCATCACCGAGCACCAAAAGGAGACTGCTGAACTCAAAGACGAAGTCCTCTCACTCCGCCAAACAACCAACGAACTACAAGCACAGTTCTATGACGTTCAAAATCAAAACTGTGAGTATGAGGCTAGGTTTAAACGCATAAGTGCTGCTACAAGTTTCTGGATGTTGGAAACCACGATGTCCTTTGTTGATGGGAAGCCCTTACCCTAGAAGATGGACAAAGATGAGAGGATACCACCACCACCGAAGGAGTAATTCGTCATCAAGTTTGGCATCTCCTTGGTTTGTTCCAAGCTTGGGGGAGTGCCGTGGTATCACATCACCATCTTCTATCTTTTTACCTTCTTAGTAGAGCCATATCATGAATAGAGGAGTTATTATGTAGGATGGTTTGCATGATGGAAGTGTCCCCTCTCTCGTTAGATATGTATCCCTTGGTGTGAGTTGTCGTTATGGAATATTAATGAGAAGTTCTATCGTTTACTCATTTGCATAGCTTATATTAGTTTTCAATTCGTGGTTGTATGATTGATCTTGTTGTTAGTATTGGTATCACTTTGGGATCATTGAGTTAATTTAGTTGGTTTTGGCAAACCTGGCTCGGTCAGTAACAACACTATTTTTGAGAGTTGAAAGAAAAGATAGAAGTACTCTAAAGAAAAAATAATTATTTCATCATCTTTCTTTCTTGATTTTCTCATAAGTGTAGTATTCTCTAGTTAAGATCTTTTGTGCTTCCAAGGAAGATTGCATGTTTGTTTTTATCATTTGTATGTTTGGTTGTTTCCTTCAACTCTTATACTTGCTACCCAGCCTTGCTAGCCAAAAACCTGTACCGAGAGGGAATTCTTCTCGTGCATCCACTCCTTTGAACCAAAACCTCTGCCATTTGTGTCCACCATACCTACCTAGTAGCATTAGTGCTATTCCAAGTAAATTCTTGTTTTATCTACCTCCCAAATTAAACTTGTTATGTGAAAATTAGTGATTAAAGCTCTCACGAACTTGATGGTACATTTTACTTTCTTGCATTTAAAAAACTTGAACCATTATGCTCACATATGTTGCGTATATGCTTGCGCTTTGTAAGTTGTGAATTAGCAGAACCATGCTATCATGGGGAACGCTTTCAACATTGCACAGGTACTTTGTGCCAAGTTGATATCATGTTCTTTTGTCTATGGATGTCGTCAGTGTGAAATGAAAGAGGAGCTTGTAAGTCCATGGAGTTATGCATGTGTGTTAGAGAAACATCTGGGCCGCTGGTCTAATCCATGCTGACATGGTGGAAACCTGCAGCGTAACCATAACAAGTATCTATGAAGCATTCTTCTTAAAAAAGAGATAGAGATTGAAAAAAAGAGATATTATGAAAAGAGGAAAGAGAGAAAAAAGCACCATATTCCCATGGTAAATAAGAAGATTGCTGAGATACTTGTTGTCTGCTTGCCTTGTCATTTTGATATGGGGATTCTTCCGTATCATCGGGCAAGGGGTACCCTGTTGGCGGTTCTCAATGATACACATATGCTTATGATGACAAGAACTTACCGGTGACTAAACTTGAGTAGCATGAGGAGCGACCCTCGTATTCAAGGGACATGAGATTCTCAATTTACAACTTGTCAATGCATATCCTCATATTTGATCACTTTAACCTTAATCACCTAAAGATGCCTATGATAGGGGCAATGAGAGCTGAAAGGTAGTAAGTATCATAATATTTGGGAGCTCTTTATGAGACTTGCATTCCCTGCTTCCCTCTTTGTAGGGCCTTTCTTTTACTTTGTAGTTGAGTCAGTAAACCTATTCCCTTCTATCTTAGCAAGTATTTTGAGTTGTTCTGATTCATTCATTCATATGATGATTTATTCAATCATGTCTTATGTTCCTTGCTTTGCACATTGCTCTTATCTTGATGTTTACTACTTTCAAAGCTATCATTGAAAACCAGTTATTTGTGAACTCTAGCAAATTATCAACTATTCTTCGACCAAGAGCTAAGTTTGCCATTACCAATTATGATTCACTTTATGTATCTTTATTGTGTTTCCTTTACCTATTACAAGTTGAGTTATATAATAGTGAGTTGTCTGCTATTATGATCTATGTATTGATGAATGTGATGCTTCTTGTCCGTATTCATTTATTGACTCTTCACTCCATAAACCTAAGGCCATGTTTATTGAGCTTAGTTTCGCTTGAGGACAAGCGAAGTCTAAGCTTGGGGGGAGTTGATACGTCCATTTTGCATCACTATTCTATGTCTTAATTCACTATTATTCATTGATATATTTCGTATTGAGAGGAGATACTTATGTTATTTCATCTGTTTTTGCATGGTTGATGACTTTTGGAGCATGGACCGCTGCAGTCAGGATTCTGATGGAAAAGGTGCTGTTTGGAGGCAAAATTCGCGAAGATCATAAAATCCGGGAAAATATACGGAAAATCCTATTTTTCTAGAAGACTAAGGATGCCAGAAGATGGAGTGGATCATCATCATCATCACCACCATCATCACCATCAGCACCCTCATCACCATCTCCATATTGCTGTAACAATTGAGTTGAATCTTGCATAGTTCATAGGGGAAACTTTCCCGGTGTTGATTACTCTTTGTAGTTGATGTTATTGAGTGAACCATTGAATTATTGTTTATGTTCAGATTTTTATACATCATTATTCCATCTCTGATCATGATCCATATGATGTCTTGTGAGTAGTTCATTTTGTTCTTGAGGACATGGGAGAAGTCATGTTGTTAGTAGTGGAATTGTGTTGAGAAAGATTCAATAGTTTGATATTTCGGTTGTGGTATACTTCTTCTAGTGGTGTCATGTGAACGTCGACTACATGACACTTCACCTATATGGGCCTAGGGGAATGCATTGTGTATTTGGCTACTAACCGTAGGGGTTGCCGGAGTGACAGAAACATGAACCCCCGTTAGGAAACCATTGCACAAGGGACGTAAGGGTCTTAGAGTTTAAAGCTGTCGTTAGGTTTCTACCTTAATTACTTTCTTGTACTTACGGATGTTTGAAAGGGGTATAATCACAAGTATGTATTAGTCCTAGGAAGGTCTGTACATTAGCACAGATTCACCCACACAAAACTTAGCAAGCTAAAGAAGATTAATCAACTATATGAAGCGAAAGCACTTGAACGTCTTCCCATGTGTTCTCGAGAACGTTTGGTCATCTTAAGTAATACATCCGGCTTGTCCTTTGCTGCATAAAGGATTGGGCCACTTGCTGCATTTATTCCTATTGTCTTTTATTTACTCGTACTTTGTTTACTTGCTTTATCAAAAACCCCTAAAAATCCGTTTGCTAAGTATTTGCAGAGAATTCCTGATCCATACCACTAGCCAGCACCTTCTGCTCGTCGTTGGGTTCGACACTCTTACTTATCAAAAATACTGCGATACACCCCCTATACTTGTGGGTCATCACAGGTCACCCCTTGCTCCTTCTTCATCTTCATCGTGCAGCAGCTCCGGCTCACGATATTTAAGCGCCCCATGTTTTGTGCCTCGTGTCTTCGTATACATCCGCTGCATGATGAGACCTCCAGCTCCCCGATCCCGCCGGGAGTGCGGAAGTTGATATCCGGCTAGGAATCCCTGCAGCGTGACGGCGTATTGCAGGTGAGCCTCGATTGCACATCCCAAACTTGGGGCCATGGTCACAAGGGCTAGAGAGAGAGGGAAGGAGGAAGTCAACCAAAGGACTTATCCAAATATTGGTGTGTTTATTCCCACCTATGGGCACCCCTTTATATAGGGGGAGGGGGTGTGCCCTCCCCTTTGGGTTTTCCATGTGGGACTATTCAAGGGAGAGGGGGGAGGCGCAAGGGCCTCATGGGCCAGCCGGCCAGGGGTGGGCCCCACCCTGTGCACAGCCCTAAGCTGGCCGGGTGGGCACCCTTGAGGCGCCTGGGCCTTGGACCTTTGGCCCTTGGCCCTTCCCTCCTTTGGTTTTCCCTCATGGGCCCTTTTCCCTAGGAAGTTTGGCCCATTAGTGGAATAACCCTTCAAATTAGATTTTAATATTATATTTAATTACACTAATTAATATGTAAATACATATTACAAAACCCGTCTTGACCCGAAATACTTTTCGGTTCCCTTTCGATTTCCTCCGAACAACTTTGGATCTTTCCTGGAATGATTCTGGTCCTTTATTCTTTCTCCAAACAACTTCGGATCTCTCTGTGGAATAATTCTGACTTTCTCTTTCTCTACTGTGATTCTGTCTTACGAATGATCGCTCTCATCGTACCCTTAAGTGTATCCTCTAACGGCTCAGGAATGCTCTAGACATGATCTAAATCAATGATCAATAGAGGGACCAGGGATATCCATGTGACCCCTATGCATTCCTGATGACAATGTCGTTTGAACCGCTAAATGTAGCATCCTTGTCCTTTTGTTTCTCGATACAACTTGTCCGAGATCCGATCATTGGTATCCCATACCTTGTTCAATCTCGTTCACAACAAGTTCCATTTTGTTGTTACCGTGATATTACATCCCCATTACCTAGTCACATGTTGCAACATTTATGGATGCAATCTCACCAAGCCGGCCGTATGTATCTTTACCCGTCATGTGGGTGAACAAATCCCGGTCTTGCAGTCACATGTCATCTACTATTCCTTCAGAATACCCAAGGTACACCTTTATAACTACTGTATTACCAAGTGACGCTTGATGCAGTCTAAGCAGCCTTGGGAAATAGTGAGTAATATAAGCTCATGGTCTAAGGAAAAGGAGTCTAGGTATAGCTATTGCAACAATGAACTATATGACTTGATCGTGTCGCCATCCTTCGAGTAATGTCCAATCACATCATTCTCCAATGATATGATCCCGTTGTCAATTGGCATAAATGCCCATGATCTTGAAACCCAGATCATCCTCATGACCAACGAACTAGTATGAATAGAGGCTACTAGGGACTTGGTTGTTTCATACCACACCTGTACCAATGTTTCTACTTGGCACAGTTATATCACAATATGAAACTATTATAAACTAATTGAGATATGACAATAAAAACCTATTTATTATTTGCCTCTAGGGCATATCTCCTTCAGTCTCCCACTTGCACTAGAGTAAAAATAACATAGCTTGCATTTTACTCATATAAACCATATACCATATGCATTTACAAATCATGCATGCCATGGGAAACGTCATGTCCATGTTCTGTTTTACCAGATCATTATGTCTTTTGCAAATTGAAGGGAATATGCCCGAGAGGCAATAATAAAGTGGTTATTATCTTATTCCATGTTTATGATAAATGTTTATTTTGCATGCTATAATTGTATTGATCGGAAAAGTCAATAAATGTGTGTTTAATAAACAAAAAAGGGTTCCTAGTTATGCCTCTCTTATAGACTAGCTTGTTGATTAACAAGATGATCAAGGTTTCCTGATCATAGACATTGGATGTTGTTAATAACAAGTTCACACCATTGGTGGAATGGTGTGATGAACATTCATCCGAAGTATAGCATTACGATCAAGTCATTATTTTTATATTGCTATAACATCATACGAAGTAACCTTTATCCTTAGACCATGAGATCATGTTAATTGCTAACACCGGAAGAGTATCTTGATAACATCAAACGTCACACCGTAACAGGGTGACTATAAAGATGGGTTCAGTGCTACGAAGGTGTTATGTTGAGGCTCATGGATCAAGAGTGGAATTTGTCAATCCTGATGACGGATAGATATACTCTGGGCCCTCTCGGTGATATCACATTGAAATAGCTTGCAAGCAAGTGATGTGATCACTAGAATGTTATATCACGGGAACGAGAAAAGAGTGCATGTCAGTAACGAGATCAAACTAGGTATGGAGATACCGATGATCGAATCTCGGACATGTAAGATATCGCGAGACAAAGGGATTTAGTTACTAGTGTTAAAGGTTCTCACGATCACAGAAGTCATCGTTGAATGTGTAGGAGTCAGTATGGATCTCCAGGTCCCGCTTCGGATTATTGATCTGAGAGGGGTCTCGATCATGTCTGCATTATTCGCAAACCATAGGGTGACACACTTAAGGGATACTGACACCATTTGGAGCAAATATGTTTCAGATAAAGATTTAAGAAAGCGCTGGAATTATTTCAATAGACACCGAAACTGTTTCGAGTGAAATTGCTGAAATTGGTTCTGCATGTAATATTGAAATGTTGCAGGGGGTTTTATGTGAATGTTTGTTAATTAAAGTAATTAACAAAATTCTGAATAAAAATAATAAAAGAGTTTTATTAAATGAGAGAGCATTAAATTTGGAGAAATTTAATGCATTTAAAGTGGAGACTTTAAAAGAGAATGTGAAGGGGCATTTTAATGTGGAGGGGTTACCACCACATGAATGGAGGAGGTGAAGGGTCACCTCCCCCATGCGCCGGCCATGAAGGAGGGGTACCCTCCCCTCCTCCTATAAAAGGCCCCCCCTCTCCTCACTTCTCACACACACCTCCTTGTGAAGGATCTCTCTCCCCCTCTAGTATTATTCCCCCATGGTCTCGGGTTAGCGAGATACATGTTCCCGGTGGCTTTATCTGGAAAGGAGTTGCTGCTTCCGCTGCTTTGCTGGAGCGAGGGACGGAGGTTGTCGGGGTACCGGACGTGTGTGCGATCACGGATGCACCGCTGCTTTGCGGTACTGGACTTGGTGCTGCTGGAGCTGGATCTGATGGACGTGCTAGAGCCGGACCTGCTGGACTTCCTCACGATTTTGAGATCGGCAAGTGTACGACTACATCAACCACGAGTTCATACTCGTTAACAAAACTCGTTGTCTTTGAGGGTAAGTTCTCTATGGATGTATGTCCACCTATTGCTCTGTATCAAGTAGATAGATCTTGGCGTATAGTTCTCATCGTAGGAATTTTTTTGTTTTTCTATGCTGCGGACCCAATAGTGGTATCAGAGCCTGATCTATGCGTAGGTGCTTTGCACGGGTAGAACACATAAGAGTATGTGGGCGGTGATGATCATGTTATTGCTTCTTATATGTACTTTGGATATTGGTGGCATAGTGGGATGAAGCGGCCCGGACCAACCTTACATGTCATCGTACATGAGACCGGTTCCATGACTGACATGCAACTTGTTTTTCTTAAGTGGCTAGCGGGTGTCTGTCTCTCCTACTATAGTCAATATCTGATTTACAACGAGTTGCTAATAATTTGGTTATCCTCGTTGTGGTTCATGTTCGTAGGTAAGAACGGTTCTACCTCCGAAAGCCCTAAGCCACGTAAAACTTGCAATTGATAAATTAGAGGCATCTAGTTTAGATCGTTGTTGGGCTAGTGTCTTGATATGGTATTGTTGTAAGTAGATGTATGATAGATACTCTTACAACACATTCAACGTGTAAGTTCCATAGACCTTGGCCTTACACACAAAGGAATGATAGAGATCATACCACGATGCAAATGATAGAGATCAAATGCATGGACCATATCATGTCACTTTACACATTAGATGTTTGCATCTTATATTGCTAGTTTGGCGCTTTTAGTAGCACTATAAGATGATCCCTCATTTAAATATCAAGATAAAATGTGTTCTTCCTTAAGTATGCACCGTTTTATGGATCGTGTTTCGAGACATCACGTGATGATCGGGTGTACTCAACTCTACGCTTTCATACAACGGGTGTAAGACAGTTTTACACACGCGAATACTAAGGTTCTTACTTGGCGAGCCTAGCATGTACAGACATGGCCTCGGAACACGGACCGAAAGGTTAGGCATGAGTCAGATAGTTGATGTGATGACCATATTGATGCTCGCCTTTGAAACTACACCGACTCACGTGATGATCGGACTTGGTGTAGTGGATTTGGTTCATGTAATCACCAAAAAGTCACGAGGGATGTCGTTTTTGAGTGGGAGTTTATTTCTAATTTGGATTAGTCGAACTCAATTTGTCATAAACTAAATCGAAGTGAATTTGCATAGTTTGTTGTAGTCATTGGCATTCGTTTTCTACCTTATGCTTAGTTTTTTATTTGAGATAATAGAACTATAGATTCTGGATATTTACTTTACGAACTGGTATCGTATTGTTTTGAATGTCAATTTAAAGTTTATAAGTCCTATTGCAAACTTTCAGCAAACTCTATTTACTCCATAAAGTTTAATAAGTAGTATTAAATCAAGAGTAAGAATTCCAATGTTAGTATCTAAAGTATCATGTTTGCCTCCATGATTATTGATATTCAAAAGTTGTTTTAATATCAAGATTATATTAGGAGCTGAAAATTGTTTCGGAAACCATCATTTGTGAAAGATATTGTGATATCTGAAACAATGTTTTTGGTTGCATTATGATAAAGTATAATTTAGCAAAATACATGTTCTCATATTGTATGAGAATTTGTGAAGGATGGAGATGCTAGGCATCCGAATCTACCAAAAAGGTTTTGGGAACTGATATTATACTCGCGATTCTTCCTTATAGGCTATAGTAGCTTGATCATGAAAGTTGTCATGATAAGGATGAATAGAAGGTGTAAGTAAAATGTTTACTACACTAATAGATTACTAAAGAATGGATTTTTGAAAGAACACCAAACATTTGATGATGGTGATCCACTTCAAAGTGCAAGTCCAAAGGTATTAGTATTTGACTATATACAAGCTTTGTACCATGTTTCATGTTGATGACACCACTATTGATGTTGATAGATTCTTTTAAAAGAAAAGGAATTGCTGAAAGAGAATCTATAAAATATTTGGCAGAAAATAAAAGGTTGGAGATGTCCAACTTAGGTATATAGAAGATATACACGTTATGGCTGTATTACTTGCTTGTTAAACAATGTGGCTCTTAGGTATTGGATACCGAATTTGGTTGGTATGAAGTGTCATACAGGACAACGCAATTCATGAACTACAATGGCCTAAGTAACTAGCAAGAGAATGAGTGATGATGTTCATCGAAAACAAATAAAGTGTTATTGTGTTTTTCGTTGTCGTCAAACCTAGCCTTCAAGATTTGTTTTAATAATTGTTATTTTGTTCCGGTATTACGAGAACAATGGTTGTTCAAATAATTACCGTATTCCACAAAGGATGGATGAACTTTTACAAGTCTAGTGGGAGAAATCACATCCATAAACACTATTGCTAAAATGTCGCAAGACAAATGATTGAAAGATCACTTATGAAGTGACATCGCTGTTTAAATTATATTTGAAAGAAAACATGAAGAAACTCCATATTGATGGAATTTTGGAGTCTTTGATTTTGATCAATTGACGCATGTGAGACTTTCCTCGAGATAATTGAAACTCCGTCCATAGGCCAAAGAGGAAGGGATGACTAGCTTATTGGAAATTGTGCATGCTGATGTGCATAGTCCATTATGTGTAGCCATATGCGATGGATCTTTTTGCTTCATATGCTTTCTTCAAAAATTTGAGTGAATATATCTGTATATTTACTTAATAAGGAAGAAGTATGAAACATTTGAAAGTTGTTCAAAGACTTTCAAGATGAAGTGGAAAATCATTGTAACAAGAAAATAAAGAGTTTATGATTCGATCATAAAGGAAGATATTTGAGTTACATATTTAGCAAAAACACCTAAGACTTGAGGAATTGTTCCATGATTTGTGTTTCCCTACAAACCATAGGAGTATGGCATATTCGAGAGATGAAATCAAACCATGTTTGACATGGTAAGATCGAAGGTGTCATTTATAAAACTGCCATTATGTTTTAAAGATTGAAGCTTTAGAGACTACCACTTTTACACTGAAAAGAGCACCATCGTGATCCATTGAAATGACACCATATGAGTTATGGTTTGGGATAAAACCCGAATTGTATTTTCATAAATTTTGGTATGCTATGCATAAGTAAAATGTTTACAACCAAAGTCGGATAAGCACGTCTTTGTAGGTTATCCCAAAGAATTTGTTGGGAATTTCTCCATAACACCGAGGACAAAAGAGTTTGTTACTTGGAACGTCAAGTTTCTTCAGAAGGAATTTTTCGTGAAAAGTTAAGTGGGAGGACAATAGAACTTTGATAAGGTTGTTGAACCTTAGCTATATGTGCTAAGTAGCGCAGCGCCGGAAAGTGTCCCGGTGGCGGCCACAGTGCTCATGGCTCTGATGATTACAAAAGGTGTGATCTCGGAGATTAGAGTTCCTATAGAACCGTGTGGGTCGGTAAGAATCAAATAGTAAGATTTTATAAGCAAGTCATTATTGTTTTGACAATGGTGAACCGACTACATGCAAAGAAGCGATGATGGGCCCTGACTCCATAAAATGACTCGAAGTCATAGAATCTGTGATAGTATCCATACACGAGAAATCAAGTTTCTGAACTTGGAAGACCCTCCGGAAAGGCGTGAAGCCTATCGGTCGTGTTTGGATCTATAAAGAAATAAGACATGGATGTTTAACATCTATGAAATAGTTGACATGTCAGAAAGAAGTTTACGACAATGTTCAAGGAGTTGACTATGACAAGATTTGATCTTTCATAGCGATATATAGTCTTGACGGATTACTGTAGCAACCACTACATATAATTGGGTATATGGTAGTTGAATAAATAAAACAATGTTCTTCTAATAGAACGGTTACCTAGGACGTGTACATGACACGGTCCAAAGGGTTTTGTTAATTCAAAGGGTGCTAAAAGGGAATGCAAACTTCAATAGTTGAAGTAAGCATAGCGGAGTTGGAATCTTCACCATGATGAAACTGTTAAAAGAGTTTAAATTCATCGGAGATGATGAAGATGCTTGCATTTGCAAGAAATTAAGTGGGAGCGCTGAGACATATTTCTAATACATTATGTAGAGGACATATTGTTGATTGGAAATGATGTATCTTGTATTGACACAAGTTAAGAATTTCATTAAAATAAGATTTCGATGAAAGACTTGGGCAAACCAGGAATATTTGACATCAATATCTATATGGATAGATTAAGGCGCAAATATGGTTGTGCCAGACATACATATATGAGATATTGAAAGAGTTCAATATGGAAACAACAAGAAAGGTTCTTGCTGCATGGAAAGAATTGTATCAAGATTCAAGTGTTTCGACACTTGGTGAGTAAAATCACATGAATTTTTTGATCGATTATACCATGATATGTATATATCCAGAATGTCCTATACTCTAAATGTTATGAGCATACACCAGAATGATTCATAAGATGATCATTGGACAATAGTAAAAATATTCTTATGAGCTTTGGAAGAACTAAGAATATATCATGTATAAAGTGACAAATAGGTAAAAGTAGTTCATTGTAAAGTGTTACATTGATACTAGTTTTGTCACAAGATACAAATTAAATTTATCTCAATTTATACTATGGGTGGCACAATATAATGGAAAGGATGTTCCATGATGGATTTGGATGAGTTCCAAAGTTGAGATATTGTGACGGATACTACAACAAAAGGCTAAGTATATAACTGCTATAGTAGCAGCAAAGGAGGGCATTTGTGTTAACTAGTTTGTTATCAAACTAGGTGTGGTTCAAAGTGGGCTAATACTATGAAGATATATTGTCTGACAATAATATCAACATATTTTGAGCCGAACGAATTAAAGGTCTCACCAAAGGACCAAATTTATATAATGCCATCTCATTTGAAAATGAGTGATGCGTAGAGACGCAAAGACATGCAAATACACACGGACCTGAAACTGTCAGATCCGGAGATTATGTTAACCACTAGCAATTGCATATATGCAACACCAGAAAGCCATAGGTGTTCAATACGCAAAGTTTTTCAAACTAGATTATTGACTCTAGTGCAAGTGGGAGACTGAAGGGAATATGCCCGAGAGGTAATAATAAAGTGGTTATTATCTTATTCCATGTTTATGATAAATGTTTATTTTGCATGCTATAATTGTATTGATCGGAAAAGTCAATACATGTGTGTTTAATAAACAAAAAAGGGTTCCTAGTTATGCCTCTCTTATAGACTAGCTTGTTGATTAACAAGATGATCAAGGTTTCCTGATCATAGACATTGGATGTTGTTAAAAACAAGGTCACACCATTGGTGGAATGGTGTGATGAACATTCATCCAAAGTATAGCATTACGATCAAGTCATTATGTTTATATTGCTATAACATCATACGAAGTAACCTTTATCCTTAGACCATGAGATCATGTTAATTGCTAACACCGGAAGAGTATCTTGATAACATCAAACGTCACACCGTAACAGGGTGACTATAAAGATTGGTTCAGTGCTACGAAGGTGTTATGTTGAGGCTCATGGATCAAGAGTGGAATTTGTCAATCCCGATGACGGATAGATATACTCTGGGCCCTCTCGGTGATATCACATTGAAATAGCTTGCAAGCAAGTGATGTGATCACTAGAATGTTATATCACGGGAACGAGAAAAGAGTGCATGTCGGTAACGAGATCAAACTAGGTATGGAGATACCGATGATCGAATCTCGGACATGTAATATATCGCGAGACAAAGGGATTTAGTTACTAGCGTTAAAGGTTCTCACGATCATAGAAGTCATCGTTGAATGTGTAGGAGTCAGTATGGATCTCCAGGTCCCGCTTCTGATTATTGATCTGAGAGGGGTCTCGATCATGTCTGCATTATTTACGAACCGTAGGGCGACACACTTAAGCGATACCGACACCATTTGGACCAAATATGTTTTAGATAAAGATTTAAGAAAGCGCTGGAATTATTTCAATAGACACCGAAACTGTTTCGTGTGAAATTGCTGAAATTGGTTCTGCATGTAATATTGAAATGTTGCAGGGGGTTTTATGTGAATGTTTGTTAATTAAAGTAATTAACAAAATTCTGAATAAAAATAATAAAAGAGTTTTATTAAATGAGAGAGCATTAAATTTGGAGAAATTTAATGCATTTAAAGTGGAGACTTTAAAAGAGAATGTGAAGGGGCATTTTAATGTGGAGGGGTTACCACCACATGAATGGAGGAGGTGAAGGGTCACCTCCCCAATGCGCCGGCCATGAACGAGGGGAACCCTCCCCTCCTATAAAAGGCCCCCCTCTCCTCACTTCTCACACACACCTCCTTGTGAAGGATCTCTCTCCCCCTCTAGTATTATTCCCCCATGGTCTCGGATTAGCGAGATACATGTTCCCAGTGGCTTTATCTGGAAAGGAGTTGCTGCTTCCGCTGCTTTGCTAGAGCGAGGGATGGGGGTTGTTGGGGTACCGGACGTGTGTGCGATCACGGATGCACCGCTGCTTTGCGGTGCTGGACTTGGTGCTGCTGGAGCTGGATCTGATGGACGTGCTGGAGCCGGACCTGCTGGACTTCCTCACGATCTTGAGATCGGCAAGTGTACGACTACATCAACCACGAGTTCCTACTCGTTAACAAAACTCGTTGTCTTCGAGGGTAAGTTCTCTATGGATGTATGTCCACCTGTTGCTCTGTATCAAGTAGATAGATCTTGGCGTATAGTACTCATCGTAGGAAATTTTTTGTTTTTCTATGCTGCGGACCCAACACAAATCGTTAATGTCTTCCTAATTTTGACATTCACACCATTATCGTATAATGGGTCGAAGCATTTGTTTAGCGACAAAGTGAGACTTTGTTTCTAGTGTTTATGATGACGGTCGTTTTCACCGTTATCATCTAAACTTCGAAACACACTTTTCTATCCTTTGTGTATATACTATAGTCATGGCAATAGAACGAGGCCGGATTCCAGGAGCTTACAATGACTTTAGATCAACCTCGAGGGCTTTCTCATGGGCATTAGGCCCTGGGACACATCATTCTACGTTAAAATCGAACTAGCCCCGCCATAACATTATACATCATATCAGATGGTGCCTTTATACTTCTATATCTATGTAGATCCTAGTGCATGAAATGCATCTATGCCACTTACATTGCTTTTTGCCATTTATGTATAAACTTAATTCTGGTTCTGTGATCAACTCAGGAATCACTCAAAGACACGTTCTTACAGTTAAGACTTTGTCCTACCAACCATAACCTCGGGCACATTACGTTGAGTATACAACATGGTTATATGGAAGAACCTATGACTGAGGCATAGGAGATGCAACGCATCTCTTTCTTTCCTTCAACCATAGTTGAATTACTAACTCAATGCTTCATATAGTAAGAACTACTTTCTCACCTTGTTCCATTCTGAACTTCTTCAGAATCTTGCTTAGGACATTCTGAACATCTTAAAGAGTCAAGTCCAGGAAGCATTCGACATTTACTGTTTATTAAACTCACAAATCTATCTCGATATATCTTATTGTTTAATAACTTCAACTTCATCCTTATTTATCTAATTAAATGTTATTAACACCAGTCACATCATTCACATATGTCGTCCACATAGCCCAGAATGATTTCATGCTCCCACTCAGATATGACATTCATGTTTGAGATCCAGGGATTTCACTTAGCTCCCACTCAAAATATGCCAGCTACATATTATGAATTAGCCAAGCTGATTTGCTCCCACTCAAAGCCAGGTCCTCTCGATAATCTTCGACATTCCAAAATTCTTTGATCATCATCAATTTGAGAATTCCAATAACGAGACTTCAATATCCATATATATTTCTAGAGTAAATCCAAAAGACTTAAGCATCACTACTGTTGTAGTCAACTCCTTGAATTTGTCCAAACTTGTGACAAATCGAGCTTTTTGTCATTTATTAAGTTTCATTTCCTTCTTATGACTTTGCATTCATTCAGAAATATCAAGTAAACTTCTTTACTTTACTAACATCAAGTAACATGTTACTTTGCAATCTTAAATGTAACTTAATATAGATTTGATGACTCCTAGTCATTTCTCGCACTCAGGTCCATCACGCTTCTTTGTAATTTGTAGGTATGTCTTGTTCAAAACATGACAAGTGAATCAATAATATAATTCCACAAACTTGTAGAATATATAGTTGAATCCTATTATCTTTAGTAAAAGAACTCACCGAAACTTTATGATCATTATCATTGGTTTCTCCTCTATTTGTAGAGTTTGGATTCACGAAACAAATTCCGTTGCGCCACTCAACAATCCAGAGGTAAGGTAAAATACCTTGTTTGATCTTTTACTTTCTTCCACTTTTATCTTCATCAAGACACATCAACTTTGGATAACAACATGTTTTCCCTTTTGTGAAAAATGCATTCATAGCTTCCTAAGAATGCTCTACAAAGACTTGTTTATTCGCCACGATTTCGACTTGTCAAAATCTCTAGAAACTCGAACTTGCCATAACACTTATGGTGTTGTTTCCATGAATCTTTAGCTGTTCCTTTGTATTTCAAATGAGTGTTTGCTTATTTTGATCTTTTAACCCTAAACGATAACTATAACCCCTATAAGAGATAATATGTATCTAAGACAAAATGATTATGATGTTTAGACATTTCAACAAAGCTTGAATTCGTCCAATTATCATAGTTTGTGAAACATCTTTCACAAGTCCCTTTTATGCTAAACTTAACTTGAATACCTTAGTCAAGTCGATCAAATCGAAGAGACTTCGTATTCTCGTTAATTTCAATATTCTCCTTTTGTTGTGAACTCATTTGAACAATTCAAATCGTTTCAAACTTATGTTTCATTAAATAAATACGCTTATTCACTTCAGTCCACAATTAACTAATGATTTCCACTATTTGTTGAAAATACGATACATCACTATGTATAAGATTCAACATTTCTTCGCATATCACCGTTTACCAGAATGCGGAGTTTTAGTCATTCTGCCCAAGAGGCATGGTTTTGCAAAGTCTCTAGATTAAGCATCTACGACCCCGATCTTCATAAAGAACATGCAATAACCAAAATGACTTAAACTATAGTGTCATTTCATTATTAAACTTTGGATATCTTTTAGCATTCTAATCCTTTATAAATGTTTAAATTATTATCATTAACATAGTGATGAGAATAACTTGTTTATAATCATAATGTGACCATAAGGTATTGTTCATAATAATAGTACAATCTAGCTTGTAACTTGTTCATATGAATAATCGTCTCGCCAAAAGCAATACACACAAATAGGGATTATAAATTTATATTCAAGTCCACTAATCCAAATGATAAAATTTGAGGGAAGACGTGATATCAGGCATCAATTATTTTGCTTATCGTCATCAAGTCACTTTGCCTCAAAACCAGCAATTCTCAAGTAGATCCTCCTATTTTCACAAAATGGGACAAGTATCAAATACTTTGCAAACTGCAACGAGTTTTGCAAGAACCACATTTATAGTTTGTATATCTTACATATACCTTTTCATCCATGACCTCCATTGCAATCAAGCCCTTCCAAGAGTTCTCAACTCTAACGCAATATCGCTAAGTGTTTTCCAAACATTCCCTTTTTCATCCATGATGGAGGAAAACCCATCCAACGGCTCATACTCTATGTGCCTGATTTTGTAGAATACAAAATGTAGCCCAACTCTCCATCGAATGAAGAATGGCTTATCGGATGATTATGGGGAAAACACAAACATTTCGGAGTCATCGAATTATCTCCTAATGGTTATTGTATCAAGAAGAGAAGATCACCTTTTACGAAGATATCCCTCAGGCGTGGGTATTAATCTATGAAGTTGGACCCTTTTGCTAAGTTCCATATTAAGAAATATATTCCCATGGTCGCAAAGGACCTCAATGGGATAGGCCAAGATCTACTAAGATATTTGCAAACAGACATCTAGACTAAGTTTATAATAAGAGATCAATTTATAATTGGTCTCCACTAAAATTGCCATCCGCTGGACGATTTTGGTGATCGCATGATCCCTATACTCTACACCTCCCCCGTGTTACACGGCCATCAGTGCATTATCAAAGGTACACTTTCAACAATGCCAATCACATCATCCATGTGACTCATGCTCGATCTTTCGATCTCTTGTGTTCTGAGGCCATGCTTCTATGGCGTGCTAGGCTCGCCAAATCTAACTTGTTTGTATTCGCTGTGCAATATGGCTTACACCCACTGTATGCGAACATAGATATGTCTGACCCCTACTCACCGCAGGGGGCCTCATACCGAAGAACTTTCTTGGTGGTGCACACACAAGGGGAACATGGAACATTGGAATTCAATAGGGATTATCTTATTTGCTACCGTTGAGTATCTAAATACTAGCACACAATAATATGTATAATAGGTATCAACATCATATGTATAATGTGATATGATATGGTATTTCTTGCGCCTTGATCTCCATCGAGCGCTCCGGCATGATCTCCATCTTGCCCTTGGTTTGACGCCAAGTCCACGACGCTGCCACCAGGTCATCCATCAGAACGATGACTATTACTATACTACTTAGTAACAAAAAAGTAAACTACTTTACCTTCATAACGACCAATGCCATATCATAATCACATGCCCCCTACAAAATAAAGTTAGACGCCTCTACTTTATCTATTAGAAGTTCTACATGGTTGTTAGGGCTTTCGCAATAGAACCGTTTCTAAACTACGAACTTTCCAACCACAACATGGATCCGGTAGTTGTCTCTATTACACCCCTTTTGAGGCCCTCCATTGTAAATGTTATATCAACTATCGAATAAGAGACAGACACCTGCTAGCCACTTATACGGTACAAGCCATATGTTGAGCGTGGAACCAGTCTCGCGTACCAATACGCGTAAGGTCGGTCTGGGCCGCTTCATCAAACAATACCGTGATATAAACAAGTACACGTTAGAGGGTAACAACTAAGGATCAATGCCCCCACAAAACTTGTGCGTACTGGCCGTACAACACTCCTACGCATAGATCGGCTCTGATACCACTGTTGGGGATCACAGCAGAAAACAAAAAATTTCCTACGATGGAACCCCAAAACTGCCTTGGATCTATCTATGTAGTAATGCGGTAATGGCCAGAGCGTAGAGAATACATACCCTTGTAGACCGTACGCGGTTAATGTTCCGCGGGGAACATGGTTGAAGTAGTCGTACTCGTAGCCGACCTCAAGGTCGCGAAGCTCCTCGTAGGTCACCCCTTGCTCCTTCTCCATCTTCATCGTTCAGCAGCTCCGGCTCACGACATTTAAGCGCCCCAAGTGTTGCGCCTCGTGTCTTTGTACACATCGGGTGCACGATGACACCTCCGGCTCCCCGATCCCACCGGGAGTGCGGAAGTTGATATCCGGCTAGGAATCCCTGCAGCGCAACGTCGTGCTACAGATGAGCCTCGATCGCACAACCCAAACTTGGGGCCATGGTCACAAGGGCTAGAGAGAGAGGGAAGGAGGAATTCAACCAAAGGACTTTTCCAAATATTGGTGTGTTTATTCCCACCTATGGGCACCCCTTTATATAGGGGGAGGGGGTGTGCCCTCCCCTTTGGGTTTTCCATGTGGGACTATTCAAGGGAGAGGGGGGAGGCGCATGGGCCTCATGGGCCAGCCGGCCAGGGGTGGGCCCCACCCTGCGCACAACCCTAGGCTGGCCGGGTAGGCCCCCTTAAGGCGCCTGGGCCTTGGCCCTTTGGCCCTTGGCCCTTCCCTCCTTCGGTTTTTCCTCATGGGCCCTTTTCCCTAGGAAGTTTGGCCCATTAGTGGAATAACCCTTCAAATTAGATTTTAATATTATATTTAATATTAATTAAAACTAATTAATATGTAAATACATATTACAAAACCCTTCTTGACCCGAAACACCTTTCAGTTCCCTTTCGATTTCCTCCGAACAACTTCGGATCTTTCCCGGAATGATTCCGGTCCTTTATTCTTTCTCCGAACAACTTCAGATCTCTCTATGGAACAATTCCAACTTTCACTTTCTATACCGTGATTCCGTATTACGAATGATCGCTCTCATCATACCCTTAAGTGTATCCTCTCACGTCTCGGGAATGCTCTAGACATGATCTAAATCAATGATCAATAGAGGGACCAGGGATATCCATGTGACCCCAATGCATTCCTGTTGACAATGTCGTTTGAACCGCTAAATGTAGCATCCTTGTCCTTTTGTTTCTCGATACAACTTGTCCGAGATCCGATCATTGGTATCCCATACCTTGTTCAATCTCGTTCACAACAAGTTCTATTTTCTTGTTACCGTGATATTACATCCCCGTGACCTAGTCACATGTTGCAAGATTTATAGATGCAATCTCACCAAGCCGGCCGTATGTATCTTTACCTGTCATGTGGGTGAACAAATCCCGGTCTTGCAGTCACATGTCATCTAATGTTCCTTCGGAATACCCAACGTACACCTTTATAACCACTGTATTACCAAGTGGCGCTTGATGCAGTCTAAGCAGCCTCGGGAAACAGTGAGTAATATGAGCTCACGGTCTAAGGGAAAGGAGTCGAGGTATAGCTGTTGCAACAATGAACTATATGACTTGATCATGTTGCAATCCTTCGAGGAATGTCCAATCACATCATTCTCCAATGATATGATCCCGTTTTTAATTGGCATAAATGCCCATGATCTTGAAACCCAGATCATCCTCATGACCAACGAACTAGTATGAATAGAGGCTACTAGGGACTTGGTTGTTTCATACCACACCTGTACCAATGTTTCTACTTGGCACAGTTATAGCACAATATGAAACTATTATAGACTAATTGAGATATGACAATAAAAACGTATTTTTATTTGCCGCTAGGGCATATCTTCTTCACGGTGATGGTGAGGAGGTCGACCGAAATGATCAGGGAGAAGCCAACGGCTCCGATGATGGAGAAGCCGATGGCTCCGGTGACCGAAATGATCAGTTTTTCAGTTGTTCAGTTCATTGCATGTAATTATCCTCATTATATCCTTTTGTACTCTATTACTATGCAGGATGAAGATCCACGAATGTAAAAGAAGGTCACTCTTTAGTGTTGGGTTCCTTGACCCAACTAAAAGACATATAAAGACGCTAACGGATAAACCCGAGGAGACGGAGGAAAACCTTCTAAGGTTTCTAATGTAGCAAAAATTCTGTGACCACATATTGTTTCCTTACAATTTCAAGTGAGGGTCTTACTCTCTTGTACACATTCACTTTTTCTTACTCGATATTAAGTGTAATTGATGACTTACTGATGTACTCCCTCCGTTCCAAAATATAAGATATTTTAGCTTTATGAATGAAGTGTATCTAGACCCCTTTTAGTATGTAGATTCATCCAAGTTTAGAGTGAACCTACATACTAAAAGGGGACTAGATACACTTCTTTCACAAAGCTAAAACATCTTATATTTTGAAACGGAGGGAGTATATATAAACGTGTGCAGATTCCACTGGATTCTGCTAAACATACAACTTGATAAGGGAAGAGTTGAAGTCATGGACCCATTAAAAAAGACCCCTGGAACAGTTTAGGGACATGTAGGACATGTTCCAGATGTAATTTTCGCACTACGTCGGTCTCTTTCGTTGATTTCTAGAGATATCATGTAATAAATAACTCATTCATTTTCTTTACTGGGCAGGGTTTGGAACCAGTTCAAGAGTGAGGTTACGGGTCATTTTAGTGAGAAGCTGACGTTTAAGCCGGTCTCGGTAAGTAGTACACGCATCTCTTTACTTCTAGTTTCAATACAATTATGATGCTAGATTATTTTTTTGATTGCATTCTATTCTCATAAAGTGCGCTAGGCACCCACCCAAGACGAATCTATGTGGATTCTATGTTTGCGAGTTCATTCGCATGTTAACACTGAGCAAAAAATTTATAAAGTCGATGTAAGCAATACATTCACAACAATATTTTTATTACCGTCACTTTTTGTTATCATGATTGGTATTCATATTGATCTCCTTTTTTTATATAGTTCGATAGAATGCGGGATCAGCTCCTACCAGAGAAAAACCTACTAGGAATTACTAAAGAACTGGCAAGATTCTTGATGAACGAGATGATAGATGACGCCGGAGAATTTAGTGTGAATATGTGATGACCCACAAGTATAGGGGGTGTATCGCAGTATTTTCGATAAGTAAGAGTGTCGAACCCAATGAGGAGCAGAAGGTGCTGGCTAGTGGTATGGATCAGGAATTCTCTGCAAATACTTAGCAAACAGATTTTTAGGGGTTTTTGATAAAGCAAGTAAACAAAGTACGAGTAAATAAAAGACAATAGGAATAAATGCAGCAAGTGGCCCAATCCTTTATGAAGCAAAGGACAAGCCGGTTGTATTACTTCAGATGACCAAACATTCTCGAGGACACATGGGAAGACTGTCAAGTGCTTTTGCTTCATATAGTTGATTAATCTTCTCTAGCTTGCTAAGTGTTGTGTGGGTGAACCTGTGCTAATGTACCGACCTTCCTAGGCCTAATACATACTTGTGATTATACCCCTTGCAAACATCCATAAGTACAATAAAGTAATTAAGGTAGAAACCTAACCACAGCTTTAAACTCTAAGACCCTTACGTCCCTTGTGTAATGGTTTCCTAACGGGGGTTCAGGTTTCTGTCTCTCCGGCAACCCCTACGGTTAGTAGCCAAATACACAATGCATTCCTCTAGGCCCATATAGGTGAAGTGTCATGTAGTCGACGTTCACATGACACCACTAGAAGAAGTACAACACAACTTAAATATCAAACTATTAAATCTTTCTCAACACAATTCCACTACTAACAACATGACTTCTCCCATGTCCTCAAGAACAAAACAAACTACTTACAAGACATCATATGGATCATGATCAGAGATGGAATAATGATGTATAAAAATCTGAACATAAACAATAATTCAATGGTTCACTCAATAACATCACCTACAAAGAGTAATCAACACCAGGAAAGTTTCCCCTATGAACTATGCAAGATTCAACCCAATTGTTACAGCAATATGGAGATGGTGATGAGGGTGTTGATGGTGATGATGGTGCTACTGATGATGATGATGATCCCGATGAAGTCCAGCTTGATGGTGGTGTTGATGGCGACGATCTCCCCTCTCCGGGAAGGAATTCCCCCAGCAGAAATCTGTCTACCGGAGAGATCTTTCTCTCTCGGTGTTTTCCGCCCCGCAGAGGCGGCGGAATCTTTCTGTGGTTGCTCCCCGAGTCTTAGGGTTTCAGGAGGATTATATACGCCAAAGGGGAGTGCCTAGAGTGGGCTAGGGCGGCCACACCACCTGCTGGTGCGGCCTAGCGCTGCCCGCGCCAGGGGGTGGTGTGGGCCCCTGCTGGCTCGTGATTAATGTAGAGCTCGTTGGAAACCCCAAGAGGAAGGTATGATGAGCACAGCAGCAAGTTTTCTCTCAGTTAAGAAACCAAGGTTTAATCGAACCAGTAGGAGCAAGGAAATACCCCAAAGGTGTTACTAGCTGAGCTTTGGCAGGGCGCACTACCGGTGCTAGTAGCAACGTGGAGACTTGCACAACACAATCACAGAACTTTGTCCCCAACTTGCGATGAGGTTGTCAATCTCACCGTGTTTTGCAGAAAACAAAGGATTAAACGTATCGAATGGAAAGAAGTAAAAGTTTGCAGAAAGTAAACACAAAGCAGTAAAAGATTGTAGATTGTATGTAAAGTAAAAGGACCGGGATCCATAGTTCACTAGAGGTGGCTCTCCTTAGATAAATCACATGCTGGGTGAACAAATTACAGCGGGGCAATTGACAAACACCGAGAAAGCAATACATGCATATACTAATCATCTTGACTCCTCTGAGACTTGATTGGGCATTACAACATAATACATAGACCGCCATCCAAGAGCATCTATTTGAATAATAATAAACCTTTGTGTTATCATCCGAACCCCTTCCAGTATTAAGTTGCAAGCAACAGATTATTGCTTTACGAACTGCGTGTAAAGTAAACAATACGATTGTTCTATGAACAAAGGATTGTTGTTTTCTCCCTAGTGGCAAGAACACATCTAGTACCTTAGAGATTTCTGTCACTTCCCCAGATTACCATAGGCATGATCCCACTATCGAGCATAAATACTAACTCTTGGAGTTGCTAGCATCTACTTGGCCAAGATAGCTACTAACAACGGAAAGCATGCAAGATCTCAAATAACAAAGACATGATAGAATCAATAATCAATCTGAAATAACATCTCAATATCCATCGGGTCCCCGCAAACACAACATGTATGGATTACAAAAAGATGATCTTGATCATGAACGGAGCTCACAAGATCTAAACATGAAAGCACAAAGGAGGAGAAACCAGCCATCTAGCTACTACATGGATCCGTAGTCCAAGGATGAACTACTCACGCATCACACCGGAGGCTTGCATGGTGATGAAGAAGGCCTCCAGGGTGAATTCCCCTCTCTGGCAGGGTGCCGGGAAGAGCTTCAGATCCCTCCCGATCTAGGGATGGAGATGATGGCGGCTACAGACTCTTTCGTGGATTTTTGATTGGGTACTTAGGTTTTTCGTCCCGAGGGCAACTTATAGGCGGAAGGAGAGGCCGAGGGGGTGCCGGGAGCGGCCACACCACCCCCTGGCGCGGGCCAGGCCTGGCCGCGCGGCCAGGGATTGTGGTGGCTCCCTGGCCCTTCTCCGTCTCGTATTCTGGCACTTGATCACTTCCGGAAAAATAGGCACTTTGGCTTTTGTCCCGTCCAATTCCGAGGATATTCATTTTCTGACTTTCCTGGAACCAAAAACAGCAGAAAACAGGCAGCTGGCACTATGGCTCTTGTTAATAGGTTAGTCCAAGAAATCATATGAAAAATATTCCAAAGTTGGAACAAAACACAAGAAAGTGGATAAAACCAAGCATGGAACATCAAAAATTATAGATACATTTGCAATGTATCAACATCCCCAAGCTTAACTCCTGCTCTTCCTCGAGTAGGTAAGTGATAAAAAGAAATAATTTTTGAGGTGACATGCACCATCAAAGACTTGATCAAAGTATTTGCAAAACATTCAAAGCTGGGATCATAGTACTTCAATCATAACATGAAAGACAAAGTTCTAGCAATAAGCAAAGAAACTATGATGCAACATGAAAAGGTAGGTAAAAAAGATTCATGAATAACATGCTTTGCAAGACGTTTGTTTGTTTCACATAAAGAAAACATAGCATAAAAGTATTCAGCTTGTCCCTTAATAGAGTAGCAAATATAAATGCATAGGACACCTTCAAAGTTCATAAGAGTGACTAGATACAATAGCTTCAAACAAGAAATAACAAGTTATGCATCAATCAACTAGTCTTGGGACAATGCACATAGAACTAAGAATGGCAACTATGCTCTCAAAGTAGGTGCATAAAGATAGAAGGTGGAGACTCAATATAAAGGTGGAAGAAAGGCCTTTTGTAAAAGGAAGTAGGGATTCAAGTCTCATAAAGAGCTTCCAAAAATTATGGTACTTATAGCTTTCAGCTCTCATTGCCCCTATCATAAGCATCTTTAATGTGGTTAAGGTTAAAGTGACACAACTAAGAGGATATGCTTGACAAGTTATAAACCGAAATCTCATGCCCCTTACTTACGAAGACCGATCCTCATGCTACTCAACTTCAGTCACGAGTAAGCTCTTGTCATTGTAAGTAGGTGTGTATCATTAAGAACCGCCAACGGGGTACCCCTTGCACATGATACGGGAGCTTTCCCATAATCAAAATGACAAGGCAAGCAGACAATGAGCATCTCAGCGATCTTTTTATTTGCTATTTGCATAGGTTTTTATTGAGGATGCTTCATAGAGTGCTCATTATGGTGTGCTACAAGTTTCCACCATGATTAGGCATGGCTTAGGCTAGTGGCCCAGGCGTTTCTCTAACACACATACAAACTCCATGATCTTACAAGTTCCACTTTTATTTCACACCGCCGGGATCCGTAAGCAAAAGAACATGATATCAACGGAGTACAAAGTACAAGTGCGATGTTGAAAGCGTTCCCCATGAAACATGGTTCTGCTAATTTCAACTTATAAAGCGCAAGCATACACGCAACAAAGAAGGACCCAATGGTTCAAGTTTATTAGAGCCAATAAAGTAAAGTGTGCCATCAAGTTCATGAGAGCTTAATCACTAGTTTTCTCATAACAAGTGGAAGGTAAACAAAAGCATGAATATACTTGGAATAGCATAAGGTAATAGGTAGGTATGGTGGACTCTTTGGAAAAACTTGGTTTAGGGAGTTGGATGCATGAGTAGAACTCATACTTTGTTGTGGAGGCTAGCAAAAGACTGGAGCGACAAACTAAGAGAGCAATAATGGCCATAATCATGCAGAGCGACAAAACATCATTGATCAAAGCATAAAGTGATACTACAAGTTGAAAACTAAAGGATCATAAAGGATATGGTGACTTTGGATAGTCATAACATGGTGTGAGCATGCGCCAAGTCAACCCAAATAAAGCATCAAAGGAGAATACCACTATACTATGCTTTAATATGCTAGAACAACCCATGATTCATCCAAGGCACATTAAGCAATCCCAATTGTTTATAACAAGTCATGCTACAGGAAAGAATACTAAGCATAAAGCCAAAACAATACCAAGCATGACATGAAAAAGCATATGCCACAGTCAAAAACGAGCTCTTTTTACCACATAAGTATGAACTTTCCTACTCTTTTCCAAACCAAACCAAACTATTCGCAAACCAAAGTGTGAAACAGGGGTCCAACCAATTTATTCAGAAAACTAAGCAAACCAAGCAAACTAAAAACCAAAACAAAAACGAAAAAGCAGATGCTCCAAGAAAAACACAACTGTGCATGAAACAATAAAAATGAAGCGTTTGGAAGAAACCTGAGATTTTTATTGATGAAGAAAGGGATGCCTTGGGCATCCCCAAGCTTTGACGCTTGTACTTCTTGGATATTTCTTGGGGTGACACGTGTGGCATCCCCAAGCTTGAGCTTTAGTCCATCCTTCATCTCATTACTCATTCCTTCCATACACCTGAAATTTTTCCTTCATACAAAACTTCACACAATCGCATTAGCAACATTAGTGCACTTAATATAAATAAGTCTTAAGGTTCAGTTCTAACACCAAATAAACTTCCATTAGAACACTAGCTACTGTAGCACTTCCCTCAAAAAGCTCAATTCCCCAAAAGAACTCAAGAAGGAACTAACAAGAAGCAAATGCAGAAAAATGGCAGAAATCTGTCAAAACAGACCTGCAGGTAAAGACGAATTTTTTCGAAGACCTTCTGTTGCTCAAATCAAAAAGTGTTGAACTAAAAAGTTAGATAACAACCTGGGGCAAAAGCAAAAAAATTATAGCTCAAACAGACGTACAGAGCTCTCTCAGGAATTTGTACGGTGAAGCACAGAAATCTGTTTCGGGACAGCAACTTTCCCAATCATTACTTCACTCTCATTAGAGGTTACTCTTGGCAAAAAAACAAATAAAAAGGATAAGGAGAGGTTATTACAGAGGTAATAACTGCCAAGACTCATCTAAAACTCTTGGGTTATCTCCCAACAAGTACTTTTCTTTAACGCCTTTAAGTTAGGCATAATAGTTTGAGAAGATGCTCACATGAAAAATATGAATTGAAGTAAAAGAGAGCATCAAGAAGCAAATTCAAAACACATTTAAGTCTAACACACTTCCTATGCATAGGAATCTTGTATGCAAACAAATTCGCAAAGAACAAAGTGACAGTTATAGGAAGATAAAACAAGAGTAACTTGAAAACTTTCAGCACATAGAGAGGTGTTTCAATACCATGAAAAGTTCTACAACCATATTTTCCTCTCTCATAATAATTTTCAGTAGACTCATGAATAAACTCAACAATATAACTATCACATAAAGCATGCTTTTCATGATCTACAAACACTAGAGCTTTATTATAAATATTTTCAAAAGAATCCTCAGGAGCATGACATTCGTCCTCCTTTGGTAAGCATGGGGGACAATCAAATAATGTAAGGGGTAAAGAGTTACTCTCATTAGAAGGTAGGCATGGGTAGATCCATTCTTCCTCCTCTAGATCATCACTCTCCTCCTCTTTTTCATCCAATGAGCTTCCAGTTTCAGAAATTTCTTCTTCCATAGTATCTTGCAAGGCATTAGTCTCTTACATTTGTGGAGAGCATCTATTGAGATATTCAAGAATATAGCCATTTTCTTCCTTGTAATTATCAAAGCAAAATTTTAGTATATCATAAACCTCATATTTATAAGGTGCATCATCAATATTTTCAAGCAAATAAGCAAGTTTGAACGCACCCTTCCAAGCAATAACTTCTTCAATTTGTTCCACATCATAAAAGTTATAATTTCCCTTAACATAAGAAGATATGGTAACATTATCATTATACTCACATTGAAAAGGGAGGTGTTTATACCTCCTACAGCAACAAGATTTGTCAAAGCAATAAGTAACATTGTAAGTAGAGCACACGTTTCTAGCAATGATATTCAATTTATCAATTTGTTCCCATAAGAGTTTCCCTTTTTGTGACAAGCGGTGTTCCTTATAATAATATTTGTGTTCTTTCGTGAACCCACCTTGTCAATAAGATTCAATTTCAAAGAAACCAACCATTGATAGTAAGCATGATAAGGCAAGGCAATAATAGACCAACAACTATAGTAGGAACTATTTTTTTTTTTGAGTTTTTGCAATAAGAAAGCAAACAAGTAAAACTAATTTTTTTGTGTTTTTGATAAAGAAACAAGCAAACAAAGCAAAAAAGAAAACTAAGCAAAACAAAAACAACAAAGTAAAGAGATTGGTTATTAGGGACTTCCCTTGTGAAGATGTCCTTGACTCCCCGGCAATGGCGCTAGAAAAATCTTTGCTGGCTTGTGATTAATGTAGAGCTCGTTGGGAACCCCAAGAGGAAGGTATGATGAGCACATCAGCAAGTTTTCCCTCAGTTATGAAACCAAGGTTTAATCGAACCAGTAGGAGCAAGGAAACACCCCAAAGGTGTTACTAGCTGAGCTTTGGCAGGGCGCACTACCGGTGCTAGTCGCAACGTGGAGACCTGCACAACACAACCACAGAACTTTGTCCCCAACTTGCGATGAGGTTGTCAATCTCACCGTGTTTTGTGGAAAACAAAGGATTAAACGTATTGAATGGAAAGAAGTAAAAGTTTGCAGAAAGTAAACACAAAGCAGTAAAAGATTGTAGATTGTATGTAAAGTAAAAGGACCAGGATCCATAGTTCACTAGAGGTGGCTCTCCTTAGATAAATAACATGCTGGGTGGACAAATTACAGCGGGGCAATTGACAAACACCGAGAAAGCAATACATGCATAAAATAATCATCTTGACTCCTCTGAGACTTTATTGGGCATTGCAACATAATACATAGACCGCCATTCAACTGCATCTATGACTAATAATCCACCTTCGGGTTATCATCTGAACCCCCTTCAGTATTGAGTTGCAAGCAACAGATTATTGCTTTACGAACAGCGTGTAAAGTAAACAATACAATTATTCTATGAACAAAGGATTGTTGTTTTCTCCCTAGTAGCAACAACACATCTAGTACCTTAGAGATTTCTGTCACTTCCCCAGATTACCAGAGGCATGAACCCACTATTGAGCATAAATACTAACTCTTGGAGTTGCTAGCATCTAGTTGGCCAAGATAGCTACTAACAACGGAAAGCATGCAAGACCTCAAATAACAAAGACATGATAGAATCAATAATCAATCTGAAATAACATCTCAATATCCATCGGATCCCCGCAAACACAACATGTATGGATTACAAAAAGATGATCTTGATCATGAACGGAGCTCACAAGATCTAAACATGAAACCACAAAGGAGGAGAAACCAGCCATCTAGCTACTACATGGATCCGTAGTCCAAGGATGAACTACTCACGCATCACACCGGAGGCTTGAATGGTGATGAAGAAGGCCTCCAGGGTGAATTCTCCTCTCCGGCAGGGTGCCGGGAAGAGCTTCAGATCCCTCCCGATCTAGGGATGGAGATGCGGTGGCTACATACTCTTTCGTGGATTTTTGATTGGGTACTTAGGGTTTTCGTCCTGAGGGAAACTTATAGGCGGAAGGAGAGGCCGAGGGGGTGCCGGGAGCGGCCACACCACCCCCTGGCACAGGCCAGGCCTGGCCGCGCGGCCAGGTGGTCTGGTGGCTCCCTGGCCCTTCTCCGTCTTGTATTCTGGCACTTGATCACTTCCGGAAAAATAGGCACTTTGGCTTTTGTCCCATCCAATTCCGAGAATATTCATTTTCTGACTTTCCTAGAACCAAAAACAGCAAAAAACAGGCAGCTGGCACTGTGGCTCTTGTTAATAGGTTAGTCCAAGAAATCATATGAAAAATACTCCAAAGTTGGAACAAAACACAAGAAAGTGGATAAAACCAAGCATGGAACATCAAAAATTATAGATACAATGTGGATAAAACCAAGCATGCAATGTATTAGCCCCCCTATGGCCATCTCCAGCCCCCCTTCTGGCTTCCTTAGTCTTCTGGAAAAATAGGATTTTCCGTATATTTTCCCGGATTTTATGATCTTCGAGAATTTTGCCTCCAAACAGCACCTTTTCCATCAGAATCCTGACTGCAGCGGTCCATGCTCCAAAAGTCATCAACCATGCAAAAACAGATGAAATAACATAAGTATCTCCTCTCAATACGAAATATATCAATGAATACTAGTGAATTAAGACAAAGAATAGTAATGCAAAATGGACGTATCAACCCCCCCCAAGCTTAGACTTCGCTTGTCCTCAAGCAAAACTGAGCTCAATAAACATGGCCTCAGGTTTATGGAGTGAAGAGTCGATAAATGAATACGGACAAGAAGCATCACATTCATCAATACATAGATCATAATAGCAGACAACTCACTATTATATAACTCAACTTGTAATAGGTAAAGGAAACACAATAAATATACATAAAGTGAATCATAATTGGTAATGGCAAACTTAGCTCTTGGTTGAAGAATAGTTGATAATTTGCTAGAGTTCACAAATAACTGGTTTTCAATGATAGCTTTGAAAGTAGTAAACATCAAGATAAGAGCAATGTGCAAAACAAGGAACATAAGACATGATTGTATAAATCATCATATGAATCAATGAAACACAACAAGTCAAAATACTTGCTGAGATAGAAGGGAATAGGTTTACTGACTCAACTACAAAGTAAAATAAAGGCCCTTCAAAGAGGGAAGCAGGGATTGCAAGTCTCATAAAGAGCTCCCAAAAATTATGATACTTACTAGCTTTCATCTCCCATTTCCCCTATCATAGGCATCTTTAGGTGATTAAGGTTAAAATAATCAAATATGAGGATATGCATTGACAAGTTGTAAGTTGAGAATCTCATGTCCCTTGAATACGAGGGCCACCCTCATGCTACTCAAGTTCAGTCACCAATAAGTTGTTGTCATCGTAAGCATATGTGTATCATAGAGAACCGCCAACGGGGTACCCCTTGCCCGATGATACGGAAGAATCCCCATATCAAAATGACAAGGCACACAGACAACAAGCATCTCAGCAATCTTCTTATTTACCATGGGAATATGGTGCCTTTTTCTCTCTTTCCTCTTTTCATAATATCTTTTTTTTCTTTTCTCTTTTTCTCAATCTGTATCTCTTTTTATAAGAATAATGCTTCATAGATACTCGTTATGGTTACGCTGCATGTTTCCACCATGTCAGCATGGATTAGACCAGCGGCCCAGGCGTTTCTCTAACACACATGCATAACTCCATGGACTTACAAGCTCCCCTTTCATTTCACACCGACGACATCCATAGACAAAAGAACATGATATCAACTTGGTACTAAGTACCAGTGCAATGTTGAAAGCGTTCCCCATGACAGCATGGTTCTGCTAATTCACAACTTACAAAGCACAAGCATATATTCAACATAGGTGAGCACAATGGTTCAAGTTTATTAAATGGAATAAATTAAAGTGTGCCATCAAGTTCGTGAGAGCTTTAATCACTAATTTTCACATAGAAGTTTAATTTGGGAGGTAGATAAAACAAGAATTTACTTCGAATAGCAATAATGCTACTAGGTAGGTATGGTGGACACAAATGGCAAAGGTTTCGGTTTAAAGGAGGTGGATGCACGAGAAAAATTCCCTCTCAGTACAAGTTTTTGGCTAGCAAGGCTGGGTAGCAAGTATAAGAGTTGAAGGAAACAAACAAACATACAAGTGATAAAGAAAAACATGCAATCTTCCTTGGAAGCACAAAAGATCTTAACTAGAGAATACTAGACTTATGAGCAAATCAAGAAAGAAAGATGATGAAATTATTTTTTCTTTAGAGTACTTTTATCTTTTCATTCAACTCTCAAAAATAGTGCTACTGATCGAGCCAGGTTTTCCAAAACCAACTAAATTAACTCGATGATCCCAAAGTGATACCAATACTAACAACAAGATCAATCATATAACCGCGAATTGAAAAGTAATATAAGCTATGAAAAAGAGTGAATGATAGAACTTCTCATTAATATTCCATAACGGCAACTCACACCAAGGGATACATATCTAACGAGAGAGGGGGCACTTCCATAATGCAAACCATACTACATAATAACTTCTCTATTCATGATATGCCTCTACTAATAAGGTAAAAAGATAGAACATAGTAATGTGATACCGCGACACTCCCCCAAGCTTGGAATAAACCAAGGGGATGCCAAACCTGATGACGAATTACTCCTTCGGTGGTGGTGGTATTATTTTCTTAGTTGACGTGAGGAAATCTTCTAGCATCTTGCGAAGCCTATTATTCTCCCATTGAAGCATGTCCACCTTCCTCCGCAAGTCTCGGTACTTATCGCAGAACTCCTTAGTGACTCGTAGGGCTTCCTTTGATGCAGGACAAGAGACTAAAGGTACCAGCCCCTGCTTGGGGTCTTGGAGATCTTCCTCCATAGGCTCCTTCCCTTTATCCTTGTTGGACACCATTGTGCTTCTAAACCTTCAAAGAGTATGTCCTGGCAGAAACAGATCAAAACAAAAACACGACGAAAACACGATATACGAACCTCGGAAGATCCGAGGGGTTATATATTATAGAGTTTCACATCAAATGGAAGGTACTGGGAGAAAATGAGTCGGAGGTGGAGTCCGGGGTGGACTCACCACATGGTGGCGCGGCCTGGGGAGGGCCCGCGCCACAGGGTGGTGTGAGCCACCCTGGCTCCGTTTCCGTCCCTTTTTCGCTTCGTAGCTTTCCTTATTGACTAAAAACTGCAAAAATATAGTTGGATAGTATTTTCGCCAAACTTTTCTTACTAGAACTGTTACCTATTTGAAAACAGACTCTGTAGGTCTCTGAATTTGGTATCTAGTAGATTCTTCCGGAGTCATCACTTGAATATCATCGGTATGTTCATCTTCATACACTTATTACTTGAGTCATAAAACCCTTCTCTTCCTTATTACACCATTAACTCCACTACCTGGAAATTTCTTTCACACAATTCTCATTAGCAACATTAGTATATATGAAGTGATAAAACATTTTGAGTTCAACTTCAACTGAAAACCATCAAAACATAAGCTACTGTAGCAACTCCTTCCGAAAACCCAAAAAGAATTCAAAACGTAAATCGAATAAAGAAGCAAATGCAAGATTGGCAAAATCTGTCAAAGCAGACCAGCAGGTAAAGATCAATTTTTTCGAAAATCTTCTGTTGCTCAAATCAAAAAGTGCAAAACTAACAAAAGTTAAATAACAACATGGGTCAGAAGCAAAAAAAATTACAGCTCAATCCGATATACAGAGATCTCTCACGAATATTTACGGTGAAGCACAAAAATCTGTTTCGGGACAGCAACTTCTCCAAATCCTACTTCTCTCTCATTAGAAGTTGATCTTGACACAAAAACCAAACAAAACGGATAAGGAGCGTTATTATCAAAGTAATAACATCCAAGACTCAAAGAAACAAAAACAAACTGAAAGCAAAAACAAAATTGGGTTGTCTCCCAAAAAGCTCTTTCTTTATAGCCATTAAGATGGGCATGATAATTTTGAAGATGCTCAGATCGGAATATGAATTGAGGTGAAAGAGAGCATTAAGAAGCAAAAATACACACGTTTAAGTCTAACCCACTTCCTATGCAAGGGAATTTTGTAAACAAACAAGTTGTTGAAACCAGAAGCTACTTGCATAAGAAGGCAAAAGAAGTGCAACATAAAAACTTTCAGCATAAAACGGGGAAACTTGATATTATTGGGATAAATAAGAACACTTTTCCCTCTCTCATAATAACTTTCAGTATCATGCATAATCTTAACAATATAACTATCACAAGGACCATCTTAGCAATGATCACTTATTCTAACAGAAAACACAGGAATACTAGCTCTCATAACACTACTTTGTGAAACAATATTAGAGGTATCCTTACAAAGGATAGTGTGTCCCTCTTTTTCATATTTAGTAACAAAGTCTTTCACATTTGCTAGTATAGGTTCATCAACCATTTTTTTATCAGGTTCAACAGCTTTATTCATACTTTCATCTACCATACTAGCCATCATAGAATGTTCCTTTATCTTAACTGGGAAAGTCATTTTCTCAATGTAAGGTTTAGGTAAAACATGATTAGCAGTATAAACTTCCGTATTTCTTGCAGGAACACTCTTAGGAACATCTTTATAAGGTTCATGATACTTATTCCACTTCTTTTTAGGCACATCATTGTAGGAAGCAAAAGCCTTAAAATAAGAAGCAATAGCTTGAGAGTCTAGACCATAAGCATTTTTAATATTTTGAAAGTCATCAGTTCCCATAAAAGATTCAATGCATTCATAATCATAATTTATACCTTACTTTCTACCTTTATCATTCTCCCAAGATTCAGCATTGTATTGAATACGGTCTAGAAGATCCCATTTAGCTTCTTCTTCCATGCGAGTGAATGATCCAACACAAGAAGCATCCAATAAATCCTTGACATGTAGAGGGAGCCTTGCATAAAAGTTATTGATAATAATATTGTTGGGTAGCTCATGAATCAGACATTTGATGTAACATCCCCAAACATTAATCCAAGCTTATCAAGATCCAAATCATCAAAATTGGGGTTAACAAAAACTTCTCCAAATTAAAAATGAAAGCATTCATGTGTATGTGCATTTAATTTAGGAATTGATTTGAATTGCCATGGTTTAGTGATTCCTTGGTTGTAAAATGTTTGTATGGTGATTTAAACATCACCTAACTCTTTCCCAAGCAAATCCCAAAGAAAATTAAATAAAAAACAATTAAAAAGGAGGAATGGTCATTTTCATCATTTTAATTCACTACACTACTTTGAGTGTTCCTAGCACTCATTTCTCAATAAAAATAATTCTAGATCTTTACACCCCTTGCTAGTACACATAATGAGGTACCAAGGCCTACTTTTTGATCTGCTAAAAACATTCAAATACTTATTTTAAATGGCATGTGAAAATTAAATTCAATGCATATGTCTAGATCACCCCTATTTCAAAAACCATCAATTTGAGCTCCACTTTCAAATCCCTTGCAACCAGAGACTACCTAGCATCAGTGGAGATCACTCACAAATTTTGAAACCAAAATTCAAACTTTGATCTCTTGCGGCCATTTCATCAAACAGGTGGCAGGCACAAATCTTGCAATTTCCAAAACACTATAGTGAGCAGTGGATTTGGTCAACATTTGGGCCTAACTCGGTCCCCTTGTCCCCCCAGCTAAAACCCCCGCCCTAGCTCTCTCTCCCTCTCCCCTATCTGCTCCAGTGCCAAGCCGCCCGACGCCATGCGCCAGGTCGACCATGGACAACTCGCGCCAGCCCGTCCCGCGCTCTCCTTCGCTCGCTGGCAGACAGGCGCCATCATACCGCACCGCCTCGACCATCCCCCGACCAAAATCGAGCGGAGGACCAGCCGCATTTGCGCGCGCCCATGCCTCTGTCCGCCATGTCGATCACCCCGGAGCGCCGCGCCCGCCAGAGCAGCACCGGCCTTGCCAAGCCCTAGCCTTGCGTGGCAGCACCCGCAGCAGGCCCAGCAACCGCCCAGACATCCTCGTTCGCCGCCTCGCGACCAGCAGCCTAGAGGAACCGTGTCGAGCACCGCCGCCCCTGCTCAGTGCACCGCACGCTCCCAACCAGCTTAGACCTCGCATTGCCGCGCCTTTAAGCCCCAGAGGATCGCCGAGGGACAGAGAATCCATCGCCGCCCTCGCCCATGCCGAGAGAGCCCCACACCGTCGTCACCGATGACCTCACCGGAGCTCGCTCTGCCCTCTCATCGACCCTATATAAAGTGGCCACCCTAGCCTCTTTTCTCCACACTCACTCACTCCCCACCTCTCACTAAACCTCACCCACCTCTCACCGAAGCCACTCGAGCTCTGCCTCGCCGGAATTGGAGCCGAAGCCGCCGCAGCAGCAGGAGAAGGGCGTCTGTGATTTAGGGCACCCCAAGCTCCGCCGCAACCGCACCTCACCTCGCCGTTGTCTACCAACCCATTTGCCCGCCTCACCGACCTTGCTGGAGCCATGGTATGCCCCCAATCGACCCCCACCACCGTTAGGTCGTCTTTAGATCGTGTGGCCAGAATGCCCGATACCGTTTCGGTGTTTCTGTGCCGCTGACTGGTGGAGCCCGCATGTCAGGCAGCCCGCTGCGCTCACTGTGCGTAGCTGGGCCGGCTCAGTTAGTTCCCGCGCGAGTTAGAAATTCAAATTTAGCTTTTTCCATTTAGAGTTAATCTAGTTTCTGTCCACTAGTTTAAAAATCACTTCTGGGAGTTTGACAAATCCAAATTGCATGAAACCAATGGTGCCTGAAAGGTATTGAAGTTATCTATCCAAGCCCGTTGGATTTAATTCAATTAGAGTTAAAAATCTCTCCTAGTAAAAATAACAAAACAGAAGCATTTGCACCTTGCAACATTTTTATAAAATCAACTAAGATAGGTTTTGAGTTGATTCCAACTCTCAAAAATCACATTTCATCATATCTACCTAACTATGTAATAATATTAAGGTTTACAGTGACTTTGGACTAGTACCAAAATAATGCTATATAGGCATTTCTAGTCACTTTAAATCATTAAATATTGAACTTAAACCAAAGTAATTATGATCCAACCCTTAAATCACATTCTCACATGTTAGAATATGTGGTGATGACATGTGTCCAAATGATCCCATATTTTAAGTGGTGAATATTAAATCTTAGTTACTTTTTCAATGAGTAGAAATTACTTTTCTAAATTAAAAAGAGTGAAACTATTAATTTAAACTTGTGGTGCTTGAGATGATAATAGATCATCAAATGTGTGTCTTAGAATGCTAATTAGACTAGTTAAGTATTGTTTGGTGATTGTGTACTCCGTATGTATTTATAGATGATAGTACCGACCAAGTCTACGAGGAGGAGGAGTTCTACCAAGAAGAAGAAGAAGAAGAAAACTTCAACCACTGTACCAACCAAGGCAACCCACCATTAGCAATGCAAGATAACACTTGCAAGTATAATGCTTAGCAAGCTAGGATTAAACTAGATGGTTTAGCAAAGATGCTTTAGGCATCCTTGGGTCACACTACTTTGACTATTAGATACCCAAGTCTTATTTACAAGCTTTACTTCCTTTACTTTACACAAAGTTCTCTACTTGTTTTGAAGGTAGCATAAAGGGTATAAAACTTGACCTATTTAGAACCCCTTTAGATGTCATTCTATGGCATGAGATTGAACCCCTCTTTCCACCTTAGTGAACACTCTTAACTTAGTAGTTTAGAGTAGATCAAAAACTTGAGTCACTTTAGATGGGAACACTTGGTGAAAATGAATTATGAAAACCTTGGAATGAGGAGTCATTCTATTGAGATGTTTTGACATGTGTTGAGAAACAAAAATGGTTTATGATGGTGAAAATGTTGAGGCATGAGCCTTAACCCTTTTATAAAACTGATGGTTGGATTCAGATGTGATACCATTCCAAATTTACCGTACAACCACACTACCTGAATTGGGTAAGGCTTAGCAAGAAATTTATATGCATTAGTATTAGTTCCCTCGCAGGAGAGGTTTGAGCTGAGGCTACCTCTCAATGTTGTCCACCTATGCAGTGCCCAAGATGACTGATGGTCATGGTTGGGAGGCCATGCTCATAGGAGAGGTGCTTATACTAGGGTGTGTAAAGGGAAAGTTATGTTTGATTATCTGCATACTAAGTATGATGATTCAGGGTTATCCTTGACAGATGTATCGAATCTTATGGTGAAAGTGTACCACCTCTGCAGAGTGTCAAACTATTCGAATAGCCGCATCCGCGGTTATGGATAGTTGGAATGACCATACTGTTTCGTTGTCAGATGTTTTCCAAATAACTTGTAAATTGAATGATGAATCTTGACTTGACCACAACAGGGTTGTGTTTATGACAATAGCTTCCCAACTTAAGTGATTCTAGAACTTTATTTTATCTTTCTTTGCTTTAGAACTCATCTTAGGTTTCAAAATTAACTTTATAGTAAACTTAGATTTATCATTTTAACCTAGAATTATAATACTTGTTAGACGTAGTTTGCGAGTACTTAAAGAGTACTCATGGCTTTTGTCCCTGGCTATTCTCATGGCTAGCCTATGAAGGAGACTATCAAGATGATGGCCAACAGGACGGCTATGATAACTAGGACTATCTGCCTTCCTCAGCATTGCATGTGCCCCTGAAGATGGACCCCACCGCTACGCTTATCTTTTATTCCCGCTGCTTGTGGTATTAAGACTGGATCATGAGATCCTTATTTGTGTAAGACCTTATGTATGGTTTGTAATGGATGATGTACTGTGATATCCAATCCGTTATGTCTCGCAAAAATGGTAATCCTGGGATTGCGAGGTATGTCATAACGGGCATCTGGGATTAAAAATCCGGGTGTTGACAAGTTGGTATCAGAGCCATCCTGACCATAGGAGACCCTAGTTAGGATGGACGTCCAAACAAAAACTTAGTTTCAAAACCAAAGTGAGTATTTATGAAAAACTATCTCCTCTCTTATTCTTGTGAATTCATTCTTTCTCAAAAATTCAGGTTCCTCAAAATTCTTACATTACTACTTAAAATTTGACACACTTGATCACTTCACTAACTTCCTCATCCTAAATTCTTGTAGATGGAGTCTCAGTTCAGCAAGTTCTACCAGTTGGGAAACGGAGGTCAGCTGATCTTCGAGTGGGATCTAGATTCACTATCGGAGTTACTAGGACGCCCACATCCGGAGTTTCTTGGAGCTCAACTTCCAGGACCCCCAGGAGGAGACCTACAGTGGCTAGTCACCGTAGATCTTAGAGGAAGCATCGAAGCACCTACTTCCGGGAGAATTCAGGTCTCCGTGAGAGAGAACAACTGGCTAGATGGGTTAGCCAGGGCAATGCATGAAGCTCTCGCACGTCTATGTGCCCTCAGCGTCAACCAAATCCAAGGAACCCGTTTTGCCCACTATGCAAGACGTGACTTCATGGGAATGCCGATGGAGATGCCAAGTCATCCAGCACTGAAGCGCCAAGTGGAGAACCTTGACTTCCTGTTGTATGACCGTCAGAAGGAACTGGACAATGCCAGAGAGTTAGCCAACCAGAACCGTGCCATTGCCGACCAGAAGGCCTAGACTTTCGCACTACTCGTCCAGGATCGCCAGTCTCTTCGCTGTCAGCGTGCAAAGAAGGATCGCCACCATCGCCCGTCTTCGCAAGAAGGTGGCCGACCTCGAGAAGACAGTCAAGGAGCAGGCAGCCCAGCTGGCAGCAAAAGAAGAAGAAGATGAGGGTGAAGACATCTAGGGAGACATGGATTCTTACCTCAGCAATGATGATGACTTTCTGGCGGAGGATGTTGTGGACTTCTACACTGATGATGAGGACTCCGACTTCATCGACAATGAGTAGATGCACTAGGGCACTGTCGTAGCATGAGATGTATCGGTCCCAATGTATTGTAGTTTGCAGAATGGTTCTTCAAACCATCTATTTTCCTTTGTTTTTTGTGGTGTGTGTTATACCGTGTGCTTGTTTGCATGAATGAAAATGATGTTAGCTGAAAAACCGGAGTCTAACTCAAAGTTTTAGCTTTGAAAACCCAAAAACATGAACCTTAGAATTTCCCTCTTACCTCTATCTCTCTCTCAATCTTCAGATGACTCGTGGAAACCAAGGAGGTAGCAGCTCGTCGCAAGACCCAATGATGTAGATCTTGCAGAATCTCATCGCAGACCATGAAGCCAACAGCGCAGAGCGCCAAGCTAACTTAGCAACACTCCAACGGATCGCCCAGATGGCTCTCAACAACCAAGGGCATGGAAATCAGGATCACCAGGGATCCAAACTCAAACAAATTCAGAATACCAATCCCCCAATATTCATCCAATCTGAAAACCCCCTAGATGCTGATGACTGGTTGCAAACCATGGAAAACAACTTAGAAGTTACCAGAGTTGATGAAAATGAGAAAGTTCTCTTCGCCACCCACTATCTAGGAGATGCACGAGCTTGGTGGAATAGTATCTGCAATATGAACCATGGTCAAGTGATGACATGGGAAGCATTCAAAGTCAAGTTCAGCCGCACCCACACGCCACAAGGTCTAGTCAACAAAATGAGAGATGAGTTCCGCGAAATGACGCAAGGAAGAATGACTGTGGTGGAGTGTCGGGATAGATTCCTGTCACTTGCCAGATATGCACCTGATGAGATCAAAACAGAGGCCAAGAAGAAGGAGAGATTCCTGAACGGACTGCATGATGAGATGCAGACTGTCCTTGTAAACATCTGTTTCGAGGATCTCGAAGAGCTAGTCGACTCTGCCATTCAGATGGAAGGGAAGATTAACCAGGCAAATGACAACCGCAAACATCGTATGATGCAGCAATCTAGATCCAGCAGTCACCAGAAGTACCGTCCCAACCCCTCATCGGGATATGCACCAAGGAACAACCGACCCCCAACGTCTCGCCTAAGCTACCCCAACCGTAGCGGAGGCAATGGGAAGGTCGGAGGAAACAATCACAACTCCGACAATGCCAACAATTTCAACCGCGAACCTCCCAAGGCCAACAACAACAACAACAGTGCACCCAGAACTGGCAGCAATGCTGTACCTGTCGTAGTCAAGGACAAGTCCCAGATTACTTGTTTCGGGTGTGGAGTGAAGGTTCACTACTCGAATGAGTGTCCCAAGAAGATTGCAGCCAATGCAAATGTCAATGCCCCAGCTCAGCAACAGCGTCATGTTCAACCAGGAAGAAGATTTGCCCCAGGGAACCCTCACAACCACAACGGCCGTCTCTTCCACATGAACGTAGAAGAAGCCCAGGAAGCGCCAGATGTAGTGCTAGGTATGTTTTCTGTCAACTCAGTTTTAGCAAGAGTATTGTTTGATTCGGGAGCATTGCATTCATTTGTCACCAAAGAATTTGCATGCACTAGTAAGATTCACCCAACCAACCTGAAGCATGTCATGATAGTTCAAATCCCCGGTTCGACAACCAAAGCTAGAAAAATTTGCAAAGCTGTGCCTATCAGAATACATGGGATAGATTTTTATGCCAACCTAATTGTACTTGGAACCAAAGGATTGGAAGTAGTACTAGGTATGGACTGGATGTCAAGGCATAAAGGACTGATAGACTGTGCTAAGAAAGCCATCACCATGACTACTAGTTCTGGAGTAACAGTAGAGCATATCTCTGAAACCTTACCCCGTTAATTCAAGTGCAACAAGAGTGTAGCCCTGCCCACCATTGACCAAGTCAGAGTAGTCTGTGAATACCCCGACATATTCCCACATGAATTGCCAGGTATGCCCCCAGATCGGGATATTGAGTTCATTATCAAACTAATCCCCGGAACCGGACCTATAGCCCAGAGACCATATAGCATGAACCCCTCAGAGTTAGTGGAATTGAAGAAGCAGTTGGATGCCATGTTAGAGAAAGGCTTGATTCAACCAAGCACATCGCCATGGAGATCACCAGTGTTATTCGTCGACAAGAAAGATGGAGGCAACCGTCTGTGCACAGATTACAGAAAGTTGAATGATGTCACCATCAAGAACAAGTACCCATTGCCAAAGATAAAGGATCTATTTGATCAGTTGACTGGAGCCCAGGTATTCTCAAAGATTGATCTTAGGACTGGTTATCACCAACTTAAGATTCGTGCAATGGATATTCCGAAGACCACCTTTACTACTCGCTATGGTTTATACGAGTATACTTTTATGTCTTTTGGATTAACCAATGCCCCTGATTATTTCATGAATCTCATGAATAAGATCTTTATGAATTTCCTAGATAAGTTTGTAGTTGTGTTTATCGACGACATCCTTATCTACTCCAAGTCAGAAGAAGAGCATGAGAAACATATGAGAAGCATCCTAGAAACCCTGAGAGAGCATCAGTTATATGCCAAGTTCAGCAAGTGCGAGTTTTGGCTGAAAGAAGTAGGATTCCTAGGACATATTGTGTCTGCTGGAGGAGTCTCTGTTGATCCCGCCAAGATCAAGGATGTCAAAGAATGGGAAGCCCCAACCACTCAAACCCAAGTCCGTGTATTTCTCGGATTAGCGGGATATTACCGCAAGTTCGTAGAAGGATTCTCGAGCATAGCCCGACCAATGACCCAATTGTTGAAGAAGGACAAGAAGTTTTAATGGACAGACAAATGTGAAGCCAGTTTTCAGGAGCTGAAGAAGAGATTGATATCAACCCCAATATTAATCATGCCAGACATCAAGAAGCCATTTGATGTGTATTGTGATGCATCCAAGATTGGTTTAGGATGTGTATTGATGCAAGAAGGCAAAGTCATCGCGTATCTGTCTCGACAACTGAAGCAGCATGAGCAGAACTATCTGACCCATGATCTTGAGCTAGCAGTTGTGGTTCTAGCATTGAAGACATGGCGTCATTATTTGATGGGTAATCGCTGTGAGATTTACTCAGATCACAAGAGCTTAAAATATATCTTCACTCAGAAAGAGCTGAATATGAGGCAAAGGAGATGGATAGAGGTAATCAAGGATTATGACCTTGACATTCACTATCACCCCGACAAAGCCAATGTGGTAGCGGATGCTCTTAGCAGATTGCCATGTAGGCTAAACACCATGATCAAGGAGAAGCAACCAAGTTTGTATGAAGAGTTGGAGCAGTTCAGGATTGAATTAGTTAGCAAAGGATTCTTAGCTAGCATTGAACTTCAACCCACTTTGATTAGCCAAATCAAGGAAGCCCACAAGGGGAATCAAAAGTATCGACGGAATCAAACATCGTATTGGTACAGGAAAGGTACCTGGATTCACTAAAGACAAAGAAGGAGTACTATGGTACAAAGGACATATCTGTGTGCCAGCAGATTCGGAGCTGAAGCAGGTTATCATGAAGGAAGCTCATGATACTCTTTATTCTATCCACCCTGGAGGAACAAAGATGTATCAGGATTTGAAAGAGCAATTTTGGTGGCATAAGATGAAGAGAGAAATCGGAAGCTACATCGCCAAATGTGACATCTGTCAAAGAGTCAAAGCAGAGCATCAGAGACCTGCAGGACTGTTGCAACCATTGCAGATTCCGGAATGGAAATGGGATTCCGTCAGAATGGACTTTATCACTGGCTTGCCTACTTCTAGTAGGGGAAATGACTCAATCTGGGTCATAGTTGATAGACTGTCCAAGGTAGCCCACTTTATACCTATCAAGACTACCTACTAGAGTGCGAAGCTAGCGGTACATCGCTAGAATTGTTAGTCTCCATGGAACCCCCAAGACCGTTGTATCAGATCGAGGAACCCAGTTTACCTCAAGGTTTTGGTAGAAAGTTCAGGAAGGATTAGGAACCAAGTTGAACTTCAGTACCACTTATCATTCGCAAACTGATGGACAGACTGAGAGAGTCAACCAGATCTTAGAGGATATGCTTAGAGCTTGTGTGTTAGAATACGGATCAAAATGGGAAGACTGCCTGCCTTTCGCAGAATTCTCATATAACAACAGTTATCAAGCTAGTTTGCAGATGGCACCATTTGAATTCCTATACGGAAGAAAGTGTCGTACCCCTCTGAATTGGTCTCAAGTAGGAGAGAGTCAGATCTTTGGACCCGACATTCTCAAAGAAGCAGAAGAGAAAGTTCACAAAGTCCGTGAGCACCTCAAGACCGCCCAATCCAGACAAAAGAGTTATGCTGACAAAAGAAGGAGAGACCCGACTTTCAATGTCGGAGATTTTGTGTATCTCAAAGTTTCACCATTGAAAGGAACTCAACGCTTTAGTCTGAAAGGAAAGTTAGCCCCTAGATATATCGGGCCCTTCAAGATTTTGAACCGTCGAGGAGAAGTATCGTATCAACTGGAACTTCCTGAAGAGATGTCAGCCATCCATATTGTGTTCCATATCTTGTTACTTCGCAAATGCCTGGAAGTGCCCGAGAAGACTGAAGTTTTCAAGAACATCGATCATAGAGCTGTGGAAATCAACAATGACCTGACCTATTGGGAAGTGCCCTTCTATATCTTAGAAGAAGCTTACAGAACCACCAGGACCAGGGGCATCAACTTTCTCAAGATTCAGTGGAGCAACCATACCGAAGAGGAAGCCACTTGGGAGCGTGAAGATTACATTAGGACAAAGTTCCCAAATCTCTTTAGCTCCTAGTTTTCTTTGTAAATCTCGGGACGAGATTTTGTTTAAGGGGGAAGGTTTGTAACATCCCAAAACATTAATCCAAGCTTATAAAGATCCAAATCGTCAAAATTGGGGTTAACAAAAACTTCTCCAAATTAAAAATGAAAGCATTCATGTGTATGTGCATTTAATTTAGGAATTGATTTGAATTGCCATGGCTCTGTGATTCCTTGGTTGTAAAATGTTTGTATGGTGATTTAAACATCACCTAACTCTTTCCCAAGCAAATCCCAAAGAAAATCAAATAAAAAACAATTAAAAAGGAGGAATGGTCATTTTGATCATTTTAATCCACTACACTACTTTCAGTGTTCCTAGCACTCATTTCTCAATAGAAATAATTCTGGATCTTTACACCCCTTGCTAGTACACATAATGAGGTACCAAGGCCTACTTTTTGATCTGCTAAAAACATTCAAATAATTATTTTAAATGGCTTGTGAAAATTGAATTCAATGCATATGTCTAGATCACCCCTATTTCAAAAACCATCAATTTGAGCTCCACTTTCAAAACCCTTGCAACCAGAGACTACCTAGAATCAGTGGAGATCACTCAAAAAAATTGAAACCAAAATTCAAACTTTGATCTCCTGCGGCCATTTCATCAAACAGGTGGCAGACACAAACCTTGCAATTCCAAAACACTATAGTGAGCAGTGGATTTGGTCACCATTTGGGCCTAACACGGTCCCCTTGTCCCCCAGCTAAAACCCTGGCCCTAGCTCTCTCTCCCTCTCCCCTATTTGCTCCAGTGCCAAGCCGCCCGACGCCATGCGCCAGGTCGACCATGGACAGCTCGTGCCAGCCCGTCCCGCGCTCTCCTTCGCTCGCTGCCAGACAGGCGCCATCATACCGCACCGCCTCGACCAGCCCCCGACCAAAATAGAGCGGAGGACCAGCCGCATTTGCGCCCGCCCATGCCTCTGTCCGCCATGCCGATCACCCCGGAGCGTCGCGCCCGCCAGAGCAGCACCGGCCTCGCCAAGCCCTAGCCTTTTGTGGCAGCACCCGTAGCAGGCCCAGCAACCGCCCAGACATCCTCGTTCGCCGCCTCGCGACCAGCAGCCCGGAGGAACCGCGTCGAACACCGCCGCCCCCGCTCAGTGCATCGCACGCTCCTGACCAGCTTAGACCTCGCATTGCCGCGCAATTAAGCCCAGAGGATCGCCGAGGGACAGAGAATCCATCGCCGCCCTCGCCCATGCCGAGAGAGCCCCACACCGTCGTCACCGATGACCTCATCGGAGCTCGCTCTGCCCTCTCGTCGACCCTATATAAAGCGGCCACCCCAGCCTCTTTTCTCCACACTCACTCACTCCCCACCTCTCACTAAACCTCACCCACCTCTCACAGAAGCCGCTCGAGCTCTCCCTCGCTGGAATTGGAGCCGAAGCCGCCGCAGCAGCAGGAGAAGGGCGTCTGCGATTTAGGGCACCCCAAGCTCCGCCACAACTGCACCTCACCTCGCCGTGGTCTACCAGCCTGTTTGCCCACCTCACCGACCTTGATGGAGCCCTAGTATGCCCCCAATTGACCCCCACCGCCGCGGCTAGGTCAGACTCTCGCCGGAGTAATCCGTCGTCGACGATGACTCCCCACCGTTAGATCGTCTTTAGATCGTGTGGCTCAGAATGCCCGATACCGTTTTGGAGTTTCTGTACCGCTGACTGGTGGAGCCCGCATGTTAGGTAGCCCGCTACACTCACTGTGCGTAGCTGGGCTGGCCCAGTTAGTTCCCGCGCGAGTTAGAAATTCAAATTTAGCTTTTTCCATTTAGAGTTAATCTAGTTTATGTCCAATAGTTTAAAAATCAATTCTGGGAGTTTGACAAACCCAAATTGCATGAAACTGATGGTGCCTGAAAGGTATTGAAGTTACCTATCCAAGACTGTTGGATTTAATTCAATTAGAGTTATAGATCTCTCCTAGTAAAAATAACAAAACAGAAGCATTTGCACCTTGCAACATTTTTATAAAATCAACTAAGATAGGTTTTGAGTTGATTCCAACTCTCAAAAATCACATTTCATCATATCTACCTAACTATGTAATAATATTAAGGTTTACATGCAGTGACTTTGGACTAGTACCAAAATAATGCTATATAGGCATTTCTAGTCACTTTAAATCATTAAATATTGAACTTAAACCAAAGTAATTATGATCCAACCCTTAAATCACATTCTCACATGTTAGAATATGTGGTGATGACATGTGTCCAAATGATCCCATATTTTAAGTGGTGAATATTAAATCTTAGTTACTTTTTCAATGAGTAGAAATTACTTTTCTAAATTAAAAAGAGTGAAACTATTAATTTAAACTTGTGGTGCTTGAGATGATAATAGATCATCAAATGTGTGTCTTAGAATGCTAATTAGACTAGTTAAGTATTGTTTGGTGATTGTGTACTCCGTATGTATTTATAGACGATAGTACCGACCAAGTCTACGAGGAGGAGGAGTTCTACCAACAAGAAGAAGAAGAAAACTTCAACCACTGCACCAACCAAGGCAAGACACCATTAGCGATGCAAGATAACACTTGCAAGTATAATGCTTAGCAAGCTAGGATTAAACTAGATGGTTTAACAAAGATTCTTTAGGCATGCTTGGGTCACACTACTTTGACTATTAGATACCCAAGTCTTATTTACAAGCTTTACTTCCTTTACTTTACACAAAGTTCTCTATTTGTTTTGAAGGTAGCATAAAGAGTATAAAACTTGACCTATTTAGAACCCCTTTAGATGTCATTCTATGGCATGAGATTGAACCCCTCTTTCCACCTTAGTGAACACTCTTAACTTAGTAGTTTAGAGTAGATCAAAAACTTGAGTCACTTTAGATGGGAACACTTGGTGAAAATGAATTATGAAAACCTTGGAATGAGGAGTCATTCTATTGAGATGTTTTGACATGTGTGGAGAAACACAAATGGTTTATGATGGTGAAAATGTCGAGGCATGAGCCTTAACCCTTTTATAAAACTGATGGTTGGATTCAGATGCGATACCATTCCAAATTTACCCGTACAACCACACTACCTGAATTGGGTAAGGCTTAGCTGGAAATTTATATGCATTAGTATTAGTTCCCTCGCGGGAGAGGTTTGAGCTGAGGCTACCTCTCAATGTTGTCCACCTATGCAGTGCCCAAGATGACTGATGGTCATGGTTGGGAGGCCATGCTCATAGGAGAGGTGCTTATACTAGGTTGTGTAAAGGGAAAGTTATGTTTGATTATCTGCATACTAAGTATGATGATTCAGGGTTATCCCTGACAGATGTATGGAATCTTGTGGTGAAAGTGTACCACCTCTGGAGAGTGTCAAACTATTCGAATAGCCGCGTCCGCGGTTATGGACAGTTGGAATGGCCATACCGTTTCGTTGTCAGATGTTTTCCAAATAACTTGTGAAATGAATGATGAATCTTGACTTGACCACAACAGGGTTGTGTTTATGACAATAGCTTCCCAACTTAAGTGATTCTAGAACTTTATTTTATCTTTCTTTGCTTCAGAACTCAGCTTAGGGTTCAAAATTAACTTTATAGTAAACTTACATTTATCACTTTAACCTAGAATTATAATACTTGTTAGAGGTAGTTTGCGAGTACTTAAAGAGTACTCATGGATTTTGTCCCTAGCTATTCTCATGGCCAGACTATGAAGGAGACTATCAAGATGATGGCCAACAGGACGACTATGATAACTAGGACTATCTGCCTTCGTCAGCATTGCCTGTGCCCCTGAAGATAGACCCCACCGCTACGCTTATCTTTTATTCCCGCTGCTTGTGGTATTAAGACTGGATCATGAGATCCTTATTTGTGTAAGACCTTATGTATGGTTTGTAATGGATGATGTACTGTGATATCCAATCCGTTATGTCTTGCAAAAATGGTAATCCTAGGATTGCGAGGTATGGCATAACAGGCATCTGGGGTTAAAAATCCGAGTATTGACATTTGAGCATTAGTAACTTCAATCTCCCCCAAGCTTGAGCTGTACTCTCTCCATCAAGAGGCCAAAAGTTGTATATTTGATTCCGATCTTTATGAATCTCACTTGGAGGATAAAAATTTGAATAAAAGAGAGGTACTATTTCCTCCCATTCAAGAGCTTGACCATTCTTCAATAGCTTATACCATTCCTCAGCTCATCCTTTCACTGATAGTGAGAATAAATTCTTCTTAACTTGATCTGTAGTAATACCTGCACACTTGAACAACCCGCATAATTCGTGTATAAAGAGTAAATGATCACTGGGATGGACAGTTCCATCCCCAACATAGTAGTTATCCATAACACGATCAATAATTCTTGTAGGTATTTTAAAAACATCGTTCTCAGCAGGTGGTGGTTTATCTACTACCTTAGCAGTGGTAGTAGCATTACCAAATAAGAAACTCAGCGAATTATCCATAACGAAAATAAAGCAACTAACAGAAGTAAACAATACTCACAGTACAATTTTCCTTTACCAGTTCCACTCTCCAATAACGCTTTACTCCCCAGCAACAGCGCTAGAAAATAGTCTCGATGACCCACAAGTATAGGGGGTGTATCGCAGTATTTTCGATAAGTAGAGTGTCGAACCCAACGAGAAGCAGAAGGTGCTGGCTAGTGGTATGGATCAGGAATTCTCTGCAAATACTTAGCAAACGGATTTTTAGGGGTTTTTGATAAAGCAAGTAATCAAAGTACGAGTAAATAAAAGATAGTAGGAATAAATGCAACAAGTGTCCCAATCCTTTATGTAGCAAAGGACAAGCCGGTTGTATTACTTTCGATGACCAAACGTTCTCGAGGACACATGGGAAGACTGTCAAGTGCTTTCGCTTCATATAGTTGATTAATCTTCTCTAGCTTGCTAAGTGTTGTGTAGGTGAACCTGTGCTAATGTACCGACCTTCCTAGGACTTAATACATACTTGTGATTAAACCCCCTTGCAAACATCTGTAAGTACAAGAAAGTAATTAAGGTAGAAACATAACCACAGCTTTAAAGTCTAAGACCCTTACGTCCCTTGTGCAATGGTTTCCTAATGGGGGTTCAGGTTTCTGTCACTCCGGCAACCCCTACGATTAGTAGCCAAACACACAATGCATTCCCCTAGGCCCATATAGGTGAAGTGTCATGTAATCGACGTTCACATGACACCACTAGAAGAAGTACACCACAACTTAAATATCAAACTATTGAATCTTTCTCAACACAATTTCACTACTAACAACATGACTTCTCCCATGTCCTCAAGAACAAAACAAACTACTCACAGGACATCATATGGATCATGATCAGAGATGGAATAATGATGTATAATAATCTAAACATAAACAATAATTCAATGGTTCACTCAATAGCATCAACTACAAAGAGTAATCAACACCGGGAAAGTTTCTCCTATGAACTATGCAAGATTCAACCCAATTGTTACAGCAATATGGAGATGGTGATGAGGGTTCTGATGGTGATGATGGTGGTGATGATGATCCCGATGAAGTCTAGCTTGATGGTGGTGTTGATGGCGACGATCTCCCCTCTCCGGGAAGGAATTCCCCCGGCAAAAATCTGTCTGCCAGAGAGATCTTTCTCTCTCGTTGTTTTCCGCCCCACAGAGGCGGCGGAATCTTTTTGTGGTCGCTCCCCGAGTCTTAGGGTTTCGGGAGAATGATATACGCCAAAGGGGAGTGCCTGGAGTGGGCCAGGGCGGCCACACCACCTGGTGGGGCGGCCTAGGGCTGCCCACGCCAGGGGGTGGTGTGGGCCCGCTGTGGCCCATCTCCAGCCCCCTTCTGGCTTCCTTCGTCTTCTCAAACAATAGGATTTTCCGTATATTTTTCCGGATTTTCTGATCTTCGCGAATTTTGCCTCCAAACAACACATTTTCCATCAGAATCCTGACTGCAGCGGTCCATGCTACGAAAGTCATCAACCATGCAAAAACAGATGAAATAACATAAGTATCACCTCTCAATACGAAATATATCAATGAATAATAGTGAATTATGACATAGAATAGTGGTACAAAATGGACGTATCAATATGCGCTACCGATGATCCCCGACCGTGTAATTGAATAGACGGGCTCTAGTCCCGGTAATTGTGATGTCCATGTAACTATCATATATATATTTGTATGCTCGATCCTAAAACAAGTTATCATATATATGCACAAACGTGTACGGTATGTGGTAGCGTAGAAAAATATTTTGAAATGAAAAAAAAAAAAAAGAATTTTCTGCTGCGACAGAGAAAGGGCCAAAAACTCTGTCGCGACAGAGAACCATTTGTCCTGGTTCGTAATAGGATCCGGGACTAATGGGGGGCACCTAGCGCGCGCAAGGGTTGGTTCCGGCTAGTAAACGGACCGGAACTAGTGGGTGGGCTTTTAGTCCTGCCTCTTCAGTCCCGGTTCCAGAACCGGGACTAAAGCCTCTTGTGGGCCGGAACTAAAGGCCCATTCTCCACTAGTGACTTGAACCTCGCTCAGCATAGATCTGTTTGCCTAACATGCATGTATGCCGTGGAGGTATATGCCAGGCATGAGGCAATATTATTGCCGTTTGTATTTTTCCTTTCACCGAGCGGTCAGGATTGCCGTTTGTATTTTTCCTTTCACCGAGCGGTCAGGGCAACGAAGGCGTTTCGTGTAGTGTCTCACTGTCCAAGACAAAGTCGATGTACTTTGTGTCGAATCAGTTCTGCACCCAAACCTAGTTGAGACACATTGGCACGTCCCGAGACCTCCCATGCCGACTCTACTAACTATCTTTTTGCCGTGGCATCGAATCCTCTAACATTTCTACAACTTGGTGGGTAGACATATGAATGTTAAGCAAGAAATGAGCTGGTACTACGTGCAAGATATATGGGAGTTTGTGGTGGAGGAACTAAAATATCTAGCACTTCCTGTGTCTCAAAGATGGACGAAGATAAATGAAGGCAGACATAATAAAGGTCTGAGGGAAACAGATGGCAAGGAATTCAAGAAAACCATGATTTCTTCAGTACTTACGAACTGCAAGTTTATATGTGACTGATATCAAAGGAGCCACACATATATACGTGTACACAGTACCCTCATCTTAGCATGTGCTACACAATGAGATGCATGCACGTGCAAACAAACAACAACCATGTGCAGATGTTGTCGAAGTATTTCGCCCTTTCCATTTTTTTTCCAAAAAAGAGATAATTCATACTGGGCCTTCTAATCAACAGACTAGCAGGTATTTTGAAATTAGTCAAGCATGTAAAAATATCAAGTAAAAGTTTTCCTGAAAAAGTATATACTCAAAGTGCATTCGGCAAAAAAAAAAACTGCTCAATGAATATTGCTCTGTGCTAGTATGCAAATAAGACTGCCGGGAAACTTTCATTTATTAGTCTCTCATTGGAGGAAAACAAAGGTACATTATCTCTTATACAACATGCACACGAGAAACATGCTAGCATGTCCAATATGATCTGGGCAATTATGTGTTCGAGTTCCACATACTTTCTCTGTTTTAAAATATAAGATGTTTTTGGTTTTGCGAAACGAATGTATCTGGACTCCTATTCTAGGCTTCGGATCATTGTGCCTTCTTCTCTGATAACCTTGGACCTTTGTGTACTCCTTAGGGGGGGGGGGGGGGGGGGTAATCCTTGGGTTGCCATTGGTAGATGCTAGGGGTGTGCTATGGTGCGAAAACCAGTGGCTTGCGCATCAGCGAATGGCACGCTATTGAGATGGCCCGGCTGTGCGGTCTATTATGTGACGTGGTGGAGAAATACAAGAAGACGGACATGCAAAACTGTATTTTGGGATGTCACCACAACACTATCACCTGGACCCTATTTTGGGAGTAATGCATTGACCCCAGCAATCATCGCCACTGAACATGCCTCTCGTAAGAATGCTAGATCCAAACACTGATCAATCGGAGGTGTGTTTTTCTCAGGATCCCAAAGCTTCGAGTCTAGAGGCAAAATGTGGCATCCAAGACCTGATGGAGTGACATAACCTTCTTGACGATTTGGTATCCCTTACTGAGGCAATACCATTCGAACTATTATTTTGTCAGAATCTCCACACCAAGTTATATAGTGCACATTTGCACATCCTGACACCTCACGTGCCGAGTCAACTATTGATAGTTAGGTACAACTACACGTCTCTTGTCCAGTGGCATGGAATCCACTTAAGACAGGTGCAAGGGATTCAGGAGTGCATGTTGAAAGAACTACTATATAGGGAGTATATATTCACATTCCGAAACAATGTGGTGGTACCAAGTGCAAGAGATTCATCGGTGGATGTTGGAAGGATAAAGTAGCTGCCACTTCTAGTGACAGAAGGAGTAAGAGAAATTAACAAAGAGTTAATAAAGGACACAATATCGCTATGAAGTGCAAGTGTGTATGTTCTCATTATCAAAGGATCCATAGAGATATCTGTATCCTCTCTTGAAGTACATTCTTCACTATCCAATATTGCATCACCAAAATATAATGCCTGCAGATGGAATAAATAAGAACCATGTGGTAGAATGGAATGGTTTCCACTTCCCTTTCTTTCAAGAAATCAGATTGTTGATGTTGGACCTTATAATGGATTGTCTATCTAGTATTTTAATCCCCTATATGTTTACAAGAAGTGTTACACGACAAAAAAGCATATACTCAATGTGCTTATAGAGGCACAATGTCTAACATTGTTGATTTTTTTAAGTGTTGTATAATCTAAAGAACCAAACGGATACATTTTTTTAGGGAACTACGGCGGGCACGCGGCCGGCCTGAACCAAATTTATTCAACCGAAATTGACAAACAAGTACAAGGAAAAACCGGGTAAAAACCCCCCCAAAAAATTGAACCAGCTATCTATATAAGGAGAGCCAAAAACTATACATGCTTGGAAGAGAAATAGAAAAAGAAAAAGGGTCATAGAAACATAATTTGGGAAACCAGGTGGGAAAAGATGATTGCCCAATCCTTGATGATGCCCTTGATTTCGATATTTGGGTAGTGATGGTACCAAAGGAATAAGTCTTCCGCACATCTGCGAAAGATGGAAAGAATGGGCTCGATCTCTCCTCTGAAGATTTTTGCGTTCCTCCTCTTCCAAATATTCCAAAGAGCGCATATGATGACAGTCGACCTAACTTTGCATATGGGAGAGCCTTCCCAAATCTATTTTATCGAATGACACCGATGTATATCCTCATGAAGAGCTAGAACAACAGCCCAGAACTAGGTGATCGAAGCGCAGTGAAGAAGCATGTGCTGCGTCGATTCAGTGCACAAGCAGAACAGGCAAGAATCCACGTCCACAGTCCCTCTCCTGAACCTTCTCTCATTGGTGAACAACTTATCATGATCTGCAAGCCAAAGAAAAATGCGGCAAGGATTTGTCGCAAAATTCTGCCAAGTTGGATTGCAAAACGAACTTCCTGCAAGTAAGTGTTCAAAAGCTGAATAATATCCTGATTTGGTGGATAGTGTCCTGCCATCGAGACGCGCAACTCTAACATCAGAAGCACCCGATTCTAAATTAACTGAAGAAAACAAAGGAAAAAGCACTAACTATTCAAGGGAAGCAGCGTTCGATAAACGTGGTTGAAGGTGTAGGTTTAAGGTGGTACTTGTGCAGACCTGAGCGACCGAACCATTGGTATTGGTGACGTGAGAAAAAAGTTCTAGAAAACGAATATCTAAGGTAATCTCATCTAGCCACAGGTCGTGCCAAAAAGAAGTATTTGTTCCCGAGCCAAGCTTGACATAGGTAATGCTGGGAAAGCGCGGCAAGCAAGCCAATAAATCCTTGCAGATGATAGAGTCCAAGAGGTGCGGGGCACCGAGGTCTCGGCTGTCCGACCACCCATAAGATTCCCTGAACCACCTCACCCTAGGAGTCTGTTGATTGGAGTGCAACTTAGACCGGAATTTCATAAGAATAGTATGATTTTGCTTGCCCAAGCAGCAAAAACCCAGCCCCCCCTTGGAGATCGGCGCGCAAACATCATCCAAACAGATACATCACAAGATCACTTGCAAGTAAGTATGGATAGATGCATGCATAATAGAGTAGCACCAAAGAAGAGATACAGACCAGTATATCCAACAACTATACATCTAGTAAAATGTAGATACTCATCACATACCTCAAAGGCTGATGATGAACTTAATGACTTGTTCGATTAAAACAGGTTCAGATGTAAAGAAAGTGTATGTACCGTTCTGTGAGTGGTATCATAAGAGAAGGATACTACATCGGTGGTGTACAAATATAACCATCTCCTGTTTGAGAAGACCACTAACAAAAAAGGATGATGTACATTCAATACTGGAACATTTCAAGTAAATATTCATCAACTTGTGAACTGTCACATCACATTTCCTAGAGAATGGTGTGAGAAGAAGATGAAATGCCAACTGCTTTGTCATACTTATATCCTAGCAGTGTTGTGTCCCTCTTAGGGAATATTTATCTCTCTTTTCATTTTCTTACCAAGTCTCTATTCGAGGTATCTCCCATTTCTCTACTTCCGTATGTCAGTTCACATCCTCCCCCTCTCCTACAGGCTATACCATTCCGATGAAGAAAACATAACAAAAAAGAGGAGCCGTAAATAAACAAGCAAACATAAGGGTTGTAAGAGAAACGTAACTGCTAGTATTTCACATACTCCAACCAAGCATTCATTACGATAAATTTGTAAGAAAATATTTTGTATAAATATCTCAACGGAGCGTCATGTATCTTCCAAGCACAAGAAGTATACATTTTAGTTGGCTTTGCTAATTTAGTTGTCTTTGTAGCATCATGAATATTTGTTTCGTAAAAGTCGATGTTCACATGAGGATGTTAGTGACGTTAGACCGATTGTTCTTCCAAGGTCCAAGAGTTTTGGCTATGCCGGTGGGTGGATACGAAGGTAATCATCTACCATCCCTGCTAGAATTCACTTAAAACAAGAGCATCAATTTTGTAAGGTAACCAGAAATGGCATAAACAATTAAAAATCACCTTTGTGCATCATGATATCCACATATGGCCATACTGAATTTTCAAACTAACAAGTATAGAATCAAATGCATGAAGTACTGAGAAGAAAGAATAATCATCTCAAGTCAACTAGTAACCTATTGACAACTTGGCTAACTACCCAAGCTCACAGCAGAGAAGCTGCTATTTCACTTGGCAAGGAATGATGAGCACTTCAAGTAGTATAACTAGAGTGTTATATGTTGATCCAAATTCTACAAAGTAAAGGCTAACTTCTGACGGAGTGGAGCGAGGCCTGTCGCCGGAGGCTTGGGCCGATGCGGTACGGATCGTCGAAGACCTAGGTTTCCACCGTTATATATACCTCTTGTAAGCCGCCGGCTGGGATAAGTTGCATCTGTGAAAATCCTGGCGTTGTGTAAGAACTCCCTGTTATAGTGAAGTTTCGCTGGCTGGCGGCCGTGGATTTTTTCTCTCTTTGCTGGAGAGGTTTTTCCACATTAAATCTGTGTTCCCTTGCTATGATTTTGTTTTCGTTCTTCTTATTTACTTGTCACAAAGCTAACATAGAGAAACAGTGTGCAAGCTCTAGAGATCTAGTTCATAGTTCATGAAAGTGAGGATGAGCAGAGTAAATCCATAAAATGGATAAGCTAGAAGGACACGGGTAGAGAAACGTCAGTACTTGAGCTTCCATGCATCGATTAGGGTCTAGTCTCGCAGCATCTCCGCACAAGGGGAGTTCTGCACTTGCTAGCATACATCATGATACTTCCGGTGCGTAGGGTAATTAACAAGCAGATCAAATAGAGCAAGTTAGCTGGCTCAAATCCGTTTAGTTACATGGAGAAGAAGAGGATCCACCAACACCTAAACCTCATTTCATTTCAGAACTCCCTTAGCCTATGATATGAGACATATATAGGATGGGATGGACAAATGTTAGGTAACTTGAGTTATCGACGTGGATATAGAGTGTATGAGACCTTATGGAGGGCATCGTATGAAAAATGACTAATGCCCGACAAGTATAGGGGGTGTATCGTAGTATTTTCGAGGGAAGTGAAACCCAATTTATTGATTCGACACAAGGGAAGCCAAAGAATATTTATAATCCTTAACAACTGAATTGTCAATTCAGCTGCACCTGGAAACAATCTTGCTCACATCAGTTTATCAGTAGCAATAGTATTGTAGTAGCGATAGTAAAGTAATAGCAGTAGTAAAAGTAAAGACAGTAGTAACAATTGCAGTAAACAGTAGGATTAAAGCGCGGTATAGGGATGGATGGACAGGCGTTGCATGGACAAGACAATTCATATAGAAATCAAAACATAGGGCATTTGCAGATAAATAAGATAAAGCATCCAAGTACTAGATAATCATATGCATGTGTTCTATATATAGTCATACGTGCTCGCAATGAGAACTTGCACAACATCTTTTGTCCTGCCTGCCTGTTTGCAGCGGGGCTTCAAGGGAACTACTGGTAATTAAGGTGCTCATTTTAATACAGCACCGGAGCAAAGCATTAACACTCCGTGAACACATGTGATCCTCACATCAAAGCCATTTCCTCCGTTTATCCCGATTGTTGTCACTCCATGGCCTTTGGTTCCGGACAACAATATGTGTATACAACTTGCAGGTAAGACCATAAACAATGCTATCATAATGAATCAATAACATGTTCAGATCTGAAATCATGACACTCGGGCCCTAGTGACAAGCATTAAGCATAACAAGTTGCAACAAAGTAAAAAACACTAATAATAGATACTAGGAACCATGCCCTAATAATCTGATGCCATTACATGAACGATCTCATCCAATCCCTACCATCCCCATAGCCTACAGCGGGGGATTACTCACTCATAAATGGGGGAAACATGAATGGTCGATGTAGAGGCAATGGTGATGATGATGGCAATGGTCTCCACCAATTCCCCGTCCTGGAAGAGTGTCAGAACGGAGTTCTGGTTTCGAATCGGGAATCTGGTGGTGGCGGCACAGCGGAACTCTTTCTGGAAAAACGTCGAACCCTCCCTGGGTTTTTAGGTCAAGAGGCAACTTGGCGAAGAGGGAGGCCGAGGGGGTGACCGAGGCGGCCACACCACCCCCAGGCGCGGCCTGGCCTGGCCCGCGCGGCCTGGTGGTGTGGGCCCCTCATGGCCCTCCTCCATCTCGTCTTCTGGCTCCGTGAATCTTCTAGTGAAATAGGATTTTTGGCATATTTTCCGGGATTTTTCCTGATAGTTCATTTTCTGCACAAAAACTAGACACCAAGGTAATTCTGCTGAAAACAGCGTCAGTCTATGTTAGTTGTATCCAAATCACAAGTTTAGAGGAAAAAACAATAGCAAAAGTGTTCGGGAAAGTAGATACGTTTTGGACGTATCAATGACTCGGCACCATATTTTGTTTTGATGATACAGAACCATCTCCTTTGAAGAAGAATGTGCAGAACATTAAGTTCTGACACGAAAGTTATTACGAGTGACACAAACAAGATTTAGATCACAATAAAGTACATTTACTACTTAGAACATTTAAGCTTGAAGGACAACTAAAATATCCTAAGTTATTCATCAACTGGTCATCTTTCTTAAGAAAATATCCCATAGAAATGCAAGAGGATAGCGTGAAACATCTACTCGATTGATTGACTTATCTATGTGATATTTTGTGTGCTCATATGAAGACTTAGCTTCCTTCTTCTCATTCTTTCTCTTGTAAGATATCCTCTTTCTCTCTTCCCTCCTATGCAAGTCATATTCACCTACTTCCCTACAAGATTTTTCAGTTTCCGAAGATCATGTGTTAAATATTTGATGTGAAAAAATTCATGCACGCATCTTGCATCTCGTGTTATGCATGCCCTAGTTTCTTCTAAAAATCTAGTCAGCCGAAGAGCTACTGAATTTGTACTGCATATTGTTCAGATCAACCCTTCTGAATGATGGAGTTAATTACACATGACATCAACCATCAGTAATTGAAATCTTGGTTTGCGAATAGTATCATTGTCGTCCTGTTTATATAGAGTCCATGATTAAGAGATCCAACATGCGGTGATGTTAGTGAGGCCTATACCGGCTATGAGTGCGCTAGCCCTCCATGGCATCTCAATACAAAATTAAGAATAAATGAACACATATGTCATTTACAACATAGGTTTGATGGACAATTTTTCCGAAAGGCGGCAAAATATCCGCAAAATTTCAGTAATTAAGCAGTGTTTACAAGCGATAGCCAAATCTGGATAAAACAAAAAAAAACATGACGACCAAACGAGGCACTCTCTCGGCATAGCGGAACTCAAATGTTTGGCCCGAGTGATTGACCAGTTGCATGTTGGCATAGAGATCACATTCCGGAACACATGGATATTGGGATCATTCCAAATTTCCCACGAAACTAGCATGATGGATGGCATATGACTGGCATGAGATCAACAAGTTCAGAGCTGGTTGCTCAAACCCCTGTCCTCCGATATCCAGGAGCACATCCTCGGCGTCGAGCACTGCAGCGATGCTTGGACAACCATTATGGCACTCTTCACACATCCCAATCCAAGGCTCAGATTAACGCGCTCTGTGGATCTCTCTCCAAGACAAAAAAAATTAGACATGACAGCCAACAAGTATATCACGAAGATGCAGGACTTTGCTTTGGAGCTCACTGTGTCTGGATGGAAAATTTATGATGACGAGATCAGGGAGTATAGTCTTAACAGAGTACCACACTGCTTGACATGTGTGCGCATCTTACTGCTTTTGACCAACGTCAGATTGGGATCTTTGAGTCGGGCGAGGGCAATACCTCCTGCGTACGACGAGCGGTCCGGGCGAGTACGACGAGCGGTGCCGTTGCCTAGCGTATTTTGCCTTTTGCCGAGCGGTGAGGATGCTGGGCAACGAAGGCATTTCCTGTAGTATCTTATTGTCCAATGCAAAGTTATCGTTCTTTGTTTCATATCAGTTCTAATCACAAACCTAGTTGATAAACAAACCTTGTTGACGATGCTAGGGGTGGTGGCTTGCCTCCTGGCGGTCCTCTACAACGTTATGGCGATGCTAGGGGTGGTGGCTAACGGTCGGGAACGTCGTGCGCTCTGGAAGACAGAGGTGGTGCTCGACGCAGTTCCCGGCGAGTGTGGGTTGAGCGGCGGGTTACGGACGTGTCTAGTGGGGTGAGGTGGTCGAGGCGGAGCGGCGCGCGCGGTTTGCAGTCGAGGCGCGGTCTGTGGCGTGCTGGCGGTGATGGCGCTCTGGCATGCGCAGAGAGGATAGTGCGGCGCTGCTCTGGGGTGGTCCTGTGGCTAGCAGGGGCCGTGGGGTGGACCATGGACGGTGGTGAAGTGGCGCCTTGCTTCCTGGAGCGGCGGAGAGGGGTTGACGGTCTGCTGCGGCTTGGGCACGATTGGTTGGCGATCATGGCCTCAATGCGGCGTTGCACTAGCGCCAGAGACTAGGGGATGGGCCGGTTTTTGTCTGGTTGGGTCTAGGGGAGACCAAGATGGTTAATGTGGCTTAAATGGCTCAACAATATTTGATCAACAACAGTAATAGTTAGGCCAGTTTGATTCTGCCCACCAAGTGTTCGATCAAATGGCCAAAAGTAGAAAACTTTTGAATTTCGAACTGAGATTTGGTGTAGTGGTTTGTCACATGCTTAAACATCTGTGGTTGCTAGGATTTGTTAAATGGAATTTATTTGAGTGTTTAAAAAAAAGTGTGATCTAGACATATGAACTAGATTCTATTTTCAATTGTCATTTAAAATTAGAGTTTGAAAGTTTCTGGTAGGCCACAAAGTGGGCCTTGGCACATCGCTACTTGTACTAGCAAGGGGTGCAAAGATCCAGAATTGTTTCTGTTGGCATTTGAGTGCTAGGAATACCCAAAGTGGGTTAGGTGATTAAAATGGCAAAAGTGACCATTTCCTTCATTTAATTCTTTTTGATTTCTTTTTCTTTGGTTTTTGCTTGGGAATGATCTAGATGATGTGACATTCATCATAGAACCATTTTACAACCATTAGAACACACAATCATGGCATTTCAAACAACTCCTATTTTAAATGCACACACATATGAATGCTTAAAGATTTTAAATGGAAAAAGTTTTTGTTAATCCTAAATTGGGTAGATTTGATCTTGATTAACCTTGATGAAAGGTTTGGGATGTTACAATTTTGGTCCAGACTCGTTCGAACCGAAACCTCCTCATAGCAAAAAATTACACGCATGTAGAGAGTAGGATCGGACAGTGGTCCGAAAGGGAGGAGGAACGTGCGACCAGCGAAGCGTCTGGGTACAAAGCGTCCCACTCCACCGAACCAAACCACCGGTCAAGCTTTTCCAAGGTTGGAACATCCCTTTCATTGCTCCACGTGAAGTGGCGCCCAACAAGGGTGGATTCCTTAAGCTTGAGGTCATTTACCACGCGCCAAAAGCTCGCCATCATGCGTCTGTTTAGGCGTGAGTTATTTTTATCCCCGCCCTCGAGGATCAAGTTAAAATCCCCGGTGACAGCCCACGGCCCATGAAGAGCGCCACGCAGCAAATGAAGCTCATCCAGGAACAATGGCTTGAGGGCCTCGATAGTCGGCCCATACACGGTGGTAAGCCACCATGGGTTGCCACCACGGATGGCCAAATGCACCGATACGGAGAAGAGGACTCGCGAGGACATCAGCTGCATGTCATCTGATGCCCAAGCGACGATGGCACCGCCAGGGGTACCCAAGGCAGACAAGTGCACGAACCCGTCGAAGCGGGTGCCTAGTGTTTCATTAATAATGAAAGGTGTTGCAACCTCCAACTTAGACTCCATGAGGCAGACAACCGAAGCCAACGCGTCAGCCACTACACCCTTAACGGTACTGCGGCGAGCTGGATTGTTCAGCCCCCTGGGATTCCACGACAATATGTTTACGTTGTGTAGGTCCATTGAGGAAGGCCCACATCAACAGCTTGGCATAGCAGCGCTACACCACCATCGTGTCCACATCACCAAGTTCGGCCTCACGCACGCTCGGGCACTCCAGGCCGAACAAGGCGGGCAACGCCGCGACATGCTCTGGCCCAACGGAGAAGCAAAAATCGTGGCATACTCCTGCAGCTGGTCCGCTAATAGTCTTGCCTCATCGTGACAGAGTCCAAATTTCTTCATAAGAAGTCGTTGGGCAGCTCTGACCATGGACCTAGATATGCCCTTGCTCTTTGCTGCAATGCGCTTACTGCGGCGCGCTGAGGCCTGAGCGATTGGAAACAGCCGCCGCCGAATAACCTTCGGCTCAGGAAGCGGGAGTACCGGATCGTCCAGCTGCATGCGGAACTGGCGTAGCAGCGATGCGAGCGTGGCCACGTCGCCCTCCGCGTTGCCCCACTCCGTCCATATTTCCTGGACCTTATCGTTGTTTGTTTCATATCAGTTCTGATCACAAACTAGTTAATAAACAAACCTTGTTGATACACCTAGTACGTTGTTTCATATCAGTTGTGCACACAAACCTTGTTGATACACACAGGCACGTTCCGATACCTCCCATGCCGATTCTAGTAACTATATCTCTTTTCCGTGGCATGCAATAATCCTCTAACATTTCTACTACTTGGTGGGGACATACGTGCAAGACATTTGGGAACTACTAATATAGCTAGCAGTTCCTGTGTCTCAAAGCAGATGGACTAAGAGAAATGAAGGCAGACTTAATAAATGTCCAAGGGAAACAGAGGGCCAGGAATTCAAGAAAACCATGATTTCTTCAGTACATATGAAATACAAGTTTGTATGTGATTGATATCAAAGGACCCACACATATATATGTGTACTACGGTGCATGCACGTGGAAACAAGTTTGTAGGCTGGGTGCGCAGGTGCGCCCTTTTAGCTTTCGCATGCAGAGGTTGCAAGCACTCATTCGCTTCATTTCGAAGGAATACCAATTCCTGTAGTGGAACGAGACATTATGAGCTTTTTCCACACGAGAATGTATTATTTATATACACAGCAATGAACCCAAGTTATTTTCTCGATTCTTGCTAGATCGAGCCGACTGGACCGATAGAGACACACATGTGCACATGCACACCGTGCACGCGCGCACGGACGCACACCAGCTAGCTGGAACTTTCGTTGTATCCTCATGTATATCAATCATGACCCCCTCCAACAAGGATCTCGCCGAAGGCAAATGGAACCTAGAAACCAAGTGAGTTCACACGGACACACACTCATCAGATTGTCAACTGTGTATAGCGGGCACGTTACACCAAGTAACATTCCGATCACAAAAGTCAACTTGTCAAGTTCAAGTGAACAGGGGACTAGATAGTGTTCCACAGAAGCCTGTTACGTTATCATGTACTCCCTCCATTCCAAATTATCAGTTTTTTTTTTCTAAAATACATGTATCTAGATGCAAAATGAGTGAACCTACACACCAAAAAAGCGTCTAGATACATGTATTTTACAAAAAAGTTAGAACATTGTATTTCGAAACGGAGAGAGTATCTTCCACGGTGTATTCTTGAAACAACTTATTCTGGAGAATAAAATTTTCTATTTTTAAACAAAGGCCACATCGCATTACTAAGATATAAGAACTTCGAATAGTAGTGGTAGTTCACAGCAGTTCAAGCCACAAAATACTTTCCTTAAGGATAGGAAAATAGCCTCACATGAAGTCAAAACATAAAAAATTAAGATCATTGAAATACATTGGAGTTTTTCTCTTATGTCAGGTGGTGGAGCAATTCATTAAAACAGAGATGCAAGACTATTAGTGCTCACAAAGTCATGACAACACTATCATGTGCACCCTGTTTTGGGATTGATGTATTGACTCCTAGTGATTGTTGCCACAGCCGCGTCTCTCGCAATAAGGCTATATCTCCACGCACTCAGATCCATCAGAGGGATTTTCTCTTGAACCCAAAGCTTCGAGCCTAGATGAAAAAGGTGGCATCCAAGACACAATGGAGCGACACTCCCTTCTTGACGAGTCGGTATCCATGACTATGGCCATACCATTCAAACTATTTTTTTGTCAAGATTTCTACCCTAAGTTATATAGTGCACATCCTGCTACCTCCCGTGCCCACTCAACTTTTGATAGTGCCTGTTTTACAGTACCTTTTAGTGCTCATAGAATAGGGAGTAGTATGAATTCATCCAACGGCTTAAAAGTGTGGGTATTATAGAACTTTTCCGCGTACCTTTTTTCCCTAGTTTGGGAGTTTAGGCCCAGAAGGCCCATCTCGTGGAAAAAGTTCATGAAACGAAGCCTTCCACCCCCGGCCAGGCAGCAGGTCGTGCGAGGGTGCCGCCGCCGCCGCCGCCGCCATCTCCACCGCGCACGCCTCCGTCGACGCTGAACGGCTGGACGACGGGCGGACGACACGCCGAACTGCCTCTCCACGACCGCCAGCGTCCACCGCGCACGTGACGCCTCCAATCCCCCGCCTCCACCGTCCACCGCGCACGCACGCTGCCGCCTCCACACTGGAGGTCGCATCCGTCGACGCTGCACGAACCCTCCTGTGCTCTCTCCAATCCTGCCTGCATGGAGCTGACGCGGACGCCACCCCACACGACGCCCTCATCCCGGTTCCGGATCTCCAAACGGCATCCAGATCGCTAGAAGCAAGTACGTTTGTATGTCATATTTTGTTTATCTTTTCCGTTTATGAATTGATCTAAGTTTTCAGATATTGTTTCTCTTGTCTTGTGTGCAATTGTACAAGACGATACCATTAGGAACAAATCTGGTAATATCATAATATTGTTCTGCTATATATGTTGTAAACTTTCTGGCTTGAAATCCTCGGTCATCTGAACCAAATAGTAATGTTTTTTTTTTACAATTGTGATGTGGTTTTTGCCAATTCTATGCAATATGTTCGCATTCTTATGATATGTGTAAGGATAAACCATATGTCTTGCAGTTCTGACATGCAAGCTTCAAGTCTGTTTGTCGGAAAACTGGAGTTGAATCCCGATTCTAGACCTATTTACTTGTCATACGTCCGTATGTAGGTTATATCAACACTGAATTAATGGAGCTGTATGGCTGAGCAAACCGATTCAGCCTGAGCTATGACATTGCTGATATATTTTGACTACCATGCATGATTTGGTTGCCATCTTGAGAGCGTTAGCTGACAGTTATGAGTACACGTCTTGCTCATGATATTAACGTACTGCACAATAGCTTTTGTCGAACTGTGTGAAATAGTGTTCAGCACGTAGTGATATATCTCAGGCGCTTTTTTGTGACAGGTTCTTACACTTGCCAGAATACATCATCTCAAGGAATAGAGAAATGTGTGTGAAGTTTCTATCTAACAATAGTACCAAAATGGAGAAACGGAGAAAATTGTTGCAGCACTAGAGAGCATTAACTCTATACCTGGCAAGACACAGTCAACAACTTCCGACTAAAGTTGGAGGTCATGCTTATCAAGTCACCTCACATAAAAGAGAAAGGCCCCAAGAAGGATGAAGACGTCAGTTTGGAGATTTAGCTATTGTAATAAGCTAAATCACCTCACATAAAAGAGAAAGGCCCCAAGAAGGATGAAGACGTCAGTTTGGAGATTTAGCTATTGTAATAAGCATTAAAACTTAGTCTGTGTATGGATGATACAGTTTATTTTTCCTATGATATGAAGGACCCGTTAGACTTGATTTGGTGAATATTTTCATTACAGCTGAGTTTCTTAATATGTGAATGCACATGCTGAAGCAATGTACTTGGCTCTGCTATGCGATTGCTTACTTCACTTTATGTTTTGCTATCTTGCTAAAATATTCCAGAGTTTGCTGCATACATATTATTCGAACATATGTTTTTGGGTGAGTTTGAAACTGTTGCAAGCATATTTGGCACACACTTTCTGAAATCAAGGGAAGGTATTTTTTTTTACTCTATTTGGGATTTGGGCTTCCATCTCTGTGGACAGCAAATGGAGAAGTATATGAGGAGATAAAATATGTCCTTTACACATTGGACACACTGTTTTCTGGAATCAAGACAAGGTATTTGTTTGTTCTTTACTCTATTTGGGACTGCGGACAGCAAATGAAGAAGTATATGCGAACATAAAGAATGTCCTTTAGACAGCGGTGCTATGGCTGGTGAAGCGGTTGGTATTGGCATGGGTTTGCTCATGACTTGAATGGAATCTCCCTATTATAAGTGAGAATGGGGTGAAATCCACCCCAAAATCAGCCCACACCATTTGGTCATACACAAAAACACCAAACCAAAAACCATTTACTAGAACCCAACCGGCACAAACACATTTTATTTTTTTCCACCCACACCACACCATACGATTTCTCATTTGTGGTTTGAACCCACGAGTCCAATCATGGAGCTAGTTGCAGGATGGTAAACAACAGACTGCTCACGTAGGCAATTTAGCCAGCTTAGAAATAAGTTGACCATGCCCCACTTTACTGCAGATGAAGTTTTACTAAACAAAATTGCAGAGCAACTCTATGCATTAGTAATCGCTACAATAAATGCTATGGCCACAGCCAAAATGTTCCCAGCTTGTATGGATGCCAAATCATCATGACATGTAATCCTTCCATATAGACAAACCTGAAAGAGAAAAATAAATCTTTCAACAATCTTTCATACATGGTTTATCAAAATAAATGTGCACTGAACTTTAATTTATACATAAAAAAGACATGCAAACTACCTCAAATTACCTTGCATAAGCTTATAGAGTTGCACAACATTATATTGTACAAGGCTTGAGAAACAAGGACTACAGAAAGATTGCGTTATCTTAGTAGAAACAAATATTAGAGTTGCAAATTCAAGTCAACATTTTGTCACTTATTAGAAGGTAGACCTCCATTGGTATTTTAAACAAAGCTTCTACTCCTAGGAAATGTTTCTGACAAGCCAAGATCAAGCTAGTTAGGTGTTGTGCTCATGCACATGTCAACTTACAGCAAGACACTATCATGCAATACAACCACCAGAATAGAGCATATACCATTGATGGACAGTGACTGAATGAGCATTTTACATTGTCCAAAAAAAACACTCAATTTCGCAGCTAAAGGGAGATTCATAGCTATCTCAGTGTGTGTGACCTGGCTGGCTATTGTTTCATTTTAAAAGATGTGAAGTGAAAAGATTCAAGGCAAAATGTAAATGAAAATTTTATCTTTTCTCTTTGAGGACATTTCATTTTGTTGTCTGAGTAGTAGTTATAGGAATTAGGGCATGCTACGTCTGTAGATGGAGAAAGCAGCAGTAATCTAGCAGTGTTGTGACTTATATGCAGTGTTAAATTAAGCACACGCTTAAGCATGCCTAACAACTGAGCGGAGATAAAATGGTGCTTAATTGCGCTTAGGTCTTTAATCCTTCAAAAATGGGAAAATCAGTGGCAAAATGCTTGCTAGCGCTTAACAGAACCTTTGCTTATATGGTTCTGGTACCATCAGGCATATGAAATTCCTGTCTTTTAATCACTAGATTAATTTAGTACATCATGCAGCCATGCGGGTAAATAAATTAAGGCTGTTGTAAGTAGGCATCAGTAGTGTGATGGACATTTCGTATGAGGACGTATCTTTAGCTAAATATGTGCCTGCAGCTTGTGTGCGTTTTCTGTGATCGATGTTGATTACAACTAGTCCACAAATATTTGCAACAAGAAAGGAAGAGGCGGGAGGAAGAGAATAGTGGTCGGTTGAGAGGATTCGCTCCTCACCTGGAGGAAGAGGCAATGGGCTGGTGGTCTGGTGGGGAGGTACTGCCGGTCCAGTGAGGAAGATGATGGACATCCAGATCGGCCGTGAAGGGAGACCAAGGCCCCCTTCTTTTCAGCTTCTTGGCCAGCTTCTCCCAGAAGCTACCCTCGACCAGCTTCTCCTAGAATCTCATCTACCAAAATCGTTTATACTTTTAGATTAACGTTGAAACTACTAGTTAAGAAATTTGAACGAATTTTGAGGATGAGATTCTGGAAGAAGCTGGTCGAGGGTAGCTTCTGGGAGAAGCTGGCCAAGAAGCTGAAAAGAAGGGGCCCCAAGATGACGCCGACAATACGGCGACCAAGACATCGACAATCAAGGTGCAGCCAGTGGTGGGAGTGGAACCCTAGCCCAAGGCCGAAGGCGTCGCGGGCAGGACATGCCTAGTATTGGGATAGGAGGACGGAGGTGGGGGTAGGTGGGGATCTCTCCGTACCCGCCGGAGGAGGCGCGCAGCGCGGCGTAAGAGGGGTTGAGGCGGCGGGGGCGCCGGAGTTGCTGGGAGGAGGATTGGCGGGGTCGCCTAGCGGAAGAAGAAGCTGAGGGTTACGATGCCAAATGGATTTTTTTTTGTGAACAGTACCAAGGCTGGATTGTCTTGGGCCGGGCCCGTCTACAAGAATTTTAGGTTTGCTGCCGATTTTGCCCTTCCGAGGCCAGTAGTATAAATTATACTAGTCATCCTTTTTGGCACAAGTATTAATTGGTTTAAGCCTTTGGATGGACAGAAATGAATGGCTGTCATTTATTAGAGGGTACTATAAAACACCTTGATAGTTAGGTTCTACTACATGTCTCTTTTCAAGTGGCATGGAATACACTTAACACATGTCCGAAATATTCAAGAGTGCTTGTTCGAAGAACTACTATATGGGGAGTATATTTGCACCTCCAGAAAGAGATGTGATGGTACCAGCCTACCATCTGCGAGAAATGCATGAGTGCATGTTGGAAGAACTAAATTAGGTAGCACTTAGCGTGACGGAAAGAGTGAGGAAGAGAAAGGAGCATAGTTTTGATAAATGACACACTGTCACGACGAAGTGCAATTGTGTATGTTTTCAATATCACAGGACCCACATAGATATGCGTATACTCACTTGCAGTACGTGCTTCACAATGTGATATCACATCACCGAAATACAATGTGCGCACATGGAAGCAAATAAGAACCATGTGCTAGAATGGAACGGATGCCCCACTTTCCCTTTCTTTCAACAAATGAGATGGTTGATATTGGGCCTCAGAATGGTAGGAATATCTGGTGGTTTAGGTTTGTTTAGGTTAAATACCCCCGCCTCCTCTCTCGTTCCACTCCGTTGCCTCCTCCTCCCGCCCAAAGCCACCGCCGCCACCGCCCATCCTAATCCCCCGCCACCCGAAGCCGCCCGCCACCGCCGCCCGTAGGTAATCTCCAAGCCCATGTTTTTTTGTTAATTAGATGCATTTTGGAGCAACCACACTTAGGAATTGTTATTTCGATCAAATGCATACTTGAGGATACCCAACCCGCATCCTCGTCGTCAACTCGGAAGCAACGACGGAGGATTGCTGGGCTCCATCAGGCATGTCCGAAACTGGGCTCCGTCGGGCTGACACTGGGAGGTGCTACCTTCCGGGACGCGTAGCTTGGTGAGGAATCCGGGTCCTGTCGTCTACCCGGAGCTTCTTTGGTGGCGGTCGATTGGTCCACTATCGGTGCAGAGGGAGCCGGCCCCGAGGAGGCAGTACGGAATCGTGTCAGGGAGGAGGACGAGCACGTCTATCGCTACATGACTGCGTTGGAGGACAGGTTCTCCAATACCTGGCAGATTCTTCAGTGATCTCACCCGAGCTATGTTCATGTGATAGTTCCTTCTCTTTGGGTGTTAACCGCCCGTGGCTCAGTGCCCGGCCGTCGGCGTCCAGTTTAATTCAGCAAGATGTATTAGTGATATTATCGAATTTGTAGTAGAAATATGTCGAGATTTGAATAAGATAACTAATATCGATTGTGGATGCTGAATATGAAGATTCGCAATGTCATTTCATGTGGGCATGGAGACTGTTATTCGGAGGGTACGAATCCGTCCAATTGATAAAAATAGAACCATGTTTAAATAATTGATACAAATAAATAAATATAAATATAAATCTAAAAAAAGTTCATAATTATGTGGCAAAAAAGGAAAAAAAATGGAAGGTGGTACGCCGACAGTGGCCCTCGGTGTAGGGCTATGCCGACGGTGGCACTCGCCGTACGGCGAACACCGTGAGGGCGCCGTCACACCCTAGCCGGTAGGTGCCCCGGGTCTACGCCGTACGCCGACGGTCGCGGGATGCCGAGGGTAGCCGTCGGCGTAGGGTTGCCTACGCCGACGGCTGGTCACCGAGGCTGGCCTGGCCGGGTCCTACGCCGACGGCTCCGACCTTTGGCCATCGGCGCATCGCGCCATTCCTGTAGTGAATGTCAATTTCTACCAGAATATAAAAACTGAAGATAACAATGAATCATCTCCACGTAACGATATATAGGAAGTAATTTCTCTTACGAAGGACAAAATATTCCCAAACACCACTAGGCCTTACCCGGCGTTAAACTCCCTTACGTTACACTCTACGCAGCACAACAATATAATCTTCGCAGCATGTTTATTTTGATGCTGGAGGTCCTCCCGTTCATGAGCTACATCTGGTGCGAGACACTAGCCACATCAATACATAGATGGCTGGAGACCGTTGCACTGCTGGTTATGCCGAGTCAGGCTCATGGCTCTGCGATCGTAGGTCTGGTAAATCAGCATACAAAACATCGCGTAATGTTGGAGAATTATAGTAGGTTGACGAAGTTCCTGCCAAATAAATTACTTATGAGATTCCCCATAGAACTTCACTTCGATAATACGCCAAATTTTTCCTTCATACGGAATTAAACTGTTCAAAAAAGTCACCTCAAAACTAAGCAAATTTAGTCAAATAGATGTAGGGGTGTTTGCCTCCTTTTTGAAAAAAATACTACTCCCGCTGTCTCTAAATAAGTGACTTGAGTTCGGTTAGATCCGTATGTATCTACATAGTAACATACGTTTACATACATACATATGTAGATTAGTAGATAAATCTAATTCACTTAATTCATGACGGAGGGAGTACATTTGGTGGAGTATGTAAGTTCAGCAAGGTGAAACATATTGGTACCCTCATGCAAAGCAGGGCACTGTCCAGGTGCACCCTCGTGCCTATTGGACACAGCAGTGCACCCGCAGTTCATCTTTATTTGCTCCACACACGAGTAATGCTACATCTACGGTCATATTTCTACGGAATTTTTCTTACGGACTGACATGTCGGTTGCATATTTGGTGGGAGAGATTTTTTAACAGCCACCTCCTAAATTTCATCTAGTGGCACGGTCCCACGTCCGTCCGTACGTACATTGCCTCCATAGCAATTCGTCGGTAACTCTAGGATAATTGCTCCACACACTGTGGTCACGTCATGAATTTTTCAGGTCAAGTCATCAAACTTTCGAACCCTATTTTGTCTCTTTGATTAACTTTCGAGACATCGGTTCCCGTGTACCAACATATGTGTGGATAACTGTTCTTCTTATCACTCTCCGCAAAGACGTGTGAGTTCTGATGGGCACTCATTCACATGTCAAGAACAAGACAACCGGGACAAGTTCTTCCGAACAACAAGATGCATTAAATCACGTGAAGACTTGAGTCAAGTGAGCAGCTAAACATGAGACGTTGTAAAGTCGCAGTTCCCTACAGTTCATATCATCCCTCACGTCCTAGACAACCAGACGTTGTGTCCACCCCCCACCCACTAGTACACAAAACGACGCATGGTGCGGTGAGCTGTGTCGATGTAGATTGCTGATTATAGCATTCATTCCAGTGACCTAGCGATCTAAACATGGCAATGTCTTGTGCACTTGCACTCCTCTGCCTCACTCTCGCGGCTACATGACAACGCGACGAACAAGCTTGCCCATTTTCTTGCCGAAGTAGGCGGGGGCACAACTAAATCATTTATGGGAGAAATAGATTTTATTTATGTGTATGTGTGTGTCGGGGTGGTGGTGGTGGGGGGGGGGGGGGGGGGGGGGGGTAGGGCCAAAGCTGAAAGCAAGCTAGCTTTCTAAGGTCCATGACAACAACAATCATGACCGTTTTTTCAAGGATCGTCCTGAGAGACGTATCGTTTTCATAGAAGAAGGGCCAAGCGGCCGAGCATTACACCCGCTGGAACACAGACGCCCGAGCGGACCCACACTGTCTAAATGACAGCACACACGCACTAGGTGACTACTCGCGGTATCTCCACATGTCCACCTGTCCTAAACAATCGCGGAATAGACCCGCAGCCCTCCACAGCTCAGCCTCGGAGGAAATCTTACGGATAGCTTCTGCCGCGGACGGGGCGGCTCCCTCAAACACAATGCCGTTCCGATGGCGCCAGAGCATCCAACAGACCAGCGAAATCCCGGTCCACGGGTCCCGATCCCGACCCTTGCCACCTCTCCTCTCTTGTAGCCAGGACGTAAGCCTGGAATCCTGCTCGGGCAGCCAGTGGCTTTTGCCCCACCAGCTCAAGCAGGTGGTCCACACCTCTCGGGTGAGAACACAACCCATCAGGAGGTGATCGATGGTTTCCCCACATTGGTCGCAGAAGGGACAGGCAGCGGGGTGCTGCAGACCACGCCTCTGAAGCCTATCAACTTTCCAGCATCTGTTCCTGACTGCCAGCCAAAGTGAAACTTTGCAGCTGGCAGGCGCGCGTGAGCGCCAGATCTGCAAGGCTCCCGCCATCGAGGTCCTACCAGCGAAGAGTGCATGGTAACAGGATTTGGCCGTGAAACAATTGCTTGGGTCCCAGCTCCACTTGAGAATGTCCTCCTCTCCAACTGTCAGGTTGACTCCTTCTAAACGGTCCGCCACCTCAAGGAGCTCCCTGATTGCTGCAGCGCCGAAATCAGGGGAGATGTCGTGTAGCCAGCCACCGGCGACGCCCTCACGGACTTTGCGTGTGGCAGCCACATGAACTGGCACCATTGCAAAGAGGTTTGGCGCAAACTCGCTGATGCGCCCGCATGGGAGCCACTTGTCTGTCCAGAAGAGTGTTGAAGCTCCATCACCTACCACCGAAGTGGTCACTGCGTCGAAATGCTGCCTCGCCAACACCGGGACCTTAATGTCCAACTCTTGCCACGGCTTGTCCAGCTCCACACGCCTCAGCCATAGCCATCTGGTCCTCAGCGCCGCATTCATAAGACGCATATTGGGGATGCCAAGGCCCCCCATCTCCTTTGGCATGCATACCCTGTCCCAAGCCACCAGGAAGTGACCACCATGAACATCCTTTCTGCCTTTCCATAGGAAACCCCTGATGATTTTCTCTTTAGCGATGATGATCTCGATCAGAATGTCGAGTGACATCATTGCGAAAACTGGGATGGCGGAGAGGGTCGTCTTGACCATCTCCAACCTCCCCCCACGGTTGAGCATCGATGCTTTCCACAGTGGCAACTTAGAGGCCACCAGGTCAACCAACGACTGAAGTTGCGCCGCTGAAGGTTTGCGCAGGGAGAGCGGTAGCCCCAGGTAGCGTAGCGAGAATTGTACAATCGAGCATTGCAGCTCATGGGTTACCAGCAATCTATCCTCTTCAGAGCATCTTATTAGGTTGGCCGAGCATTTGGAGAAGTTGGTGCGGAGACCTGAGGCCGCACCGAAATCGACGATGATCGACGAGATCACCCGGAAGTCCATCACAGTCGGCCGCAAGAAGGTGACCACATCATCCGCATAAATCGAGGTACGCTGCTTCAAACCGGTCGCCGCCAGTCTGGATAGGAGGCCAAGACTTTCCGCCTTCACTATCATCAGGTGGAACACTTCCATTAGCAGGATAAATAGCTACGAGGAGAGAGGGTCTCCTTGCCGGAGACCACGACGGTGATGGGTTCGTAGCATGGAAAACAAAAAATTTCTACCGCAAGAACGAACAAAACCCAGATCTAATCTAGATAAAAGCCAAGATCTAATCTATTAGATATGTGCAACGAGATAGATAAGAACTAACCATTGTAGATCCGAAAGCGTTAACGAGATTAGATCTCGTGGTTGATGTAGTCGATCACTTGCCGATCTCAAGATCGTGTGGACGATCCTTCCGGCGCCGCGTTCCGGCAGCGCTTCCGCAGTCGGTCACACGTGCGGAGTCGAAGCAGACCTTCCTCTCCTCGTTCCAGCGAGCAGCGGAGGTAGTAGATCTTCTCCACGGAATCCCAGCAGCACGACAGCGTGGTGGTGGTGGTGGAGTAGAGAATTCTGCAGGGCTTCGCCTATGCCTGTGCAGAAGAAAGGAGGAGGAGAGAGGCGGCGGAGATTTGGAGTAGTTCAGGAGAGCCTGGAGGGGGCGCCCCTACCCCTCTATTTAAAGGGGGGAGGCGCCATGGGAGGGGGAGTCCTTGTAGGACTCCCCTTCCTCCTATGGCCGACAGATTGGGAGGTGGGGGGAGGAGTCCTCCCCCCCCACGAATCCTTGTCTTACACCACAAGGACTCCTTGATCCTTTCTTGGTTTTCAAGCAAACTCCAAGAAATCTTCTAGAACCTTCCGGAACATTCCGAAACCTTCTACAAACCTCATACAAATACTCCGGAACATTTCCTAACTCAGAAAATGATCCCCAATATATGAATCTTATTCTCCGGACAATTCCGAATCTCCTCGTGATGTCCCGGATCCAATCCGAGACTCCGAACAACATTCGGTCTCCAGCGCACATTCCATATCTACTTAAAACAACTTCGAACCTTAAGTGTGTCACCCTACGGTTCGTGAATATGCAGACATGATAGAGACACATCTCCTATCAATAACCATCAGCGGGATCTGGAGATCCATAATGGCTCCCACATACTCAACGATGACTTCGTGATCGATAGAACCATTGACATACGAAACCAATTCCCTTTGTCACGCGATACTATACTTATCCGAGGTTTGATCGTCGGTATCTCCATACCTAGTTCTACCTCGTTACTCATAAGTACTCTTTACTCGTTCGGTGATGTGTCATCCCTTGTGACCTAGTCACATGCTTGCAAGCTAACTACATGACATTCCACCGAGAGGGCCCAGAGCATATCTATCCGTCATATGGATAGACAAATCCCAATCTTGGTTCATGCGCTTCAACACATACTTTCAGAATACCCAATGACACCTTTATGACCACCCAGTTACGAAGCGGTGTTTGATGTCATCAAAGTACCCATCCGGTGATGGTGATTAACATAACCTCATTGTCGAAGGATTAGGTTACTATGTATTTTAAAGCTTATAGCAAACGAACTTAATGACTTGATCTTATGCTACGCTTACTATGGGTGTGTGTCCATCACATCATTCTCCTAATGATATAACCTTGTTATTAATCACATCCAATGTCCATGATCAAGAAACCATGATCATCAATTAATCAACAAGCTAGTTCAACAAGAGGCTTACTAGAGACTCTTTTATGTTTACAAAACACACAAGTATTAATGTTTCCGGTTAATACAATTATAGCATGGGATGTAAACATTTATCATAAACATAAAGATATAATAATAAATACTTTATTATTGCCTCTTGGGCATATCTCCAACAGTCTCCCACTTGCACTAGAGTCAATAATCTAGTTAAAAAACTTGTGCATTCAACACCTATGGCTTTCTGGTGTTGTATAGACACTATTGCCAGTGTAAACATAATCTTTGGATCTGACACTTCCAGGTCCGTGTGTATTTGCATGTCCTTGCGTATCTACGCATTACTCATTCTCCAATGAGATGGCATTGTATAAATTTGGTCCTTTGGTGAGACCTTTAGTTCCTTCGGCTCAAAATATGTTGATATTATTGTCACACAATATATCTTCATAGTATTAGCCCGCTAGGAACCACACCTAGTTTGATAACAAAACTACTTGAAGCAAATGCCCTTATTTACTGCTACAATAGTAGTCATATACTTAGCCTTTTGTTGTAGTATCTGTTACAATGTTTTAACTTTGGTACTCAACCAAATCCGTTATGGAACTTCCTTTCCATTACATTGTGCCACCCATAGTTTAAATTGAGATAAATTTAATTTGTATATTGTGACAAAATTAGTATCAATGTAACGCTTTACAATGAACTACCTTTAACTATTTGTCACTTATACATGGTATATTCTTAGTTCTTCCAAAGCTCATAAGAATATCTTTACTATTGTCCAATGATCATCTTATGAATCATTCTGGTATATGCTCATAACATTTAGAGCATAGGACATATCTGGATGTGAACATCTCAAAGAATGATTGATCAAAATATTCTTGTGATTTCACCAAGTGTCAAAACACTTGAATCACGTGTCAACACACTCGAATCTTGATTTAGTCCTTCCCGTGCGTCAAGAACCTTTCTTGTTGTTTCCATATTGAACTCATTCAACGTCTTATCTATGTACATTTGGCAAAACCATATTAGCGCCTCAATCTATTCATATAGACATTGATGCCTAATTCTTGAGTTATGCCTAAGTCTTACATCGAAATGAAATTCTTAACCTGTGTCAATACAAGATACATCATTTCCAATCAACAATATGTCCTCTACATAATGTATTAGAAATATGTCTCAGCGCTCCCACTTAATTTATTGCAAATGCAAGTATCTTCATCATCTCCGATAAATTTAAATTCTTTTAACAGTTTCATCATGGGGAAGATTCCAACTCCGCTATGCTTACTTCAACCATTGAAGTTTTGCATACTCTTTTAGCATCCTTTGAATTAACAAAACCCTTTGGATCGTGTCATTTACACGTCCTAGGGAACCATTCTATTAGAAGAACTTGTTTTGTTTGTTCAACTACCATATACCAAAATATATGTAGTGGTTGCTACATTAATCCGTCCAGACTAAATATCGCTATGAAAGATCAAATCTTATCATAGTCAATTCCTTGAACATTGTCGTAAACTCTTTCCGACATGTCGACTATTTCATGGATTTGAAACATCCATGTCTATTTCTTTATAGATCCAAACACGACCGATAGGCTTCACGCCTTTCCGGAGGGTCTTCAAAGTTCAGAAACTTGATTTCTCGTGTATGGATGGTATCACGGATTCCATGACTTCTAGTCATTTTATGGAGTCAGGGCCCATCATTGCTTCTTTGCATGTAGTCGGTTCATCATTGTCAAAACAATAACGACTTGCTTATCAAATCTTACTATTTGATTCTTACCGACCCACATGGTTCTATAGGAACTCTAATCTCCGAGATCACACCTTTTGTAATCACGAGAACCATGAGCATTGTGGCCGTCACCGGGACACTTTCCGGCGCTGCGCTACTTAGCACATATAGCTAAGGTTCAACAACCTTATCAAAGTTCTATTGTCCTCCCACTTAACTTTTCACGAAAAATTTCTTCTCAAGAAACTTGACGTTCCAAGTAACAAACTCTTTTTCCTCAGTGTTATGGAGAAATTCCCAACAAATTCTTTGGGATAACCTACAAAGACGTGCTTATCCGACTTTGGTTGTAAACATTTTACTTATGCATAACATACCAAAATTTAAGAAAAGATAATTCGGGTTTTATCCCAAACCATGACTTATATGGTGTCATTTCAACGGATCACGATGGAGCTCTTTTCAGTGTAAAAGCGGTAGTCACTAAAGCTTTAATATTTAATATATAATGGCAGTTTTATAAATGACACCTTTGATCTTACCATGTCAAACAAGGTTTCATTTAACACTCCGTAATCCTATGGTGTTTTGGGAAATGCAAATCCATGGAACGATTCCTCAAATCTTAGGTGTTTTGCTAAACTTGTAACTCAAACATCTTTCTTTATGATCGAATCATAAACTCTTTATTTTCTTGTTACAATGATTTTCAACTTCATCTTGAAAGTCTTTGAACAACTTTCAAATGTTTTCGTACTTCCTCTTTATTAAGTAAATATACAGATATATTCACTCAAATTTTCGGAGAAAGCATATGAAGAAAAAAGATCCATCGCATATGGCTACACATAATGGACTATGCACATCAACATGCTCAATTTCCAATAAGCTAGTCATCCGTTCCTCTCTGGCCCATGGACGGAGTTTCAATTATCTTGAGGAAAGTCTCACATGCGTCAATTGATCAAAATCAAAAGACTCCAAAATTCCATCAACATGGAGTTTCTTCATGTTTTCTTTCAAATATAATTTAAATAGCGATGTCACTTCATAAGTGATCTTTCAATCATTTGTCTTGCGACATTTTAGCAATAGTGTTTATGGATGTGATTTCTCCCACCAGACTTGTAAAAGTTCATCCATCCTTTATGGAATACGGTAATTATTTGAACAACCATTGTTCTCGTAATACCGAAACTAAATAACAATTATTAAAACAAATCTTGAAGGCTAGGTTTGATGTCAACGAAAAACACAATAATATTTTATTTGTTTTCGATGAACATCATCACTCATTCTCTTGCTAGTTACTTAGGCCATTGTAGTTCATGAATTGTGTTGTCCTGTATGACACTTCATACCAACCAATTCGGTATCCAATACCGCAGAACCACATTGTTTAACAACCAAGGAATACAGCCATAACATGTATCTTCTATATGCCTAAGTTGGACATCTCCAACCTTTTATTTTCTGCCAAATATTTTATAGATTCTCTTTCAGCAATTCCTTTTCTTTTAAAAGAATCTATCAATATCAATAGTGGTGTCATCAACATGACACATGGTACAAAGCGTATATAGTCAACTACTAATACCTTTGGACTTGCACTTTGAGGTGGATCACCATCATCAAATGTTTGGTGTTCTTTCAAAAATCCATTCTTTAGTAATATTTTAGTATAGTAAACATTTTACTTACATCTTCTATTCATCCTTATCATGACAACTTTCATGATCAAGCTGCTATAGCTTATAAAGGTGAATTGCGAGTATAATGTTTCTTTTTCAAAACCTTTTGGAGGATTAGGACGACTAGCGTCTCCAACCTTCACAAATTCTCATCAAATATGAGGACGTATACTCTATCATGTTGTAACCAACACATTGTTTTAGATATCGTAATACCTTTCACATATGATGGTTTCTGAAACATTGCTTTCGGCTCTTAGATAAACTTGATATTAAAAACAATCTTTTGAGTATCAAGAATCATGGAGGCAAACATGATACATTAGATACTAACACTGGAATTGTTACTCTTGATTTAATACTATTTATTAAACTTCATGGAGTAAATAGAGTTTGCTGAAAGTTTGCAATAGGACTTATAAACTTTAAATTGACATTCAAAACAATACGATACCAGTTTGTAAAGTAAATATCCAGAATTTCTATAGTTCCACTATCTCAACTATAACTAAGCGTAAGGTGGTGAACGGATGCCAATGACTACAACAAACTATGCAAATTCACTTTGATTGTGTTTATGATAAATTGAGTTCGACTAATCCAAATTACAAATGAACTCCCACTCAAAACAACATCCCTCGAGTTGTTTTAGTGATTACACGAACCAAATCCACTACACCAAGTCTGATCATCACGTGAGATGATGTAGCTTTAAAGGCGAACAATTAACATGTTCATCATATCATCCATATGACTCATGCTTTACCTTTCAGTATTCCGTGTTTCGAGACCATGTCTGTACATGCTAGGCTCGTCAAGGTTAACCTTAGTTTCCGCATGTGCAAATCTGGCTTGCACCCGTTGTATGCACACGTAGAGTCTATCAGACCCGATCATCACGAGATGCTTCGAAACGACGAGTCTTAGCAACAGTGCTGACTAAGGACGAACACTTTATTACTTGATATTTAGTGAGAGGGATCAGCTTATAATGCTACCGTCGCGATCTAAGCAATACAAGATGCATAAAGGATTAACATCACAGGCAATTCATAATATGTGATATGATATGGCCTTTCTTCTTGTGCCTTTGATCTCCATCTCCAAAGCACGAACATGATCTCCATCATCACCAGCATGGCGTCAAGGTCCGTGGCGCCGCTTCATGGTTGTCCATCACCAACAGCAACTATTACAACTACTTGGAACAAAGCTATTACAAGATGAATAGACACGCAGGTCTTAACAGAATTAAAGACAACCATTAGGCTCCTGCCGGTTGCCATATTACAACAAGGATCATTGCATACATCAAATATAATCACAATCACATGATGGCCATATCACATCACAAAACCCCTGCAAAAACAAGTTAGACGCCTCTAATTTTCTTTGCATGTTTTACGTGGCTTGGGGCTTTCGAACAATAATGGATCTTACCTACGAAACTGAACCACAACGTTGATACAAGTGCTATCGAGTGCAAAGTGAAAATTGGATCTATACTATGGTGGGAGAGACAGACACCCGCAAAGCCACTTGTGCAAAGCAAGTTACACGTCAAGCGTGGAGCAAGTCTCATGTGCGATGACATGTAAGGTTAGCCCGAGCCGGTTCATCCCACCATGCCGCAAGATGCAAAGTACACAAAGCAAAAGACGGCACGAGCACCAACGCCCACAAAATTATTGTGTTCTACTCGTGCAACAGATCTACGCATAGATACGGCTCTGATACCACTGATGGGTTCGTAGCATGGAAAAAAAAATTTTCTACCGCAAGAACAAACAAAAACCAGATCTAATCTAGATAAAAGCCAAGATCTAATCTATTAGATATGTGCAACGAGATAGATAGGAACTAACCCTCATAGATCCGAAAGCGTTAACGAGATTAGATCTCGTGGTTGATGTAGTCGATCACTTGCCGATATCAAGATCGTGTGGACGATCCTTCCGGCGCCGCGTTCCGGCAGCGCTTCCGTAGTCGGTCACACGTGCGGAGTCGAAGCAGACCTTCCTCTCCTCGTTCCAGCGAGCAGCGGAGGTAGTAGATCTTCTCCACGGAATCCCAACAGCACGACGGCGTGGTGGTGGTGGTGGAGTAGAGAATTCTGCAGGGCTTCGCCTATGCCTGTGCAGAAGAAAGGAGGAGGAGAGAGGCGGCGGAGATTTGGAGTAGTTCAGGAGAGCCTGGAGGGGGCGCCCCTACCCCTCTATTTAAAGGGGGGAGGCGCCATGGGAGGGGGAGTCCTTGTAGGACTCCCCTTCCTCCTATGGCCGATGGATTGGGAGGTGGGGGGAGGAGTCCTCCCCCCCCACGAATCCTTGTCTTACCCCACAAGGACTCCTTGATCCTTTCTTGGTTTTCAAGCAAACTCCAAGAAATCTTCTAGAACCTTCCGGAACATTCCGAAACCTTCTACAAACCTCATACAAATACTCCGGAACATTTCCTAACTCAGAAAATGATCCCCAATATATGAATCTTATTCTCCGGACAATTCCGAATCTCCTCGTGATGTCCCGGATCCAATCCGAGACTCCGAACAACATTCGGTCTCCAGCGCACATTCCATATCTACTTAAAACAACTTCGAACCTTAAGTGTGTCACCCTACGGTTCGTGAATATGCAGACATGATAGAGACACATCTCCTATCAATAACCATCAGCGGGATCTGGAGATCCATAATGGCTCCCACATACTCAACGATGACTTCGTGATCGATAGAACCATTGACATACGAAACCAATTCCCTTTGTCACGCGATACTATACTTATCCGAGGTTTGATCGTCGGTATCTCCATACCTAGTTCTACCTCGTTACTCATAAGTACTCTTTACTCGTTCGGTGATGTGTCATCCCTTGTGACCTAGTCACATGCTTGCAAGCTAACTACATGACATTCCACCGAGAGGGCCCAGAGCATATCTATCCGTCATATGGATAGACAAATCCCAATCTTGGTTCATGCGCTTCAACACATACTTTCAGAATACCCAATGACACCTTTATGACCACCCAGTTACGAAGCGGTGTTTGATGTCATCAAAGTACCCATCCGGTGATGGTGATTAACATAACCTCATTGTCGAAGGATTAGGTTACTATGTATTTTAAAGCTTATAGCAAACGAACTTAATGACTTGATCTTATGCTACGCTTACTATGGGTGTGTGTCCATCACATCATTCTCCTAATGATATAACCTTGTTATTAATCACATCCAATGTCCATGATCAAGAAACCATGATCATCAATTAATCAACAAGCTAGTTCAACAAGAGGCTTACTAGGGACTCTTTTATGTTTACAAAACACACAAGTATTAATGTTTCCGGTTAATACAATTATAGCATGGGATGTAAACATTTATCATAAACATAAAGATATAATAATAAATACTTTATTATTGCCTCTTGGGCATATCTCCAACAGACGGTTGGTCACCTTGGCCCCGGGACATCCGTTCAAGAGGACACGTGTGGATTCTATGGAGAGTAGCGCACATATACATGCGAGGAAGCGTTCACCGAAGCCAAGCTTCCTCAGGACGTCCAACAGGAAGGCCCAATCCACAGTGCCGAAGGCCTTGGTGATGTCTAGCTTGAGCAGGATCACGGGGGTTTTGTTAGCATGAAGCTTGCGGGCCGTACCCTGAACCATCATGAAGTTGTCGTGCAGACATCGTCCACGCACAAAGGCACTCTGATGCACCCCCACCATTTGAGGTAAGATGGGGGTAATTCGGTTTGCGATCACCTTGGCCACCCACTTAGCAATGCCATGGATTAGGCTGATGGGTCTGAAGTTTCGAAGCTCTTCCGCACCCTGCTTCTTGGGCAGCAGCGTGACCAAGGCATTATTCACAGTGCCGAATCCATGACTGTCCAGTCTAGAAATAGAATGGAAGGCGTCCATGACATCCTTCTTAATGATGGTCCAATAGGTCACGAAGAAGCGAGCAGAGAACCCATCAGGGCCGGGGCATTTGTCCAAGGGCATGCCCCGTATGGCTGAAAGCACTTCCTCTTCTGTGAATGCCCCGTCAATGTGTTAGAGGTCCACATATTGCAGATCGAGGTAGTCTAGGTCGAGCGAGAAAGGTCGCTCGTTAGCCACCCCGAGCAAGTTCTCAAAGAAACTTTCCACGACTTGAGCCTTCTCCGCATGTTCCGAGATCCTGACCTCATCCACCAGGAGGTGCCCAATGAAGTTTTTCCTCCTGCAATGGCTCGCATGGGTATGAAAGAAACGCGTGCAAGCATCTCCCTCATGGAGCCAAAGGATTCGTGATCTCTGTCTGGCCAAAGTCCTTTCCAAAGAGGCCAGCCCCAGCAGCTTCTTCTTTAGGTGGCATCTAAGTCCATGCTCTTGAGGCGAGAGCGGTCTGCTCTCCATGGCAACATCGAAGCGGAGGATTAACTCCGTGGCCATGAGGATCTGCAACTTGATATTGCCAATGAATTTGGCACTCCATCGGGAAAGTTCCTTCGCCACCTTTCGCAGCTTCATGTCAAGTCTCTTGAATGGTTTTGGCTCCCATTGCTGCAACGACCAAGCGGCCTCGACCACTCCCATGAACCCATCCACCTTAGGCTAGAAGGATTGGAATTGAAACCGACGCCCTCTCTGCAGATCAGGCGCAAGAGTGAGAAGCAGAGGGCAGTGATCTGAGGGGCCTGAAGACATGGCTGATAGAAAAGCGTCAGGGTAACGGGCTTCCCAGTCCACGGTCGGGAAGACCCTGTCCATCTTCTCCTAAGCTCTCTCGTTGGTCCACGTGATTCTGCGGCCGTTGTGGTAAAGCTCCTTGAGCTCCAGCATCGCAAGCATCCGACGGAACCTGGCCATCATGCGGCGGTGAAGCATGCCCTGGTTCTTATCTTCTGGGTTGACAATGATGTTGAAGTCACCCGCCACCACCCAGGGCCTTGCGTGCAGGTCACGGATGTCCTGCAACTCTTGGAGAAAAGTCCGCTTGTCAGCGTCACTTTGGGGACCATACACTCCAGTGAACCACCAGCTATGCCCCCCCCCCCCCCGTCGAAATGTGGGCCGTGATGGCATGATCCGAGATGTGCGGGCGCGAGACGGTGACAATGTTGGATTGCCAGGCCAGCAGGATCCCGCCACGCATTCCCTCAACTGGCACAAAGTAGAACTTGTCAAACGAGGGGCCAAGGCACTCTCTCACCACGCGGTCCGAGATGACCGCCATCTTAGTATCCTGCAAATAGACCACCGCAGCTCTGGCCGGGGATAAAACCCGAGAGATTGCAAGTCGACGTGCCGGTGAGTTCAAACCACGAGCATTCCAAATACCGATGCAAAAGTCAGGATCATCTATTATTACAACAGGGGAGAGTAGCCAGAATACGATTACAGAACATACACCCTAATCAAACTAGGCACTCCACAGGTGTATCCTCGAACAGGGGCAGAGCCTCTGGTAACCACCCGAACAGACGGAGCACAACGTCGATGTGCTGCTGGCGCAAGGGTCTCGCAAACAGGTCCAGGTACGCGTCCAGAGCATCATCTCCAATCACCCCGCCCTCCTGGGCAATGCCCAGCCTAGTGATGAGGGTGCGCTGCTGCTGTCGGATAGGGGTTCCCGATGCAAAGCGTCCCCCAATCCTTCCACTCCTCTAAATCGGCCCAGAGTACTGCTTCTTGTTTCTACCGCGCTTAGCCACCGGTCTACCCAGGACCGAGCTGATCGGCTTCTTGTACGCTCCATGGAAGACGGACGAGCATTCCGCTCCAGCGGGTGGGACCATCGTCGGCGCGCCGCCACTCACCACAGGGGGCCTCTGCTGATCTTCCGCGTCCGAGTCCACTGGCGAGAGATTGACCGACAACATCTCCAGCATATCTAGCACCGACCTGGGGGATCCAGGCGAGCCCGCAGCCTCCAGGTCACCCAACTCCCTGTCCACATACGATGGCAGAAGGCCCGGCGAGGGGAGTTGGCAGCATGACCCAGGGAAAACCTCCACCACGACAGGCCCCAAAGCGGGAAAAGTCCCGGCACAGTTTGGTTCCCCGCCCAGCTAGGTTTGAGAAGGAGTATCCCGGGCCGTGATAGGAGAGAGCGGGCACTGCAGCTGGGAAAGGCCCCTCGAACGGTCGGTCCACGTGGGGGTCCGCCACTTGGGAACAGGGGGCACGGCCCCGGTCAAAAGGTGGCGTAGCGTCACCTCTCAACGGCCCTTGACCGCACTTCACCGACCCACTCTGCCTGTCGTGGGCCCCCAGCTCCACGTCCTCCCGGACCAGCTCGTCTACGTCATCCTCGACCTGGGGCCATGGCTCGACCTCCAGGGGGAATTGATGGCGACGCGACGGCTGCCAGAAAAACGCCACCGCCGCGACCCCTCCATGCGCGTCCCGCACTACCGGCGAAACGACCCACGCGAGTCCAGAGGCTCGCCGAGCCCGCCTAGATCACTGTCGAAGCCGCCGTCAACCACTGCGTGCCCGCCATGGCCGCCGCCGGCGCGATCGCCCTCGTCGCCATCTCCGGGCCGCGAGTCGTAGGTGCATGTCCTCCACCCGAACCACTCGAACCACTCGAACCATCTCCATGTCCTCCACCCGAACCACTCGGATCTTGATCATGTAACGCAGCATGAATTTCTCGAGGGGGACGAGCGCATCCCCGGGCAAGACAAGGCCTTCGTTTTCCTCCATGAGGTCATTAGGCTCTTCAATCAACAGAGCTTTCTCCCGGGGCAGTTGGCTGACGCTGTCGAGCCAGGTGACCACCCTGAAGCAGCCTAGGTCCTCCCTGTTCGCCGTCGTGGCGCCCAGCTTTTAGACACAAGCCGCGGAGCCGAGAAGAGACACCACAGTAGAGCGGTTCCACGCGTGAGCTGGCACGCATCTGAGTTCGACATGGGCGCGGAAGCGGAGAGGACGCCGCACCGCCTGCAGCTGGCGGTTCCACGGCGAGAAACGAAGGGAAAAACCCCTGCCATCGACTACGCCCGCGGCCACCACGTCTTCACGCACCCTCCGGCTGCTACATACCACGAGGAAGTCCGCCGGCCAGGAGCGGTGCACCGTGAAGTTGTCCTCCCCCCGGGGAACCTGCGCCGCCAGAGCTGCCCCGGCCTCAATTGCAGAGACGTTGGTCCTCTGCCCTGACATGAACGCCACAAGAGCGCAACGCAGAGCACCCTCCGCCGCCACGATTTCGGCCGACCGCGGGATGATCACCGCTTCCAGCTCCGAAGGAGCCTCGCCGCGGCGCGAGGTTGAGGGCAGGTCGCGGGCCTGGCCCTCCTTCCGGCGCGCGTAGCCACTCCTCCCGCGGCTGCTGCGGCTCTGTCCGCCATGGTCACCGCGATCCGCGCGTCCCCCATGGTCGCCCCGACCGTCACGGGCGCCGCGCATGTCGTGGTCACCACGGCCATCCCCACGACCGTCGCCACAGCCATCACGTGCGCCACCACCACTGCGCCCAGTGCGCCCCAGCTGTCGACCACGTGCGTCAGGTGGTTCATTCTCCCGTCCACGCTCGCCGGAGCCACCCTGCACATCCACGCCACCCGGGCCACCACGCCGGCCAAAAACCGCGAGCCAGCAGAACTTGGCAGGGGCGGTGGAGAGCAATGGGGAGAGCCCAGGCGGCACCTCGCCGGGACTCTGTAGGCGCCCCCCCTGGACCGAGGACGGCGAGCGAGGACCCGTCGGCGGCGATGGCGAGGGCGCCGGTTGGACGTGGTCGCCCAGCCTGTCGTGCACGCCACCCCGCCTCTGTCCACGGAGAGCCGGCCGTTGCCCAGTCCCAGGTGCATCTGCGCCCTGCCCTGGACGCGCCTCCCTAGCTCCACCAAGCCTTGGCCGCGCCGCACCGCTCCAAACAGTCCCGCGCGTGGTGCCCCTCATGACGGCACCGCAAGCAGACCGTCAGAAAGGTACAGTCTTTGGAGATGTGGCAGGTGCGCAGGCAGTTGAAGCAGCATCCCGCCAGGTCCGGCGGTAGGTCGTCACGTATGGCGAGCGCTGGGGGGGGGGGGGGGGACGGCCGCCGGCGAGGGGGTGCCGCTGCGCAGCACCTCACAGTACGAGGGCGGGGAGTCTTCCACCTCCGTCAGAGTAGTCTGCCCACCGCCGGGCTTGGGAGGAGGTGGGGGAGGAGATGGACTGGGTTGGGGAGGGGGCCGCCATGCCCAGGTGAGGGAGTGGGGGGGGGGGGGGGATCTGGTGTCCGCCGGCGCCGGAAGGGCGGCCGGTGTGAGGCCATGTACGCCGCCGCCGGGGTAGCGGACGGCGGTAGGAGCGGAGCGGAGCAGACCCTAGCCTTGGTCATCCAGATCAAGGCTTCAGATAGAGAAACAACAGAGAAACTGGGGGAAAAAAGAACTCTACACTGACAGAACAACAACCGTGGTAGTCTAGCCCCTTCTCTGCACATCCTGGAGGATATAACCGTGACATCTCGGACGAGAGCCGAGATGCCCTGCCAAACATGACGGCCCACACTCTTTACAAATATTCGACATAATCTATTTGGCATTGACATTGAATTCCCGGCACTGAGCCTCCGAGACATGGTCCAAATCCCCTACCCCAGGTATAGAAGTAGAATCATTGTGGTGATAGATCAAGGAGATATCAAAGCCAGTGGCATTCGGGACAAAATATTTGATGTCTTCTCATTTCCCGAAACCTCTCGTGCCGAACGAACTATCTGGTAGATAGTCGAGCAAATTTAAGAGGCCATATGTCACGTATTGCTTATGCATGTTTGCATTTCTGTGATTGGAGATAGGTTATGTACGAGGAATACTCAACAAGATGTTATCGTTTCATGGATCCTCCAGAGACGCGTGTGCAAGCGTGCTACCTAGGATTGTCTCAACAAATCAAAATAAGAGAACTAGCTTATAATTCAAGGCCAAATGAGTAATACCACAAAAAAATTAGTAGTATGACTGAGTTTAAAGAATCATACAATTTTGTATGTCCTACTGCAAACATTTAAGTGGCCCATGATTATATACAACATGTTACTTTACTATTGCGCGTCCGTTGGAGAAACCTTTTCTTATCTGACAGTTGTGCCCATGTTTTATCTAGCCCATGCGTTCAGAACACATTCATGTCACATGGACTATTTTCGGGGCACCGAGGCTTTTATTCCTCATTTCTCCTGTTATTATAGCTCTTTAACACAAATGTTAATGATTTTGGTTGGTACGATCTCATATTTTTTGTCCAAAGGCTGCAAGCATGCAATGCTATGTACGACGACGGGTCGATGGGATTGCATACTTTGACATTAAAAGTTCTTTCCCACAGTCCCATTCTTTTTCTAGACTTGGGGGACTGAGGTTGTAATGTTTTGTTGAGCGGTATGCAGTTTTTACACTAGTCATAGTGGGAGTATAATAGTTAGTAACATGTATCTATATGCAGTGCTAACTAGACATTTAGGTGACACGGTATGTTATTAAATGATGAAAGAGTGGATTATGGTAACTAGCTATGTTACCCTAACATCATGCATCCCAAGATAAGATGAGTCTACAAGCTAATAAATGAAGCCTTGTATTAGATCTTTCACAATGGATGTTTCTTAGCGCAGTATCCTAGGTGCTTTGTCTATGTAACATGTCATTTAATAAAGAAAGAGGGTGTTGTTGTATCTTAGCTAAGCTACACCCCTTGCATGGTATCATAGAAAAAAACTTGGCTAGACCAATTACACACATGTATGAGACTAAAATCATTAAATGCAACTCCTTTTAAGAAACACCAACTAAAAAACACTCCATTGTCCTAGTTGTTTTTTAAGTTTTAACTGCTCCTATGAAAACGTGCTAAGAGACCCTCCATTATGAAAGGCCTTATGAAGATGATAACATAGGCTACTAACATATGCACGAAGTTACTCTCCATGAGTAGTCTGACAACCAAGAAGGACTGGCTATACTGAATTGCCCGGAATGGAGTTGATTAGATGTCCCATATCGTCATCGTACATTGAGCGTCTGGCAAGAAGAATAGCTACATTCCCTCGGTCCACCCAAATATAGGTTCGGCGGAATTTTATGAGGATTCCAAAGTTTCGAGAGGGAAGACGTGGCACCCAAGACTACGTGTCGGTGGAGCACCGTGCTAGCTCGATCTCTGTATTGTGGTTGGGTGACAATTTGATGTCACAAACAGAGCCACCAATGTTGAACAATAGACAAGATCATGTCCGGACACCAACTTAGCTAATGCGCATTTGCGCATCACCGTGCCAACTCAACTAGCGGTAAGATAAGTTCAACTACATGTCTCTTGCCTCGTGGCATGTAACTACACAAGGATTTACAAATACAACATCATGGGTGTGTATCAACATTCTGCGAGAAATGTGCTCCATCGTGCTTCCGTGCCCAATGAACTATTTGATTGAGCGCAAACAAAAGGATCATCCAGAACGAACCGTGTCTGTTTGCAGTGTTTCTTGCGATGAATTGAACAGCAGGACACAGCAGTATCGCAACCTTGCATGCATCCTGAAGAGACATACTTCTTACCCAGGATAGTGTCACGACACCAGGAGGCCGGTAGCTTTTAAAGAAAGTAAGGTGGGTGAGACTTGATAGTATGCACAAGGTATTACTGTTACGTGAGTTTTTTATTCTACATTTTTTTTGTAATTAGCACTTAAAGAAAATATCGATAATTTCTGCCATATCAATTTATTTTGTATACAAATATAGTGCACTCGCACATGCTGACATTTCAAATGAGTAATAGTAAATACGCTGAACATTCAAACTGTAGAATATAACAAAGTATATAACCACGCTATTGTTTCTATTGGGTGCTGCAAAATCCTACACCCGGGCAGGCTTGACATAATGGAGGCCATATGGCAAGAAAACAAATAGAATCCCTTTCTGTCCTAAACAACTGAATCTCAATAATTCGACTTATCAAAGTACTATCTTCAAGATGAACTTGTATTTCTCCGTAACATCTTTTTGTTAAACTAGGTGAGCACCGTAAAAATGTCGAGAAAACACCCGGTGATCGACCAACTAACTTTGAGATCGAGGCATCATGCACTTGGGGAGATTGTGATGCCTAAAACTTGCTAATTTTTTCGCTATTCTGTAGTATAACTTATAAATGAAATGATGGAACATAAAAGATGGAATTTGGGATCCTTGGTTTCGCGGCCAACAGCCGTCACCCTGCCTACCCTACCACAGTCCCTAGTTCTCTTGTGGATACACCCTTCAATGACTAGAAACCGTCGATACACTTGTAGCCAGAAGCCACTAAATATGTGAGGGAAAATGTTGGCGCAGGGCATGACTCTGCTGGTGTGGTGGGCCATGCAATCTGGTAGGTTGGGAGGGTTGTAGGAGTACGTGGAGTGTGTGACGGGTGTAGTGTGCCCGTTGCAGGGAGTCAGTGACACAACAGAGTCCATCAACAAGCACACCATGCGGGAAGCAAGGCGGCACAGCCACGACGAAATTGGCAATGGTCTACCCTAATGAATCACCATCCATGGAAATATGGAGGTTATGTTTCCGACAGAGCTGCCGGCTGCACCTTTTCTTTTCCCAATGCCTCTCATGCCTAGTCGAGATCTTGAAAGAAGAGATAATCTCAATATCATCGTTGCGATTGGATCCACCATTGTATTCATGTAGTTTGGAATCACACATCCACCTGAATTTTTACAACATAGTAGGGGCCGTTTAGCTAGCACTTCTATGTTGGAATGAAAGAACGACTTCTACATGGAATAAGTTAGAAGGACTTGATGTGTAGAACCAGGTGGTAGAAATCTGAGGGAGTACAATAGGTGCGTTCATCGGTAGTGGTATAAAATAGGAGATACTATAAATGCACGGGAAGTGGAACTAAAGTTAAGAAACCGGAACACACAAATTATACTCAGGAAGTCCTTGTGAGAAAAAACCACATGTGCATGACGGCGATCCTCACCACACTATGAAACGTGTGTACATATTCGAGGGATATGGAGATGACCTCTGGCCTCATTCTATATGGCACATACATGAGGGGCAGAAACCTAGTTCTTACTTCCTAATCGCCTCCATTATCAAAGAACGTGGCCTAACAGTGCAATAACTCGGACCATATATCATTAGGGTACGAGTGAGAAAAGAAATCAACATGAGGTGAAATATGGTCAGAAACAAGTTAGGATTCTCTAATTTATGTATACTACTCATTAAACCTAGATGAATAACAGTTGATTCTTCGAAAGTTGATATTGTGTTTGAATTAGTTTGATTTTGTCAACGTATTAATATCTGACAAAATGTTCCGTCAGATGTGGGGAACAAACATGAACAGATCATGTAAAAATACTGAAGATCGTAAGGGCTGTTGTGCAAAATGTAGTGTACTTATAAATGAGATTGAGCAGAGGTGGAAGGGTCTGTTTGCGAAGATGTTGCGCATATCTCCATGTTTTGGACACCTTACATAGTGCCTCGACGTGCGCGGGGGGGGGGGGGGGGGGGGGGGAGGGGGGCTTACAGGTGAATTACATTTTTACGCAAAAGCGAACATAGAAACCTGCACATAGCAGTCTCATAAATGTCGTAGCCAAGAAATTCATTCATTGCCTACCTTATATTTATTTATTTCGATAAAGGGTGCTTCATTACTTAAAAGATTTAAGTATTAATCCCAGCCTCTGCATCACTGACATGCACATAGCCACCACATGTCCAAACTGCACGAAATATAATTAAAGTTGAAATACAGAAGACATGACTGAATGCCGCCTAAGCTGGGCCAATCTGTAGATTATCCTTTCATCCATGTCGGGAAAAAGTATCCCACGTTGCGTCCTCTAATCATGTACGCTGTAGTCCCCTAGATAACCCACAAGTGAGGAATCTTTGTTACTCCCTCCATCCAGGTTTATTGGGCTTAATAGGAACAGTATTGCGACCAAGGTGGGATTCTATTGGTGGAGAAAAATCGTATAGATGGGTTGTAATTGCTGATTTCCTCTCATTAACTATGAGGATTAATTACTACTCCGTTACATGAAATGTCATGCATAGGGTAGTCTCATGGATTCATGCACAAAAGGTTGTCACGAGGCTGGTTTTCAGAAATCAAGACAATTAAACCACGAATTAAGTAGCACACCTAGCCTAATTTTTTGGAATTTTTCTAATTCTACTAGTAGCCCAATAAACCTGGATGGAGGAAGTATTAAAAACCTTATCATTTCTATATAACCAAAGTGATCAAATAATAGCTAGTTCTCCCACCGTTAGAATAATTCTAAGCTGGTGATTTATCCCATGTAAGCTGTTCCCAAATATATTGATAACACTATGTGGAGGAGATAAGCCAGAAGCTACTTAGATGATTGATGACCGTAAGTGCACAAATCAATTGTAGCAAGATTCAATGGTAAGAGTATCAAACCACAAAGAGATATTTGGTTAGGATCTTTATGTCCCTCGTCACTATATATCCAAGGATAATTAGAGCTTTCGTTGGTATCAAGTATGAGTGTTTTGAAAGAGTTGTGTTTGGTTACAAAAGAGTAAAGAATGCAGTAAAGTAAAGAAGTGCAGTGAGAGCTTTAATGAACTTCAGTAAGGGGAAATGTTCTCGAGGATTTAGAATCCACCACTAGCATTGGTATTAACTACGAGTAGGATAAATCTGTATTTATTGTTATGACATATGTGGGGAGAGCTTCATAATAAGATGATCCTAAAAAACCATCGGTCATCACATCTCTAAATAACCACTAAAACGATCTTCGGCAACCACCTATGGATCCATTTCAATTAAGGGTTACCCTATGGATATCGATATGAGCTTTGTGAATCTCTCCTTATCCCTAGTGTCCATATGGTAGATCGCCGAACATGATATGTCACTTCACGCCGTACGCAATTCCATACTTCCAAGGGTAGTTCTCTCTCTAGTCCTGAAGGAAAATTTTACGTGGTCGACTTCACATAATATGTAGTTAGAGAACTAACACATAATCATAGCAAAAAGTTATCGATCATCTTCATTTCATATTATAATATTGCTAGCATTTGTCCATCTCCCCAAAGAACAACATAGACTACTCACACATGGAGACAATCAACAATATCATCATAATCACATGGATGGAAAGAAAGTATATGGATGAACTCGAGTACAATTCCACACACTAAAACAAAAGAGTCACGTAGAGATGCTTACCATTGGACGCTTTTCAGTTCGTCCCTATGTCCTTAGTCAAGGCGCGTGTTGGGACGTTTGTTGAGACGCAACACAAATCGTCTAAACGTGAGGGCTTAACACATTACCAGAAATAGAAAATAACCCCCATGTCCCCACACAGGCGGCAACCACGCACGTTTTCCTTCATCTTCCTTACCCGTGTAAAACCTAGGGCCGCCGCCACAGCGCCACTTGATCCGATCGCAAGTGATCCTCTCCAGCAAATTATCCCCTCCGGCTATATCAGGCAGCGTTAATTCTTTGTCTATCAAGACCCAATGGACGAGATACGATTTTGAGGATGTATCGGGCTGCTGGCTTCGATCACATTGACTATGGTGAGTTCCTTCTTGCCGGTTCGATTAACTGTCCCTTGCCGATGGAGTGCTGGACTCGATTAACTGTTCCTTCCCTCATGATTCGATCAACTGCTCACTATTGCCCCTTGCATCCTTATTCCTTTCTACAAGTATATCATCCGGCTCTCCCCTGTTAGATCTCTCAAACCTTTCTTCGCATGTTTCAGATTACTGATTACAGTTCGCCCTTGTATTTGCCCGTTGATCATGGATGTTGATGTAGATTTTCCACATAAGAGAACAAACGAGTCAACCCTTAGAGGGAACCAATTGAATCGACCAGCAAAAAGTAACTTATATTAAAATTATTTTAAGTGCACCTAGAAACATGTGCAGGAACTAATGCTTGGCGTTTTGGATTTATCTACAAGCAGATCAAGTTTTGCTGAACTTATCCGTATGTATGTGTATATGTCTTCTACCGGACTGGAACACTCGAAGATAAAAAATATCTGCTACACAAACGGTATTTACTCTGAGGTATTTTCCATATTAAGTTGCTGTCAAACTGTTAATAGTTTTACTATTTGATTTTTGCTCGTGTAGTTGTCCCTCTACAAGATACATTGTGTGAAGATATTTCAAGCGGGATTGAAGAGCGGAAAGAAAGGCTGCAGAAGCAGTGAACGGGACGGCAAATCCTTTCGAGATCTGATAGATTAGTTTCTGAAATTACATATGGAAATTCTATGTATTACTGAGTCGTGTATCCAAATCTCTATAAGGGTGTACATTTCGCTTGTAATGTACAGTTTCCATCAAAATGATATAATAGATATTTCTCTGTAGTTTGCTGTATTTTTTGTAATGCTTTTTGTTAGTTGATGGATGGATTTTGATTTTAGTCACGTCATCTGCTGATTTGAAGAATACATTAATTTATATAACACAAAATAATATCTATTCAAGAATGCAGTTAATAAAGGGGCTTTGTTTGTAGAGACGATATGCATTAGAATAAACACGCTTTTAAAAACGTCTCATTTTACTTTTAGGACGCTGACAATGCGCCTTTTTATTATTTGATACGGTGCATAAGAGGACGCTCCTATGACGCTTTATAGTAGCGACTTTACAACTGTGTAAAGATGAAATTTAGCGTCTTTAGCCTCTAAAAATAGATGTCTCTACATGATTGTTTTCTTGTAGTGACAATATCAATTGCAATTAGAACTAATAGATATAAGTAAGATGGGGAATAATGTTGGTGATATAGATGCAGTGGTTAATGATGAAGGGGATGATTTCTTGTTCTTCAATGATCCGTTTAGGAGCAAGGATGACGCCTTTATGTAAGTTCCTCCTCCAGATCCCTTTTAGGGATGAAGTTTCGGTGTTTCTGTTGTCTGTGAATGTCGGGTTACAAAATTGGAGTAGCAGTGAGCAGAGTATATGAAGATAAAGATAATGGAAAAATAGGTTGACAAGAGTAAAGAATATAAATCTTTGAAGAGCTACCTCTCAGGACGCCTGATGATTATGCTAAGGGGTGAACTTTCTTTACTATAACTCGCAGGAGGTATGCATATCTATATAGTAATATAGGAGTTTTTTGTAAGACATCTGTGCCACAAATGGCCATTCAATGGTTACACACTAACCCACTGAAAGACTAGGGGGTTACTCTAGCTAGTCTACCTTCACTACATAGCTTACATTGCTTACAAGTATCCTTTAGTCTACCTTCACTACCGGAGGGGAAGAAGCTTCTGCCTTCAAGACTCGATTGTTCCATTACAACAAGATTAACCATAGGGTACAAATGAACACCTTGTTAACTCCACCCTTCTGTTTTGCGGATATGGATGGTTGGCAGCCTTCCCACCATTCACCAAGAGAATCCTCGTGGTTAGGTGCTAGATGTTGGAAACCAATCCAACTCATAGATAGAAGCATACCTCTCGAGCAAAGGGACAACTAATGATGGGATTATTTATGTCCTCTCTCAACCAATCATGGGAAAACCAACCAAAGTTTATGCGTCCTTCAAAATTTATGCGTCCTTCAAAATTTAAGCGGTGACCTTGCTTGGTGTGAACTCGAGATAACAAATTTATGTTCTCCTGATGTTGTATTGATTTATCATCATGATCTACCATCTTCATTGGTTCGTGCTTCTAGGTGTACCAGTTAAAATTGTGCGAACCTTTTAGGTGGGCACTTTAGGAAGACCTCGGAAGGAGGTATATTTTGAATACCTGAACGTATATACTCTCTTCCTAAGAAAATAAATAATTATTTCATTTCCATTTTATAACTGTCATGCACATAAAATAATATATATAAGAGAGCTAAAGAGGAACCAGTTCATATATAACTAAACAGGGAACAAAGTGAACTTTGTGAGACAACAGAGTGAACTTTTTTTTCAATGGGAGCGAACTTTCTTTTTCTCGGGAAAACACAATATTCGAAGTGAACTTTTTAAAATTTCTAGCCATGTCCGAAGTGATCTTTCAAATTATAAAGCGAACTTTTTTAGATGGTAGAGTGAACTTTTTAATTAATGCTTCTGAACTTCTTTTTATCGAACACACTTTTTGGATTTTTTTAGCCTCGTCTGATGTGAACTACCAAATATAACCAGAATTCCTGTTGCGCTCGAAGTGGACTATGTTTCTCTGCAGGGTGAATTTTCTTTCTAATGCATGTGAACTTTCTTTTTATCGAAACACCCTTCTAGTTTTTTTAGTCCCGCCTGAAGTGACCTGTCGCTTTTGAAGTGAACTATGTTTTCCCATAGAGTGAACATTCTTTTTAATGCTTGTGAACTTTAATTTTAGCGAAAATCCATAGTTTTGCTGATATTTTTTTTCAGGACTTTAGCCATGAACATTTTTTTGGCCAACTGGGCAAACTTTCGTTTTTGAACACTTGTCAATTTCTTTTTTTATCAAGCATAGTGAACATTTATTTCGAGCACAGTGAACTTTTATTTTCTTAACACTGTGGATGAACAAACTTTGAAACAAAAATGTTATATGTGTAATAGGTGAACTGCTTTTTTTCATGTGAAACAGAGCTCGGTGGACGTCAGGGATGGAGGCGGGGGCATCGGGATCCAGGGGTAGTTGGTTGGGCCACCTTGGACAGAGGTGTTGCATGCTAAAGTTGTGCGTGAGGCATAGAGGTGGCCGGCGGCAGACGCGCGGGGGCGAAGGGGTGTCTAGCAGCGGCGGAGGAAGGGCGGCGTCGCACGAGGAAGAAGGTGGTTAGGGGGCCGCGGCACGAAGGAGGTATGGCGGCTCGCAGGGCAGAGAGGGAGGCAGGGCGAAGCGCCGCCGGATCGCCCCTACAACGGGGGTGGAGCTCCGAGGGAGGTGCGCAGGGTGGTGCGGGGGTTGGTATGGGCGAGCGGGTTGGGTCGGGTCGGGTGTCTGGTTGGAACCCCAGTTCCTGTATAAGCTATATAGGAACAGTTAAGGGGGTTCCTCTTTAGTCCTTCTCTCTCTATATATATACTAGCAGAAGTGTTCGTGCGTTGCACTGGGGAGACATATCCAATTCGAAAGGAGCTTTTTTTTTGTCGTGCCTCTAGAGCTGTGCGTTTTTGTTATCTTGGCCGAACCTATTCACACCCGTTACAGAGTTGTGTTGCAACTATAGAAATTATCTACACTACCTATATTACCATGATTTGTACAATCGTACCCACTTCCTGTAAGAAAAGATAGATGGATACAATTTGCAGACGATTACAGAGGACTAATGCATATTTTTATTTTTCCAAACCCCTCGTGCAAAATCAGAAATTAGAATAAGACAAAACCAAAAATAAAACACATACACCTCTGACCTAAGAGTCCAAATAGTTTACTACTTGTAACACCCTCGAATCGACCCTATGCAAGTTTCAGCGATTCCCGCCAAACCCGCATAGAAACGATTCAAAGATGCCCACCAAGCACTTGCGTGCGGGTGGAGAATGAAGTAATATCATTACACAATAGTCCACGATGGAACCTACAGAACATATATATACAACAACAACTCAACGAGTCAAGAATACAGTTATATAATACAAAGATCCAAATCACCTTAAAAATGATACAACATCCGAGTACGGATAAGATGCAAATGGGGCTAAGAGCCCTGAAGAATAACCAATGGCGTCCATAACCCTGCCTAGGCCAAGCCGGAAGGGTAACCCTGCTAACGACGTCGATCTCAAACCTGCTAAAACAAAATGGGTGCCGACAAAGGGCAAAGGAAAAAGAGGAGCGTCAGTACTAAGGCCAGTACACGACGAGGCTAGAATTCGGCGGTTCTCGCCTACATAGGTATGGTGAACTGAAGCGGCAGCGCAGCATGCACTAAACAACCTATAGAGACTCGATACATCTGTCGGCTATTAGAGAGGGGTAAGAAAGACTTATTCGGATCCAACCTGATACTAACACCAAACATACCCATCCCGACATTTCCCCCTCGAGACCAAACGAGGAAGTCAAACCGAGGAACTCACACAGTTGGCAGTTTTATTCATTCCATTATAGTTGAAGCACTTACTAGTCAGATATAGATAGCATTAGTCATCCTGATAGCATAAGTAGTGAGCAGTTTTAGTTAACCATTCAGTTGTAGTTGCAGTACTTACTAGTCAGATACAATTAGCATGTGATATCCCAAACCCAGCAGTTGTTGGCACTCTTAGTTCATTGCCTTGGAGTTGTGATACTTAATAGGCAGGTATAACATGACACGATACACTCCAGGTCCACCAGTTGTTGGCACTTTTATTATCCATTCCATTGTAGTGAATCTGATTACTAGTCACATATTAAGTCAAATTTATAGCACTACTTTAGTTATGCTTGTCTATGATCGAGATATTGTGCTTCCAAGTCATCCACAACCGCGGACACGGCTTTCAGAAAGGTTTACCCTGCAGGGGTGCACAAATAGCAACACACACACAATCAACCTCGGAAAAACCAAATCAAAACCCAACGAGGCTTTCACGACAAAGCAATCACAGGATTCATAAAATATTTCAGGGGGCCACCCCACTAAGCTACCCACAACGAAATTGGCCGGCTCCGAGAAGGACCCAGGGTTTGCGGCAATGGTTGTAAATGACCGGGAACCCGAAAGTGTGACTGGGCTTGTCGATACCGCGAAAACACTCCGCATCCAAAACAGTATAGGTGCTCCACGCACAATCGTAAATAAAGTAGTAAAGCATGGCATAAGTACAAGATAGTAATAAAGCCTCAAACTAGTTTGTGGCCCCAAGAAATAAGAAATGAATCAAGCTCTGGCTAAGGAGGATCCATAGGGTCTCTCGGATGTGGATAGTGCGAATAATCAAGGAACATGTATCAAGTACTCGGGGCCTACGGGACACAAGTGGACATGAAAAACCAAATAGCATATATTGCCTACTGGTGCCTCTTTCATTAGTTATCCCAGCAATTTAATAGTTGTATTTAAAGTCATGATCCTCTCCACCGTAAAGCATATGACAATATTCCAACAACTATGTGATACTTCATGACACGGGATCGCACCTGAGCAAGCGACTACGACTCGCAAGACCATCTATCTACCAAACAACAGGTAATAGGAGGTGTCCAAGGCAATATAAATGCTGCACGGAATATATCTGGTACGGAACACTAAAGCATCGCGACACGGATAGCAATAGATCAACAGGAGGAAATAAAGACTATAAATACAAAATAGGTACAAAGGGGGAGAATGCTCACCTGGGAAACACTGTCGAAGATACATGTCCAAAAGACTTGTCGATACTTGCAGCCATTCAATGGCCTAATCCATGAAGAAGCGAACACTAAAAGAAACACCGGATGCACTATTTAATACTACGGCAGAAGAATCAGCATGTTTATGATATGATGTATGACATGGCAGATGCGATGCGACTAGGCAATATTAAGCGGAACCAGGGTCCTGACAACTAATTAGATGGTTCATGTTGTTTAGTTACCCCGCAGTTTAAATGTTGTATGAACAAGACAAAACATGGCATCAGTTCGCTATATATATTAAATGGAGGCGTTAATAGACAGGAATAACCCGCATATGCGCTCCATATTTAATTATGAGGTGAATCTACAAAGTACCCAACCCACAAAATATGTGTGCCATCATGAACAATTTAATATGCAACAAATAGATGTCATATTATAAAAATAGGGGTCTCAGATAAGGGGATCACACATTGGGGTTCGGATCCGGGGATCTTGGGGTTTGACGGAACGGCCTTCGGATCCAGGATCGGTCTCGATCTTCGAATTCCGGGAAGGAGATCTTGAGGTTCCGTGTTCGATGGCGAACTTGAAGGGATAGGGCACCGGCGGTCTTCGTGGCACTTGGGTCTTCGAAAGATTTTGTCGATGGAATATCTTGGCATTGTGTAATTGGTGTCGGCCAACGATGAAATCGGAGCGCACGAATTGGATGGCCACATGATGATCACCACATCCTCGCTTTGTTCCTTCTCGGACACACGTGCAGGAACCAACACAGAGAATTAACAAAAGGAAACGAAACAGAGGCACAACCAACGTCTTTAAACACCACACGGTACACAACTGCAACGATCCAAAGGCACGTGCACGAAGATGAGGCTACTGGGTCAACCTGATCCTTGGCGGAAGGAAGCATCAAGGAAGAAGACGTGCCGGAGGTCACCGGCGATCATCGGAAGCAGGGCACCACGTTGTGGTACTGCAGGTCGACATGAGCTATAGGGACGCCCGCACCACAGCAGGGTCGAGCACAGGGAAGGGCCTGGCGGTGGCGCAGACGAGGCCGAGCAGACACGGGTCAGGACGGCTCGGGAGGAGGTCGATGCAGGTCTCTTGCGTTGCTGCAGGAAGTCATGGGCGAGGTCGAGTTATGTCGGGCGCACGCAGGCCTTGATGCCGAGAAGCTGTAGGAGTCTCCGCGGGAGGGGCCAAGGAGGTCGCGCGAGCGGCGACACGGGCGGAGGGCGAGGCTGTGGTCGGGCGGCGACGGGGAAGGAACACAAGACGCGGCTGGCTCTGCTCGAGGGCGTGGCCAATGAGGCGAGGCAGAGAGGGCAGCGTAGGCGGCGGTGGTGTTGAGCGCGGGAACCAGGGGTCAGCGCGTCGGCGTGCCATCTCTGCTGGCGGCCGGAATCGAAGGAGAGGAGGCGCGACAGAGAGTCTCTGGGTGAACTTGCTAGCGAGGCTCACGCGGCCGCCAAGGCGGCTCTCTGGCGGCGGCGGGCTTGAGAGCGATGAGGGGATAGAGATGGGGTCAGGGGTAGGTGGGGGAGACGGGGATCGAGCGGGGTCAGGGTGTGCGGCTGGCTGGGGAGATCGATGGGGTTCGAGGAGGCAGCGAGAGGAGTGTGCGAGGAAGTGTGTCGGCGGAGTGGTGGGCCAGGGTAGAGCGGCGATGGGAAGGTCGTAGGATTCCCGTGCGCCTCGTTTGGCAGGAAGTCATGCGCGTGTACGCTGGTGTGCGTTGCGTAGCAAGCGTGACAGGGGCAGGGGTTGGGCCTGGGTGTCGATGGGGAGAGGCAAGGCAGGGGTAGGCGGGTGGGTCACACGTCTGCCGCGCGCGAGTGCGTGCGTTTTGCTGGCGGCGGCATGGGGATTAGGGTTAGGGGTAGAACTAGGTTAGGGCTTGCAGTACGGGGTAGTAGGTGGCTAGCTGGGCCTTTTGGCCCGGCCAGCTGCCTCCCCCCAAAAAAAATATTTTTATTTTTACTTGTTTTATTATTAGAAAGGCTTGTATAAATAGTTTTTAGACAAATAAAAGATCCGAAAAGACCGGAGTTATGATTTGAAATAAAGACGAGGATATTTAGAAAACAACTAGGCTTTTAGAAAATAGTTTTAGGCAGACATATGCATGATGACATGACGATGCTCAAATGCATATGATATGATGACATGAGCATGCGATCATGATGATGCATAAAATAAAAATAACACGCGATTTTCTAGTAGTGGTTTTACCGGGGTGCTACACTACTCTTACCTTGTAGACTCAATATCCAAATTGTGCATACATATGTTGGTTAAACAAAGATTCCAAGAAAATAACGGATACCACTTGAAAGTCCATATAACGGTAGTAGATATATAATGCATGAGACCAGCCGGCCATAAGAATCCGGTTAGCTTATACTACTCCTTCTAAAGAGCATCCTATATTGATTTAGTACGTGTTCTCCTTGGCATGCCCGGATGGCCCTACTCATCCCTGTAAATTTCGTGCACGGTACCCGATGCCTATATTTCCTGAGCCAAGTACCATCTCGGTCCACAAATTTCACCATGGACGTGCAAAGCAACATGGCCATGGTGAAGCAGGTTCCGATAAGCGATTTTACTTTAGGGCTGGGAGGGTCCTTCCTTATCAAGCTTTGGAAGAGATCTAACATCGGAATAGCGAACCTTCCGGCCAGCCCATGGCAGCTGCCCGTCATCGGTAACCTAAGCTTCGCAACCCAACCGTGGAGCCGGCGGCGCGCAGGATATTATTCTCCTTGTTGATTTCCGTGGAACTCATTGCTTGCTGATATACATGCAACTTCAAACGTATATAAACCAGTGCAAATTGGTGTAATGTAACGATATGGGACTATTCAGCAAGAATATATCGAAGCTATTTTTATGGATGGATTCGATAGATGGTTCCTAAAATTCTATGACAAACTACTCATGGAGGCTTATAATAGGCCAAAACCATTGAGGCTGAATTGCCTGGGTTGCTCCCGAAGGGCCGAAGTGCATGGGCTGCTCCCGAGCAAAAGGGGTTGACCTCGGATGGGCAGAGGCCACGCTAGGCTGGGTGTGCGGCGCTAGGAGTACACAATGCGGAGCGAATAATTTGACAAAGCGGTTGCAGTGGTGTAATATACCCGAACTGATAGGGGCAAAACCATCCAAAAAAGTATAAGAAGAGGAGAAACAATCTCTAGTGACGTGTGTGGATTTGTTACCATCGGGTGGCTTTGCACCCCTCCCACACCACCACCACCCACACTAGCCACCGTCCGATTTTGTTCCCAAGATTCGTACTAAGGTGTCAGTTGTCTCGTACAATGTGGTTGCAAATCGGTGTGGTACGCTTTGCAGAAGGTTCAGTGCCTAATTTCGCATCGAAACGGCCGGTAAAAAGTCTCAATGATATACTGGCAGCGAGTAGTCAGACCAGGGGCCACCCACCTTATTAGGCATTTCACAATGGGAGGTTCTTGACACGGTATCATAGGCAAATTGATTATGTAGCACTATATTTAACGAGGAGAGATGGTGGTGTTGTATCTTAGCTAACATACAAGTTTTCATGAAACCATTGGCAAAAAAGAATGGCTAGCCCAATGGCATGCCTATAAATCTTCAAAATCATTAAATATAGAGACAACACCTAAGATACAATCCATTGGAAGAGTGGTCTCCTGAGTATTTATTTTGCCTATGATAACGTGTTAAGAAACACTCTATTGTGAAAGGCCTTGCAACAGTGTGTTGGTCGTGCATGCGAGTAATTATTTTGGGACTAGAAAGAAGGCTTGGAGACGGGCACAGCGAGAAGAAACGACGAAGACAGAAAAATTGAAAAAAAAGAAGTAAACGAAAAAGATTGGAGACGTATTAGTGCGCACGATAGGCTATCAGGTGGGATCCTGCCAAACCCAATTCTAGTTCATTTGCAAAAATCTAGTTCAAATTTTTGCTTAAAATTTATACTATTGCAAGGGCACATTAGCGATTAAGAAACATGGGCACCAAAGTTATATCAGTCCCATATAGGTCATCCCCAAACAAATGCTCACTGGGATACCATTTCACGCACAAGGAAATAAATTGCGCTTCTTTCAGAAAATTTCCTTGAAATTACCAGAATTCTACCTCCTGAAACACATCGGCACACTCATGCGGCCGCTCATGATACAAAGTAAAGCTGGAACATTCCAAGCGACTCATTCCTGGCTCTTGCCTTTTGCATGCAGAGATTGCAAGGGGGAGAGTTCGCGCTCACCTCGCAGCATGGTCAAGTCACGAATTGCTTCATCACAAATGCTGAAAATAAAGCCAAAAAGCTTTTTCCAGAAAACAGTGGATTATAAATCACCGTCTACTGCACTTCCTTTCGTCTACCATTTTATTGCTTTTTTATTGTTTCTAACTGGATCGTGAGTCATAGTTGGCTAACTGTCTCTAGACATTGCGAGGTGTTAGAGCATGTCTAACGGGCGTGGTAGAAAGCTGCGCGCTAAAACTAGTTTACAACACGTGTTTGACGATTTTAGAGCGCTAAAACTAGTTTACAACACGTGTTTGACGATTTTAGAGCGTGTGGTAGGCTACAACTGCACCAGGCGCGCTTTAATTCCTCGCCCGGCAAGCAGCGCTGCACCAGGCGTAGCAAAATACGGGGCTGCAAACACATTTTCTCACAAAAGTGCATCAACCGAAGTTCAAACAAACCAAATAAATAGACTAACACTATAATATATTACATAGTTCATAGTTCATACAATAGGCGGAAAATAAAATAGAATAAAAGTCGTCATCATCGTCGTCGATCGAGCTCTTGACGAAGGTAGAGCAGAAGAGGTCAAACCAACGCTCATCATTGTTGCCGATCATCGACAGACTGGCGTCCTACGGGAGGATGAATTCCTGGTGTCGTGCCTTGTCAGCCTCCTCACCGCCCGAGCCACCTTCCTCGCCGCATAGAAGTCGATCTCAGCGTCGACATACTCGGTGAAGTGGCTCTCCCACACCATGTGGTTGATGGCCCAAATATATCGAGCTCGTTGGGAAATTCCAAGAGGAAGGTATGATGAGCACATCAGCAATTTTCCCTCGGTAAGAAACCAAGGTTATCAATTTAGTAGGAGCAAGGAAACACCCCAAAGGTGTAGCTAACTGAACGTTGGCAGGGCGCACTACGGTGCCAGCAGCAACGTGGAGACCTACACAACACAACCACAGAACTTTGCCCCCAACTTGCGATGAGGTTGTCAATCTCACCGATTTTGCTGAAAACAAAGGATTAAATGTATCGAATGGAAGGAAGTAATAGTTTGCAGAAAGTAAACACAAAGCAGTAAACAGTTTGTAGATTGTATGTAAAAGAAAGGATCGGGGTCCATAGTTCAGTAGAGGTGACTCTTCTTAAGATAGATAACATATTGGGTGAACAAATTACAGCGGGGCAATTGACAAATATTAAGAAAGCAATACATGCATATACTAATCATCTTGACTCCATTGGAACTTGATTGGGCATTACAACTTATACATAGACCTACATCCAACTGCATATATGACTAATAATCCACCTTCAGGTTATCATCCGAACTCCCTCTAGTATTACGTTGCAAGAAACAGATTATTGCTTTACAAATTGCGTACAAAGTAAACAATACGATTGTTCTATAAATAAATGATTGTTGTTTTCTCCCTAGTAGCAACAGCACATCTAGTACCTTAAAGATTTCTGTCACTTCCCTAGATTACCAGAGACATGAACCCACTATCAAGCATAAATACTAACTCTTGGAGTTGCTAGCATCTACTTGGCCAAGATAGCTACTAACAACGGAAAGCATGCAAGATCACAAATAACAAATACATGATAGAATCAATAATCAATCTGAAATAGCATCTCAATATCCATCGGATCCCCGCAAACACAACATGCAGAATTACAAATAGATGATCTTGATCATGAACGGAGCTCACAAGATCTAAAAATGAAAGCACAAAGGAGGAGAACCAACCATCTAGCTACTACATGGACCCGTAGTGCAGAGATGAACTACTCACGCATCACACTGGAGGCTTGCACGATGATGAAGAAGGCCTCCAAGGTGAATTCCCCTCTCCGGCGGGGTGCCGGGAAGAGCTTCAGATCCCTCCCGATCTAGCGATGGAGATGACGGCGGCTATAGACTCTTTCGTGGATTTTTAATCGATTACTTAGGGTTTTGGTATCGGAGGCAATATATAGGCGGAAGGAGAGGCTGAGGGGGTGCTGGGGTCGGACAGACCACCCTTTGGCGCGGGCCAGGCCTAGCTGCGAGGCCAGGTGGTGTGGACGGCCCCCAGCCCTTCTCCGTCTCGTATTCTGGCTCCAGATGTCTTCCGGAAAATAGGCACTTTGGCTTTTGTTCCGTCCAATTCCGAGAATATTCATTTTATGATTTTCCTAAAACCAAAAACAGCAGGAAACAGGCAACTGGCGCTGTGGCTCTTGTTAATAGGTTAGTCGAAATCATATGAAAAGTACTCCAAAGTGTGGACAAAACACAAGAAAGTAGATAAAACAAAGCATGGAACATCAAAAATTATAGATACATTTGTAATGTATCAACATCCCCAAGCTTAACTCCTGCTCGTCCTCGAGTAGGTAAGTGATAAAAAGAAAGAATAATTTTTGAGGTGACATGTACCATCAAAGACTTGATCAAAGTATTTGTAAAACATTCAAGACTGTGATCATAGTACTTATATCATAACATGAAAGACAAAGTTCTAGCAATAAGACAAAGAAACTATGATGCAACATGAAAAGGCACAAACAAAAGATTCATGAATAATAATGCTTTGCAAGACATTTGTTTGTTTCATATAAAGAAAATATAGCATAATAGCATTCAGCTTGTCCTTCATAGAGTAGCAAATATAAATGCATAGGACAACTTTAAAGTTCATAAGAGTGGCTAGATATAAATAGTTTAAAACAAGCAATATCAAGTTATGCATCAATCAACTAGTCTTGGGACAATGCACATAGAACTAAGAATGGCCACTATGCTCTCAAAGTAAGTGCATAAAGGTAGAAGGTGGATACTCAATATAATGGTGGAAGAGAGGCCTTCATAGAAGGAAGTAGAGATTCAAGTTTCATAAAGAGCTTCCAAAAATTATGGTACTTATAGCTTTCAGCTCTCATTGCCCCTATCATAAGCATCTTGAAGGTGATTAAGGTTAAAGTGAACAAACTATGGTGTACATGCTTAACGAAGTATAAGTTAGAAATCTCATGTCCCTTGAATACGAGGGCCGCTCCTCATGCTACTCAAGTTTAGTCACCGGTAAGTTCTTGTCATTGTAAGTACATGTGTATCATAGAGAACCGCCAACGGGGGTACCGCTTGACCGATGATACGGAAGAATCCCCATATCAAAATGACAAGGCAAGCAGACAACGAGCATCTCAACAATCTTCTTATTTACCATGGGAATATGATGCTTTTTCTCTCTTTCCTCTTTTCATAATCTCTTTTTTTCTCCTTTTCTCTTTTTTCTCAATATAGGACTCTTTTTTTATAAGAAGAATGCTTCATAGACAGCTCATTATGGTTACACTGCATATTTCCACCATGTCAGCATGGATTAGACCAGCGGCCCAAGCGTTTCTCTAACACATATACATAACTCCATGGACTTACAAGCTCCCCTTTCATTTCACACCGACGGCATCCATAGACAAAAGAGCATGATATCAACTAGGTACAAAGTACCTGTGCAATGTTGAAAGTGTTCCACATGATAGCATGTTTCTGCTAATTGCCAACAAATAAGTGCAAGCATATACAACATAGACGACACAATGGTAAAAGTTTATTAAGGGCAAGAAAAGTAAAGTGTGCCATCAAGTTTGTGAGAGCTTTAATCACTAGTTTTCTCATAACAAGTTTAATCCGGAAGGTAAACAAAAGCATGAATATACTTGGAATAGCATAAGCTAGTAGGTAGGTATGGTGGACTCTTTGGAATAACTTGGTTTAGGGAGTTGGATGGATGAGTGGAACTCATACTTGGTTGTGGAGGCTAGCAAAAAACTGGGAGCGACAAACTAAGAGAGCAATAATGGCCATAATCATGCAGAGCGACAAAACATCATTGATCAAAGCATAAAGTGATACTACAAGTTGAAAACTAAAGGATCATAAAGGCTTATGGTGACTTGAGATAGTCATAACATGGTGTGAGCATGCGCCAAGTCAACCCAAATAAAGCATCAAAGGAGAATACCACTATACTATGCTTTAATTGAAGGGTTTCGTAGTAGAAAACAAAAAAATTCTATCTACGCGAACACTAATACCAGGATCTATACTATGTAGACATAAGTAACGGAGAAGGAATAAAGTATTCATACCTTTGCAGAGAGAGGCGCGCCTTACGCAGGAAGGCGTATATTGATGAAGACGAGCAGCACCCCAAGTATGGTGCCTCCGAAGTTCGTCACACGTCTGGTGTAGGGGACGTCAACCGGGCTCCGATCCAGCCGAGCAGCAAAAGAAGTAGATGTCGGATCGCCGATCACACGACGGTAGTGTGAAGGTGGATCACTCAACTACGAGGTCCTCCCCAATATTATGGGGAAGTCCTCAGCAGATGAGAGAGAGAGAGAATGAGAGGAATGGGTGTCTTCCAAGGGGAGGAGGGGGACCCCTTTATATAGTGGGAGGGGGGCGCACCGCCCAAGGGCCAGGCGGGGTGGGACTAATTCCCACACCCGCCGGCCACCTTGGGGCAGCCGCCAGCCCTAGGTGGGCCCCACTTGGGCGGCCCATTAGCCCTAGGACGGCTGGCCCCCACTCCCTAGGCGCCTTGCCCACTTGGGCCTCCCTTCGGGTGAGGCCCATTAGCAATATAGTGCCTTCAAAAATAAAATATATATTTAATATTAATTCTCCAATTAACATTCAAATATACATATTATATTATCTCTTCACTCCGGAACAACTTACGGACCCCTTTCCAATCTCCATTGGATGTTACCGAAACTATTCCGGTCTCTTTCTCAACTTCTCATATGATGCCTCATCTACCCTAAGCGTCCCTACCCTTAAGCGTGACATCCTTCGGTTCAGAAACACTCCGGACATGATAGAGACCACTCTCATATCAATGATCCACAGAGGGACCTGGATGGCCATGTGACCCCCGTGCGTTTCCGAATACAATCGCTCAAACCGTGAGATATTCGTTCCCCATTCCCTTTGTCACTCGATACCTAATTCATCCGAGATTTGATCTTTGGTATCTGCATACCTTAGTTCGATCTTGTTACTGATGAACTTGTTTTCTCGTTCTTATGTCATTGCATTCTGTTACCTACTCACATGCTTGCAAGCTTCATTAATGCAATGTTACCGAGATGGCCACATGTATCTGTCCGTTACACAGACTAGACAAATCCTGGTATTGATATGTACTCCTCTACGCATCCCTTTAGAAAACTTGAGTGGCACCTTTTTATCACCCTGTTATGAGATGATTCTTGATAACCATCTAAGCTTCTTCCAGAATGGTGATTTGCATTACCTCACAGTCAAAGGATCAGGTTGCGAGGTTCTCTGTGTTTTATCATCAATGGTGAACATTGTAACTAGATCTCATTAAGATATAACGGTCGGATGTTTGTCTATCATGTTATTCACTTATTAACATGACCTCATTGTCAGTTGGCATAAATGCCCATGATCTTGAAACACAGACCATCCTCATGACCAATGAACTAGTTCACTAGAGTTAACTAGAGACACAATTTGTTTACATACCACACGTATATTAACGTTTCGTATTAATACAGTTATAGCACAGTATGAAACGTATTATGAACATATAAGAGATATATCAAATAATACACTTTATTATTTGCCTCTAGGGCATAACTCCTTCAGTCTCCCACTTGCACTAGAGTATAAACAAAATTAGTTTACAATAGGCAGGAATCTAACACCAATGGAATCTCGGTGTTGTTCATGCTTGTCTAGATGGAGAGCTTTCGTCAACGGATCTGCTATATTTAGTTCCGTATCTACTTTGCAAATCTTGACTTCACCTTCGTCAACGTTCTGCCGGATGACGTGAAATCTAAGCTTGATGTGTTTGGCCGTGGAATGAGTTCTTGGTTCCCTTGCATTTGCAACAGCTGTCGTGTTATCACAATAGAGGATAGATCCTATTGCTGAAGCATAGGGGATGTAAGACATCTTTTCTCTATCATCGTCCGTTATAGGACATTGAGTCATACTCAAATTGCAATTCTTCATCATAGGTGTAAAACCCCTCTTGGTGTTTTCCATTTTGAACCTCTTCAAAATCTTATCTATGTAAGTACTCTGACTCAATGCTATTAGGTTCCTTGATCTATCTCTATAGATCTTGATTCCTAATATGTATGCAACTTCACCTAGATCCTTCATGGAAAATTGGTTACTTAAATACGCTTTCACGCTATTCATAAGATCCACATCGTTTCTCATGAGTAATATGTCATCCACATATACTACTAAGAAAACAACCGAGATCCCACTCGCTTTCTTGTAAACACAGAACTCTTGTTGGTTTTGGACAAACCCAAAACTTTTGATCACTTGATCGAAACGTTGGTTCCAGCTCCGAGATGCTTGCTTCAATCCATAAATGGACCGTTGAAGTTTGCATACATTTCTAGCATCCTTAGGATTGACAAAACCTTCTGGTTGCATCATATACAACTCTTCATCAATGTGGCCATTGAGGAATGCAGTCTTGACATCCATCTGCCAAATTTCATAGTCGAAATGTGCAGCAATTGCTATTAAAATCCTGACAGCCTTAAGCATTACTACGGGAGAATAAGTCTCGTCGTAATCAACTCCTTGAATTTGTCGAAAACCCTTTGCGACAAGTCGAGCTATGTGAATGGTCACATTACCATTCGCATCTGTCTTTTTCTTAAAGATCCATTTATTTTCCACGGCCTTGTAGCCTTCTGGAAGATCCACCAAGGTCCAAACTTGGTTTTCATTCATGGATCCTATTTCGGATTTCATGGCTTCTAGCCATTTCTCGGAGTCATCACTATCCATAGCTTCTTTGTAGTTTGGAGGTTCTTCCTGATCATCTAAGATGACAGACATTACAAGGTTACCGTACCAATCTGGAGTGGCACCAACCCTTGTAGACCTACGAACCTCAGGAGTTTCGATGTCATTGTTTTGATCAGCATCAACAAGCTCTTCTTCCATACTGGAGAGCGGTTTCGGAACAGCTTCCGTTGCGCTACTCGGAATACGGAGAGAAGGGTCAACAATTTCATCTAACTCAATTTTCCTTCCACTCACTCCTTTTGCAAGAAACTCCTTTTCGAGAAAGGTGCCAGTTTTTGCGACAAACGTTTTGCCTTCGGCTTGGTTGTAGAAAGTATACCCAACGGTTTCCCTTGGGTATCCCACAAAGATACATTTTTCCGATTTGGGTTCGAGTTTGTCAGGCTGCAGTTTCTTAACGTAAGCCTCACAACCCCAAACTTTCAGAAATGACAACAATGGCTTCTTGCCATGCCATATCTCATATGGGGTTGTCTCCACGGATTTGGGTGGTGCTCGGTTTAAAATAAAAGCGGCGGTTTCTAACGCGTATCCCCAAAAAGACACAGACAAATCAGTTAAAGACATCATGGACCATGCGCTATCCAATAGGGTTCGGTTACGACGTTCCGATGCACCATTACGCTGTGGTGTTCCGGCTGGCGTAAGCTGTGGTTGATACATTGCAAATGTATCTATAATTTTTGATGTTCCATGCTTAGTTTTATCTACTTTCTTGTGTTTTGTTCCAACTTTGGAGTACTTTTATTATGATTTCTTGGACTAACCTATTAACAAGAGCCATAGTGCCAGCTGCCTGTTTTCTGTTGTTTTTGGTTCCAGGAAAGTCAGAAAATGAATATTCTTGGAATTGGACGGGACAAATGCCAAAGTGCCTATTTTTCTGGAAGGGATCAAGTGCCAGAATACGAGACATAGAAGGGCTGGGGGCCGGCCACACCACCTGGCCACGCGGCCAGGCCTGGCCCGCGCCAGGGGGTGGTCTGGTCGACCCCAGCACCCCCTCGGCCTCTCCTTCCGCCTATAAGTTGCGCTCGGGACGAAAACCCTAAGTACCCGATCAAAAATCGACGAAAGAGTCTGTAGCCGCCGTCGTCTCTGACCCTAGATCGGGGGATCTGAAGCTCTTCCTGGCACCCTGCTGGAGAGGGGAATTCACCCTGGAGGCCTTCTTCATCACCATGCAAGCCTCTGGTGTGATGCGTGAGTAGTTCATCCTTGGACTACGGATCCATGTAGTAGCTAGATGGCTGGTTTCTCCTCCTTTGTGCTTTCATGTTTAGATCTTGTGAGCTTTGTTCATGATCAAGATCATCTATTTGTAATCCATACATGTTGTGTTTGCGGGGATCCGATGGATATTGAGATGCTATTTCAAATTGATTATTGATTCTATCATGTCTTTGTTATTTGTGATCTTGCATGCTTTCCGTTGTTAGTAGTTATCTTGGCCAAGTAGATGCTAGCAACTCCAAGAGTTAGTATTTATGCTCGATAGTGGGTTCATGCCTCTGGTAATATGCGGAAGTGACATAAATCTCTAAGGCACTAGATGTGCTGTTGCTACTAGGGAGAAAACAACAATCCTTTGTTCGTAGAACAATCGTATTGTTTACTTTACACGCAGTTCGTAAAGCAATAATCTGTTGCTTGCAACTTAATACTAGAGGGGGTTCGATGATAACCTGAAGGTGGATTATTAGTCATAGATGCAGTTGGATGGCGGTCTATGTATTATGTTGTAATGCCCAATCAAGTCTCAAAGGAGACAAGATGATTAGTACATGCATGTATTGCTATCTCGGTGTTTTTCAATTGCCCCGCTGTAATTTGTTCACCCAGCATGGTGTCTATCTAAGGATAGCCACCTCTAGTGAACTATGGATCCTGGTCCTTCTACTTTACATACAATCTACAACTGTTTACTGCTTTGTGTTTACTTTCTGCAAACTTTTACTTCTTTCCATTCGATACGTTTAATCCTTTGTTTTCCGCAAAACACGGTGAGATTGACAACCTCATCGCAAGTTGGGGACAAAGTTATGTGGTTGTGTTGTGCAGGTATGCATGTTGCTACTAGCACTGGTAGTGCGCCCTGCCAAAGCTCAGCTAGTAACACCTTTGAGGTGTTTCCTTACTCCTACTGGTTCGATTAAACCTTGGTTTCATAACTGAGGGAAACTTGCTGCTGTGCTCATCATACCTTCCTCTTGGGGTTCCCAACGAGCTCTACATCAACACCGCGCACCAAGCACTTTTCTGGGCGCCGTGCATTGAGCCATCAGTGGTATAATCCCACAGTCCTTCAAGTGCATGTTAAACTCATAACTCAAATACTCGCCTCCTCGATCCGAACGAAGGTGCTTGATTTTCTTGTTAAGTTAATTTTCTACCTCTTTCTGAAATTCCTTGAACTTTTCAAAGTTTTAGACTTGTGCTTCATTTATTAGATATATCCATATCTGCTCAAGTCGTCAGTAAAGGTAACAAAGTAACGATAACCATTGCGTGTTGAGACACTCATTGGTCCACATACATCCGTGTGTATGATCCCAAGTAGGTCTACAGCTCTCTCCATTATACCGGAGAATGGTGTCCTGGTCATCTTGCCCATGAGACATGGCTCACATGTATCAAGGGATTCAAAATCCAATGATCCAAGAAGCCCTTCTGAATGAAGCTTCTTCATGCGCTTTATGCCAATATGACCAAGACGGCAATGCCATATGTACATGGAATTATCGTCACTGTGCTTACAATGTTTAGCATCAACACTATGGATGTGTGTATCACAATCAAGATCAAGTAAGAATAAACCATCACGTACAAGTGCTTGAACATAGAAAACATCATTCATATAAATTGAACAACCATTTGTTCCTGATGTAAACGAATAACGGTCTTGCAACAAGCAAGACCTACTCACAATATTCATACTCAGTGCGGGTACATAATAGCATTTATTCAAAATCAACAATAATCCTGACGGTAGACGCAGATGCAGGGTGCCGACGGCCATCTCTTCGACTTTCGAACCATTGCCGATGCGCATCGTCACCTCGTCCTTCCTTAGGTGCCTCCTACTCTGCAGATCCTACTGAGAGTTACAAATGTGAGCAACAGATCCAATATCAAATACCCAGGTGTTACTCCTGGCGCTTGTAAGGAATACACCAATAACATGTATATCATATATACCTTTGTCCGGAATGGCTATCTTGCCAGTTCGTTTGTCTTCAAGGTATTTGGGGCAGTTGAGTTTCCAGTGCCCATCCCCTTTGCAGTAGAAGCACGAAGTGTCGGGCTTAGGGCCAGGCTGGGCAGCCTTTGAGGTGCTGGGAACAAACTTGCCATCCCTCTTAGGCTTCTTACCCTTGCCTTTTCCCTTTTGCCCCAGTTTCTTAAAGTTGGTGGTCTTGTTGACCATCACCACCGTGTGCTCCTTCTTGATTTCAACCTCAATAGTTTTGAGCATGGCGAACACCTCAGCAAGGGTATTAGTCATCCCCTGCATGTTGTAGTTCATCACAAAACCCTTATAGCTAGGAGGCAGCGAATGCAGCACCCTATCTATAGCGAGTTCCTCCGGGATTTTGCATTCCAAGGCGTTTAAGCATTTAATGTAGGCAGACATTTTGACCACGTGCTCACTAATACTGCTGTGCTCTTCCATTTTAGCAGAGAAGAAGAGCTCGGAAGCATCATACCTCTCTGCACGAGCCCGTGGAGCAAAGACGGCCTTGAGATCCTCAATGATCTCAAAAGCATTCATCTTCTCAAAACGCTTTTGAAGCTTCGGCTCCATGGCATAGAGCATTCCACTCTGGATGAGGGAGAAATCATCCGCCTTGGACTGCCAGACATTCTTTTCGTCCTTAGAGGCAGAATTTGCAGGCTTAGCCGGAAGCTCAGCCTCGATGACATAAGTCAGCTTGTAGGGGACTAGGAGGATCCTAAGATTGCGGAACCATGCGGTGAAGTTGGTTCCATCAGTTTTCAGCTTGTCCTTCTCGAGGAAAGTGCTAAGGTTGAAGGTGGGTGGGCGAGACATCTACAAAGGATTTGCAAAGTGTTTAGACTATGTTCATAATAATGAGTTCAAGTTTTAACTAAAAGAACTCCCACTTAAACGAACATCCCTCTACTCGTTCAGTGATCACATGATCCCTATCCTCTGCACCTCCCTCGATCGTCACGGCCATTAGTGCAGTATCAAAGGTGGACATTCCTTAATGTCGATCACATCAACCATGTGATTCATGCTCGACCTTTTGGTCTCTTGTATTCCGAGGCCACGCTTCTCTAACGTGCTAGGCTCGCCAGTCCTAACTCGTGTGTATTTGAAGTGCAACATGGCTTACAACCACTGTATGCGAACGTAGATATGTTTGACACCCATGCCTATAACCCTGGATCGCCTCATACCGAAGAACTTTCGTGGTGGTGCACACACAAGGGGAATACGATAACTGGAATACTATGAGGGATTATCTTATTATGCTACCGTCTAGTAAGTATACTAGCACAATAAGAAATACTTCCAAAGTGAAGTGCTATTACATGGTTATAGCTCTATGATTATCATCAATAGCTTCAATGAGAGTTTCACAAACTTGTCATTGTCATGTTAACATAATACTTGCCCCTATGCATTAATAAAGATAGACGCTTCTATATTAACTATTGCATGTTTTATGCGGCTTTAGGGCTTTTGTAGTAGAACCCTTTCCCACCTACGAACGTTGAGCCACAACATGGATTCGATGATTGCCGTTCTTCTTCCCTTTTCAGGGCCGTCCAGTGTCAATGCCATATCAACTACTGTAGAGAGACATACACCCCCCTAAGCCACTTTGATATGTGGACCAGTCTCGTGAATCACCACGTGAGGTTGGTTGGGGGCCGCTTCATCAAACAGTGCCACGATATGAACAATAACACAAAAGAGGGTAGCAACTAGAGAATCAGTGCCCACATATTGCTATGTGTTCTATCCATACGACATGTCTACCCATAGACCTGCCCTGATACCACTGAAGGGTTCCGTAGCAGAAAACAAAAAAATTCTATCTACTCGAACACTAATACCAGGATCTATACTATGTAGACATAAGTAACGGAGAAGGAATACAGTATTCATACCTTTGCAGAGAGAGGCACGCCTTATGCAGGAAGGCGTATATTGATGAAGATGAGCAGCAACCCAAGTGTGGTGCCTCCGAAGTTCGTCACACGTCCGGTGTAGGGGACGTCAACTGGGCTCCGATCCAGCTGAGCAGTAGAAGAAGTAGATGCCAGATCGCCAATCACACGACGGTAGTGTGAAGGTGGAGAACTCAACTACGAGGTCCTCCCCAATATTATGGGGAAGTCCTCAGCAGATGAGAGAGAGAGAATGAGAGGAATGGGTGTCTTCCAAGGGGAGGGGGACCCCTTTATATAGTGGGAGGGGGCGCACCACCCAAGGGCCAGGCGGGGTGGGACTAATGCCCACACCCGCCGGCCACCTTGGGGAAGACGCCGGCCCTAGGTGGGCACCACTAGGGCGGTCCATTAGCCCTAGGCCGGCTGGCCCCCACTCCCTAGGCGCCTTGCCCACTTGGGCCTCCCTTCGGGTGAGGCCCATTAGCAATATAGTGCCTTCAAAAATAAAATAAAATATATATTTAATATTAATTCTCCAATTAACATTAAAATATACATATTATATTATCTCTTCACTCCGGAACAACTTATGGACCCCTTTCCGATCTCCATCGGATGTTACCGAAACTATTCCGGTCTCTCTCTCAACTTCTCATATGATGCCTCATCTACCCTAAGCGTCCCTACCATTAAGCGTGACATCCTTCGGTTCGGAAACACTCCGGACATGATAGAGACCACTCTCATATCAATGATCAACAGAGGGACTTGGATGGCCATGTGACCCCCGTACGTTTCACGAATTCAATCGCTCGAACCGTGAGATAGTCGTTCCCCATTCCCTTTGTCACTCGATACCTAATTCATCCGAGATTGGATCTTTGGTATCTGCATACCTTAGTTCGATCTCGTTACTGATGAACTTGTTTTCTCGTTCTTACGTCATTGCATTCTGTGACCTAGTCACATGCTTGCAAGCTTCATTAATGCAATGTCACCGAGATGGCCACATGTATCTGTCCGTTACGCAGACTAGACAAATCTTGGTCTTGATATGTACTCCTCTACGCATCCCATCGGAAAACCTTGGTGGCACCTTTTTGATCACCCTGTTACGAGATGATTCTTGATAACTGATGTCTACGCACTTCTATTCTTATAGATAGTTGTTGGGCCTCGAAGTGCAGACGTTTGTAGAACAGCAGCAAGTTTTCCCTTAAGTGGATCACCCAAGGTTTATCAAACTCAGGGAGGAAGTGGTCAAAGATATTCCATCTCAAGGAACCCTGCAATCAAGATACAAGAAGTCTCTTGTGTCCCCAACACACCCAATACACTTGTCAGGTGTATGGGTGCACTAGTTCAGCGAAGAGATAGTGAAATACAAGTGGTATGGATAATTATAAGTGGTAACGATGCTAGAAAATAACTTGAAGGCGTGGAAAAGACTAAAGGCAAACTGAAATAAGGATGGAAGCAAGCAAACATGTAACAGATCTAGTAGCAAACGAAGTATCAATGCTTAGAAACAAGGCCTAGGGATCTTACTTTCACTAGTGATCACTCTCATAAAAATATCTTCTCTTTATGATACTACTCTTAACTACTCTCTGGTTGGACACTCTAATCGATGGTAGGGCTATAACAACACTCCTCAAAGTAAGTCTTTCCCATCTAGAAAACCCCACACTGTCACCTTGAGTACTAGATAGGTCCAACAAACACCACAATTTCATAAAGACATCCAACTCCAAATATAACTCATAATATGTATTTGTAATCTCTAGCCTAAGTGCCACCATGGTGAGCACGATGTCACTTTCACACACATGGGGAGAGCATAGATCTAATAAAGCACTTGAGTAGCAAGGTTGATCTACAGATTACAAGCTCATGATCTCAATAAGATCATGCATAGAGAGAGAGATGAACACATAGCTAGCGGTAGAACCCTTAGCCTCGAGAGAGAACTACTCCCTCCTCATCATGGGAATCAGCAATGGTGATGGAGATGGCGGTGGAGATCGATGGAGATGGCTCCCGGGGCACTTCCCCGTCTCGGCAGGGTGCCAGAACAGAGACTTTCTGTCCCCCGAATCTCCTTTTCGGTGGCGGCAACGCTGCGGAACTTTTCGTGGCTGGAGGCTTGACGTTTTAGGGTTTTGGTATCGGGAGGCTCTTATAGGCAAGAGGGGAGACCGAGGGGGTTCCAGGGGGGCCCACACCACCTGGTGGCGCGGGTAAGGCTAGCCCGCGCCTGGGGGGGAGGGGTGTGGCCAGGCCCTGGCCCTGCTCTGTCTCGTATTCTGGCTCCATGAGTCTTCCGGTAAAATAGGAACTTTGGCTTTTGTCCCGTCCAATTCCGAGAATATTGATTTTCTGACTTCCTGGAACCAAAAACAGTAGAAAACAGGCAACTGGCACTGTGGCATCTTGTTAATAGGTTAGTCCAAGAAATCATATGAAAAGTACTCCAAAGTGTGGACAAAACATAAGAAACTAGATAAAACCAAGCATGGAACATCAAAAATTATAGATACATTTGTAATGTATCAATATCCCCAAGCTTAACTCCTGCTCGTCCTCGAGTAGGTAAGTGATAAAAAGAAAGAATAATTTTTTAGGTGACATGCACCATCAAAGACTTGATCAAAGTATTTGCAAAACATTCAAAGCTGGGATCATAGTACTTCAATCATAACATGAAAGACAAAGTTCTAGCAATAAGCAAAGAAACTATGATGCAACATGAAAAGGCACAAACAAAAGATTCATGAATAACAATGCTTTGCAAGACGTTTGTTTGTTTCACATAAAGAAAACATAGCATAGTAGTATTCAGCTTGTACCTCAATAGAGTTGCAAATATAAATGCATAGGACACCTTCAAAGTTCATAAGAGTGACTAGATACAATAGTTTAAAACAAACAATAACAAGTTATGCATCAATCAACTAGTCTTGGGACAATGCACATAGAACTAAGAATGGCCACTATGCTCTCAAAGTAGGTGCATAAAGATAGAAGGTGGAGACTCAATATAAAGGTGGAAGAAAGGCCTTTGTAAAAGGAAGTAGGGATTCAAGTCTCATAAAGAGCTTCCAAAAATTATGGTACTAAAAGCTTTCAGCTCTCATTGCCCCTATCATAAGCATATTGAAGGTGATTAAGGTTAAAGTGACACAACTAAGAGGATATGCTTGACAAGTTATAAACCGAAATCTCATGCCCCTTACTTACGAAGACCGATCCTCATGCTACTCAACTTCAGTCACGAGTAAGCTCTTGTCATTGTAAGTACATATGTATCATAGAGAACCGCCAACGGGGTACCCCTTGCACATGATACATGAGCTATCCCATAATCAAAATGACAAGGCAAGTAGACAATGAGCATCTCAGCGATCTTCTTATTTACCATGGGAAAATGGTGCTTTTCTCTCTCTTTCCTCTTTTCATAATCTCTTTTTTCTCAATATAGGACTCTTTTTTTATAAGAAGAATTCTTCGTAGACAGCTCATTATGGTTACGCTGCAGGTTTCCACCATGTCAGCATGGATTAGATCGGCGGCCCATGCGTTTCTCTAACACACATACAAACTCCATGATCTTACAAGTTCCACTTTTATTTCACACCGCCGGGATCCATAAGCAAAAGAACATGATATCAACGGGGTACAAAGTACAAGTGCAATGTTGAAAGCGTTCCCCATGATACATGGTTCTGCTAATTTCAACTTATAAAGCGCAAGCATATACGCAACAAAGAAGGACCCAATGGTTCAAGTTTATTAGAGGCAATAAAGTAAAGTGTGCCATCAAGTTCGTGAGAGCTTTAATCACTAGTTTTCTCATAACAAGTGGAAGGTAAACAAAAGCATGAATGTACTTGGAATAGCATAAGCTAGTAGGTAGGTATGGTGGACTCTTTGGAATAACTTGGTTTAGGGAGTTGGATGCATGAGTGGAACTCATACTTTGTTGTGGAGGCTAGCAAAATACTGGGAGCGACAAACTAAGAGAGCAATAATGGTCATAATTATGCAGAGCGACCAAACATCATTGATCAAAGCATAAAGTGATACTACAAGTTGAAAAGTAAAGGATCATAAAGGCTATGGTGACTTGAGATAGTCATAACATGGTTTGAGCATGCGCCAAGTCAACCCAAATAAAGCATTAAAGGAGAATACCACTATACTATGCTTTAATATGCTAAAACAACGCATGATTCATCCAAGGCACATTAAGAAATCTCAATTGTTTATAACAAGTCATGCTAAAGCAAAGAATACTAAGAATAAAGCCAAAACAATATCAAGCATGGCATGACAAAGCATAGGCCACAGTCAAAAACAAGCTCTTTTTACCACATAAGCATGAACTTTTCTACTCTTTTCCAAACCAAACCAAACTATTTGAAAACCAATGTATGAAAGAGGGGGGTACAACCAATTTATTCAAAAAACTAAGCAAACTAAAAACCAAAACGAAAACGAAAAAGAAGACGCTCCAAGAACAACACAACTGTGCATGAAACAATAAAAATGAAGTGTTCGGAAGAAACCTGGAATTTTTTATTGATGAAGAGGGGGATGCCTTGGGCATCCCTAAGCTTTTACGCTTGTACTTCTTGGATATTTCTTGGGGTGACACGCGTGGCATCCCCAAGCTTGAGCTTTAGTCCACCTTTCATCTCATTACTCATTCCTTCCACACACCTGAAAAAACATTCATACAAAACTTCACACAATCTCATTAGCAACATTAGTGCACTCAAGATAAATAAGTCTCAAGGTTCAGTTCTAACACCAAATAAACTTCCATTAGAACACTAGCTACTGTAGCACTTCCCTCAATAAGCGCAATTCCCCAAAAGAACTCAAGAAGGAACCAACAAGAAGCAAATGCAGAAAATGGCAGAATTCTGTCAAAACAGACCAGCAGGTAAATACGAATTTTTGCGAAGACCTTCTGTTGCTCAACTCAAAAAGTGTTGAACTAACTAAAGTTAGATAACAACCTGGGGAAGAAGCACAAAAATGTACAGCTCAATGCGAAATACAGAGCTCTCTCACGAATATTTACGGTGAAGCCCAAAAATCTGTTTCGAGACAGCAACTTTTCCAATCATTACTTCACTCTCATTAGAGGTTACTCTTGGCACAAAAAGCGAATAAAAAGGATAAGGAGCGGTTATTACAGAGGTAATAATTTTCAAGACTCATCTAAAACTTTTGGGTTATCTCCCAATAAGTACTTTTCTTTAACGCCTTTAAGTTACACATGATAGGTTGAGAAGATGCTCACATAAGACATATGAATTGAAGTAAAAGAGAGCATCAAGAAGCAAATTCAAAACGCATTTAAGTCTAACCCACTTCCTATGCATAGGAATCTTGTAAAGAAACAAGTCATGAAAGCACAAAACAACAAGCATAGGAATGCAAAACAAGTGCAACTTCAAGACTTTCAACATAAAGAGGGGAAAGTTAATATTATGGAGATGCATAAAACCAAGTTTTCCTCAATCATAATAACTTTCAGTAGAATCATGAATAAAAGTAACAATATAACTATCACAAGAAACATTCTTATCATGAGCCACATGCATAAAATAATTAATACTCCCCACATAAACATAGTCATTCTTATTGATTGTAGTGGGAGCAAATTCAACAAAATGGCTATCATTATTATTTTCATCACCATAATCATCAAATATAGGAGGCATATTGTAATCATAATTAATTTCCTCCTCAATAGTAGGTGGACTGAAAATATCATAATCATCATTGCAATCATCATAAGCAATAGAATAGTTATCTTCCCAAGTGTAAACATATCATCATTGGAAGGATCATGGATAACACTAAAAGTATAGCAATTATTAATATCATCATTTTCAGAATTGGTACCAAAGAGATTTTCAATATCTAAAGAAGTGTGCTTTTCCCAATCATGATAACTACTATAGGTAACAGGCATAGGAACATCATCGGGTTCAGACTCATCAAAAACTATAATAGGAGCAACATGCTTAGGGGAAAATACTGTTTCCTCTCTCCTTTTACTCCTCCTTTTCTTCTTTATCTTCTTATCTTTAGGAGGGAGAGGCTTGAAAGGAAGCTTCTCCATATACCCTGGTTCATTGCTAGAGACAATAGAAGAAACTTTGGAGGATTCCTTATTTTCATTAATAAGATCAAAACACATATTAGTCCTATCATATTTTGGTAAAATCTCATCTTCTATAATATTTTGTATGTAAGTATTTGTGTGACAATTATCAACACAATAAAGATGACAACCATGCAGGACACTATTCATATCAAAAGCACCCATATCTACCAAAGAAGTTTTTCTTGATAACTCTTCACACCCCAAAAATAATGTAAGTTCATCATGCTGATTAGGAGTGATCATGTCATCACAATACAAACTTGCAGTACTCATTGGATTAGAAGGGCTATTATTATGGCCTGAGCATTGGAAATTGAAATGACCCACTTCAAAGCAAAGTTCACAAATAAAAGGATAGAGGGCACAAACCTTTTTACCAAGATCATTTAGAGCCCTATACCACATTCTAGTTTTTTCATTCCTGTGGGTGATACAATATTCTTCTTCAATTTGATTATTCTCACAAGGCCTATGTATTCCACAAAAATTAACATGCTTATAAGAAATAGTACTTTTAGAGGTTTGAGCCATGTTTATTGCTATCATTAATAACAATTTCATTTTCCATGCAAGTGTCTTTAAAAGGCTCATGATACATGTCCCACTTTTCTTTAGGAGCATTAATATGAGAAGCAAAGGTTTTAAAACTATCAATAACAATTTGAGGATCAAGACCATATTTAGCACTAAGCTCTTGAAAATCAGCAGTTTCAGCAAAAGACTTAATGCAATTATACTCATAGTTTATACCTGGTTCTTTACCTTTGTAATAATATCAAGCATGGCATGAAAAAGCACATGACACAGTAAAAACAAGCTCTTTTTACCAATTAAGCATCAACTTTTCCTACTCTTTTCCAAACCAAACCAAACTATTTGAAAACCAATGTATGAAAGAGGGGGTCCAACCAATTTATTTAGCAAACTAAGAAAACCAAGCAAACGAAAAACCAAAACGAAAACGAAAAAGAAGACACTCCAAGAACAACACAACTATGCATGAAACAAATAAAAATGAAGCGTTTGGAAGAAACCTGGGATTTTTATTGATGAAGAGGGGGATGCCTTGGGCATCCCCAAGCTTTGACGCTTGTACTTCTTGGATATTTCTTGGGGTGACACGCGTGGCATCTCCAATCTTGAGCTTTAGTCCATCTTTCATCTCATTACTCATTCCTTCCATACACCTTAAATTTTTCCTTCATACAAAACTTCACACAAGCTTTATTAGCAACATTATTGCACTCAAGATAATAAGTCTTTAGGTTCAGTTCTAACACCAAATAAACTTCCATTAGAACACTAGCTATAGAAGCACTTCCCTAAAAAATCTCAATTCCCCAAAAGAACTCAAAAAGGAACCAACAAGAAGCAAATGCAGAAAATGGCAGAAATCTGTCAAAACAGACCAGCAGGTAAAGACAAATTTTTTCGAAGACCTTCTGTTGCTCAAAACAAAAAGTGTTGAGCTAACGAAAGTTAGATAACAACCTGGGTCAGAAGCATAAAAATTCACGCCTCAAAAGGACATTCAGAGATTTTACACGAATTTTTACGGTGAAGCACAGAAATCTGTTTCCGGACAGCAACTTTCCCAATCATTACTTCTCTCTCATTAGAGGTTACTCTTGGCACAAAAAGCAAATAAAAAGGATAAGGAGCGGTTATTACTTAGGTAATAACTTCCAAGACTCATCTAAAACTTTTGGGTTATCTCCCAATAAGTACTTTTCTTTAACACCTTTATGTTAGGCATAAGAAGCAAGTAAAAGAATCAAGTGTTCTCAAATGAAGAAGCATTAAGACCAAATTTTGTTTTCATAGGAGAGGCAAAAGAAATTTTCTCTCTCTTCTTAGGGAACTGTTCTATACCTTTCTTGAGTGGGAGTTGATATTTAATGGTGCTTTCTTTCATATCAATAATGGCACCCACAGTTCTAAGAAAATGTCTTCCCAAAGTAATAGGACAAGAAGCATTGTATTCAACATCCAAAACATAGAAATCAACGGGGACATAAGCATTGTTAACCATAATAAGAACATCATTAAGACTCCCCATGAGTTTCTTTTTAGCATTATCATCAAGTGGGACATTCAAATAACAATCTTCAAGTGGAGGCAAATCAAGCATATCATAAATCCTTCTAGGCATAATAGAAACACTACTATCAAGTTCACATATAGCTTTGAAATCAAGGTCATTCACTTTCATATCAATGATGGGTTCCCAACCATCTTCTTGTTTTATTGGAATAGAAGCTTTATGTTTCATCTTTTCTTCTTTGACCTTTATGAGAGAAGAAGTAATGTGTTTCGTAAAGGCCATGTTCATAGCACTAGCATTAGGACTTTTAGCAAGCTTTTGTAAGAACTTAATAACTTCAGAGATGTTGCAACCATCAAGATCAAAATCATAATTATCATCTAAAGTAGTAGAACTATTACTAGCCTCAACACTAGTGGTGGTGATAGTAGACACACTAATGTTTCTAGAAATTTCATCTTCTCTTTCCCACTTAGTATGTAATTCAGCTAATATTCTAACATTTTCATCAATTCTCACTTGTATGGCATTAGTAGCTGCAAAGGGATTCTCATTAATTTCAGGTTTAGCAGCCATTTTATTAATCAAAGAGGATTGAGCTTCAGACAAAGATGATATATTTCTTTCAACGTTAGAAAGTTTCAATTGTAAACTAGGGATTTCCCTATTTAGACTTTCAAGTTGATGGCTAATGTTCTTTAGAATGGTAGATTGTTCCTCCATAGTTTTAGTGAATAATTTATTTTGCTCATATTGCATTTGCATGAAGTTTTTAGTGGCTCTTTCAACTTCTAAAATTCTTCCCTCACTAGGTGCTCCAGGTTTGCCATTATAGCCATAAGTATTATTAGGAGGATATGGCCTATAATTGTTATTACCATAAGCATTGTTGCTAAAATTATTATTTCTTATGAAGTTCACATCAACTTGCTCTTCTTGAGCAACCAAAGAGGCTAAGGGAACATTATTTGGATCAATATGGGCTTTCCCATTAAAAAGCATAGACATAATAACATCAATCTTATCACTCAAGCAGGAGGTTTCCTCAACAGAATTTACCTTCTTACCTTGTGGAGCTCTCTCAGTATGCCATTCAGAATAGTTAACCATCATATTATCTAGAAGCTTTGTTGCAGCACCCAAAGTGATGGTCATAAAGGTACCTCCAGCAGCAGAATCCAATAGGTTCCTTGAAGAATAGTTCAATCCTGTATAAAAAGTTTGGATGATCATCCAAGCAGTCAGTCCATGAGTGGGACAATTCTTTACCAAAGATTTCATTCTTTCCCAAGCTTGAGCAACATGTTCATTATCAGATTGTTTAAACTTCATTATTTCACTTCTCATAGATATAACCTTAGCAGGTGGATAGTATTTTCCAATGAAAGCATCTTTGCATTTAGTCCAAGAATCAATATTATTCCTAGTTAAGGAATTCAACCATTCTTTAGCTTTTCCTCTCAAAGAGAAAGGAAACAATTTCATCTTAATAATATCACCATCTATATCCCTATGCTTTTGCATCTCACAAAGTTCAACAAAGTTATTTAGATGGGCAGCAACATCTTCATTACTAGTACCAGAAAATTGTTCTCTCATAACAAGATTGAGTAAAGCAGGTTTAATCTCAAAGAAAGTAGCTTCAGGAAAATGTGGAGCAATAGGTGTGCTCATAAAATCACTGTTGTTGGTACTAGTGAAGTCACACAACTTAGTGCTTTCAAGAGTAGTCATTTTTTGTGTTTTTGATAAAGAAAGCAAACTTGTAAAACCAATTTTTTTGTGTTTTTGATAAAGAAACAAGCAAACAAAACAAAAAGAAACTAAGCAAAACAAAAATAACAAAGTAAAGAGATTGGTTATGAGGGACTCCCCTTGTGAAGATGTCCTTGACTCCCCGGCAACGGCGCCAGAAAAAGTTGTTGATGACCCAAATATATCGAGCTTGTTGGGGAACCCCAAGCGAAAGGTATGATGAGCATAGCAGCAAGTTTTCCCTCCGTCAGAATCCAAGGTTATCAATCTAGTAGGAGCAAGGAAACACCCCAAAGGTGTAGCTAGCTGAACGTTGGTAGGGCACACTACCGGTGCCAGCAGCAACGTGGAGACCTGCACAACACAACCACAGAACTTTGCCCCCAACTTGCGATGAGGTTGTCAATCTCACCGGTTTTTCTGAAAACAAAGGATTAAACGTATCAAATGGAAGGAAGTAATATTTTGCAGAAAGTAAACACAAAGCAGTAAACAATTTGTAGATTGTATGTAAAAGAAAGGACCGGGGTTCATAGTTCACTAGAGGTGGCTCTCCTTAAGATAGATAACATGTTGGGTGAACAAATTACAGCGAGGCAATTGGCAAACATCGAGAAAGCAATAGATGCATATACTAATCATCTTGACTCCTTTGGAACTTGATTGGGCATTACAACATTGCACATAGCCGCCATCCAACTACATCTATGACTAATAATCCACCTTCAGTTTATCATCCAAACCCCCTCCAATATTAAGTTGCAAGCAACAGATTATTGCTTTACGAATTGCGTGTAAAGTAAACAATACGATTGTTCTATGAACAAAGGATTGTTGTTTTCTCCCTAGTAGCAACAGCACATCTAGTACCTTAGAGATTTCTGTCACTTCCCCAGATTACCAGAGGCATGAACTCACTATCGAGCATAAATACTAACTCTTGGAGTTGCTAGCATCTACTTGGCCAAGATAGCTACTAACAACGGAAAGCATGCAAGATCACAAATAACAAAGACATGATAGAATCAATAATCAATCTAAAATAGCATCTCAATATCCATCTGATCCCCGCAAACACAACATGCAGAATTACAAATAGATGATCTTGATCATGAACGGAGCTCACAAGATCTAAACATGAAAGCACAAAGGAGGAGAACCAGTCATCTAGCTACTACATGAACCCGTAGTCCAGAGCTAAACTACTCACGCATCACACCGAAGGCTTGCATGATGATGAAGAAGGCCTCCAGGGTGAATTCCCCTCTCCGGCAGGGTGCCGAGAAGAGCTTCAGATCCCTCCCGATCTAGGGATGGAGATGACGGCGGCTACACTCTTTCATAGATTTTTGATCGGTTACTTAGGGTTTTGGTATCAGAGGCAATATATAGGCGGAAGGAGAGGCCGGGGGGTGCTGGGGTCGGCCAGACCACCCCCTGGCGCGGGCCAGGCCTGGCCGCGTGGCCAGGTGGTGTGGCCGGCCCCCAGCCCTTCTATGTCTCGTATTATGGCACTTGATCCCTTCCGGAAAAATAGGCACTTTGGCTTTTGTCCCGTCCAATTCCGAGAATATTCATTTTCTGACTTTCCTAAAACCAAAAACAGCAGAAAACAGGCAGTTGGCATTGTGGCTCTTGTTAATAGGTGAGTCCAAGAAATCATATGAAAAGTACTCCAAAGTGTGGACAAAATACAAGAAAGTAGATAAAACCAAGCATGGAACATGAAAAATTATAGATACATTTGCAATGTATCAGTGGTGCGCACGTCTTTCTCGGCGTGGTAGAGGTACCACAGCCGCGCACGGTGGCGCTTCTTCTCTTTGACTGTGACGAGGAGCGGCGGCGGTGCTAGCATCTCTGCCTGCTTGCATGTGTTTACGTCGTGGAATTTGAGGTCCTAATGGGGGCAGCCGAGATGCTACGACGCCATGTTGTACGCGCGTTTGGCCTCATGTGCCGTCTCGAATGTCCCGAAGGTGATACTGTCGCTGCTGGCCCGTATCTGCGCGTAGAAGTTTTTGGTCGAGCACAGGCGCACTTCACTGTAACTAGAGGCGCCATGCCAGCGCGGAGGAATTCCTGTAACTAGAGGCGTCATGCCAGCGCGGAGGAATTCCTGCAGTGCCAGTGGAGCGTGGGCGCTAGGGTGGCAGCTAAGCGGCGTCGCGACGAGCGCTAGGGGGCGGCTAAGCTACCGGGAGGGGAAAGGGGAGGAAGTTTCAGTGTGGCGGTTGGTGCACGCGGGGACGTGTTTTATCGTGTGCTCTGGAGAAAGCACGCCAAATATCGTACACGCGATGTTGCTTTTTTACCACGCACATGGAAAATTTTAGCGCGTCCAACTTTGTCGGGTCGGCTCAAGCTGCGCACGCATGTGCTAAACCGGCTATTTTTCCCGCGTTGGAGCTTTTTCGAGTGTTTGTTGGAGATGCTCTAGTAGCACCTTAGTATTTTAAGCTTTTGTGACTCTGACAATGAGCTTGACCCAGTTCCGGGTCCGGGCGAGAAATGGTGGGCCGTGCAGGACGTGACAGTCGGGCTATTCAACGTGTTGGCTGGGAGGATGTGGTTATTGCAGATTGTGCACAAAGCACATGACCCAGCAGTAGGGATGGGAATGGGTCAATCCGGACCTCGCTTTAGAGCTGACCCCTTGGCCTCAAGGCCAGTTTTAAGGGCCATTGGTTGACACATTTGAGACAAAGTCTGCGGCCTCGCTGGCCCGTTGGGTATTTAGGGTGGACTTAAAATTTAACAATAATATTAGACTTCTGATGAAAAATATTTGGTAAATCTAAACTTATCGATACCCTCCATACCTAATAGTTACCCTCCGTACCTAATAGTTGATAACATGTAGAGAGGCAAATTGACAACTCAACAAGAAAAAAAAAACATTGTCCTTCTCATCGTGGTAAAAAAAATTTGAGATAAAATTGCTGCTATATTAATCATGGGGCATACTCGGATGCTATCACCGGAGCATATCGTGGTAATATATTGACAACTGGACAACATCCTCGTCAGATAGTATATATAACATTTGGGGCGTGATTGGTTTGCCTCCACCTTTTTTTACGCTCTAGGGAGGCAGGCGCTGGTGGCATTGCCACGTAGAAACATGTGAAAAAACACGTTGTCCACTTTGTTCCGTTGCCCGCGTAGGAAGTACTTGTATTTCTGTGGCAACTTTGAACTTTTTGTTTTGTTCGCAACACGCTTAGTTCTCGGCTCCGCTAATACAAATACAAGGCATTTGGTTGCAGCCATGAGTCTACATGTGCTAACCTCGTTCAAACTTTGGTGAGGTCACACATTATATCCGATCATACAAACAAGCAAGAGAGACGGATCAGAAAATAAAAAACACTAGCAATCTCGGCTTATCGTTTGGCCTCATCTGAACTAAACTTGATAGCATCAGGACATTAAAATTCTTCATAGCTCACATCCCGTTTGATTTGAACCAAATTACCGCTAGTATTGCAATCCCGATACAGAATCTAGATTGATCTCGACTTGTTTGGCATGTACCAAATAAATGCTCCTTGGATCTTGAGAGAAACAATCGCTACTACTCTTATTTGGAATCTGGACACAAATAATCATGACAGCCATCATCGTATTTGACCTAAATAGTATTCCTTCGGTCCCAAAATATAATGCGTCTAAGGATTGGCAAGAAGTTAAACGGTACTAAGTTTGACCTAGCATTTAGAAAAAATATCTACACTTACAATATTGAATGAACACATTAAAAAAATATAGTTTATAGTGACTCAATTGATATTAATAAGTATTGTAAATGTTTATAGGTTTGTATATAATGTTGGTCAAACATAGAAAATGTTGACTTTTGACTAATCAATAGGCACCTTATATTTTGGGGATGGAGGGAGTATTTTTTTAAAAATATTACTCCCTCCGTCCCAAGGTATAAGGTATAATTTTTTTTGGCTCGCTTATTAAGGAGGTTTCCGGTGAGACAAAGTTTCTTAACGTACCCCTACGGCATGCACGATTACTTTTTCTCCTTCCCCGCGTGAAACATGCAGAGCCAATAAAAAGACGACATTAATTGGTGTGGTCTCGTTTTTCTGCTCTCCCCGGCATGTATCCATGCAATACAGCTCTTAGCAATAATTGCCTACTAGTTTTGAGGAGGCGAGAAAAAAGGATTGGAGGGTAGTTTTGGAACATTAGCGGGGTGATTCGCACCTGAACGTGCATGCGCCTTAGACTAGTCCTGGGGTATTATAGATAGTATCATGCATGCCATGTTGATAAAAATTTGACGTGGCATGCAAATTAATAATGAAAGAGGTTGTATTGGTATCATAGGTAGATACGGTATCATACCACGTAGGACTAGAAAAATAAATCTCAAATAAATCTTGTACATAATTTTGCATTGAGATTTAAAAAACAATAAATATACTAAGATTATGATATTATTACATGATACTACGCATTATAAAGATGGTATCATATACTATTATCATATAAAACTATATGATACTCCCCATTGTGACTAGTCTTATGCCCTAAAAATATTCGAATTACGTCTTAAGCCTTGGGATGGAGGGAGTATCCAATAAGTTTGGTAGATCTGTTAATTTGACCTGAGCTTGATGAAGCAAATGCCCATGCAACTTGCAAGAATCTTACATCGAGATCCAAAACCGCATTGAAGGGTTTGTTAGCCCTAGCATTATTTGAACACCTTACATCGAGGTCTAGAGCTTCATTATAGATGTCATCAGATTTAGTATTGTTTGACTAGCCACGTATGCTTAGGTTCGACCAACGGGAATCGTCTCCTTTAGAGCATCTTCACTCGGGTTCCTAGCACGCCGTTCTCAGGACGTATGTCGCGTTCCCAAGACCTCGGTTTCGTCCGAATTTGGGCCAAACTACGTCCGGTCTTCCCAGGTCGTTCCCGAGGCGAAGGGAATGCGCTGGAAATACCGGATGAAGCGAATTCGGCGGTACACCCCTCCCGCCTTCGCCGCCCTCGATCGGCCTATAAAACACTTCCGCACGCCGTTTTGCAGCACACTACCCCCTCCACCCCGCACCACCACGAACTCCGGCGAAAGAAACAATCCCGCGGCGGTGAACGGCTTCGGCCGGCGAACGCTCTAGCCGGGGGAGGCGAGGATGCTCCACGATGCTGGATATATGGCGCCACCGGACTTCCGCTGCCCTCCAGGTGGAGGCTTAGCGTCGGCGGCATACCAGTACCGCCGGTACCGGCGGACGGGGAGATGGTGGAGGAGATCCAGGCGCCATCGCGGCGATGCCGAACCCGGAGCTCGCCGAGGACCTCGGCAACCTCGAGCACTGGGAACACTTCTTCGAGGAGCGCCGCCTCGCCGAGCCGGCCGCACACCCAGCTCATTCAGGCTCCCCATCGAAGCGCAACAACGCAGCGAGCCGCCGCCGATGGTGGAGTGCGCCGGGGCGCACGCTCGAGGCCGTCCTCGAGCACATCCACGCCAGCAACAACCCCTGGCTGGGGTTCCCGCGTTCGCCGGCGCCGCCCCCGCGCCGCGGCCGCCAACCTCCTGCGAGCTGGGCACCCAGGAGGATGGCCAGCCTCTTCACCTTCTCCTCCGCGTCGCGCTCCTTGGCATCAGCTCCTGCGCAGCAGCGGCGAGTTCTTTTGGCCTCCCAAGCGCGAGGCCGACACGCCGAGGACCTCGCTGCCGAGGACACGCACGTGCGGCATTGTCATCAACGAGCCCCGCGCGGCGATGCCCCCGACCGAGCGGATTCGCCTTCGCCAGCCGAAGCATGAGCCCGCGGACTGGGGCGTCGTCGTTGACGAGGACTCCTTCGCCATGAAAATGGCGATCGAGCGTTCTCTGCGTGAGGCTGCACTATCGTCGCTGTCTACGGAGTCGAACATCCTCGCCTGGTCCAGGGCGGACTGGGAGGAGGAAGCACTGCGCGTGCAGCGCCTGCAGTAGCAGGCTGAGCTTCGCGCCAGAGGGCGCCGCGATCCCGCCCCGGCCAGAGCGCGCCCCGAGCCCGCCTACCTAGTCGCGCCCCTCGTCGTCTTCGACGATGACGATGACGCCGTCCCTTCCTACCAGCCATGGAGGTACGGCCACCCAGGCCAGGGCAGCTCGCGGCCCCCGCAGATGCCAGGCGACGACGACGGCATGGCGGATCCCGAATACAACAACTTCTACCGCCACTTCGGCATGTGAGGCGTTGTCGGCATCGACATCGTCGTTTTATTTTACTGTCTTATTTTTCCGTTTATCCAAATTTGGCCAAAATTCGGGTACATGTCCGAATTTGGCCAACTATTGTACGAACTCGCCGTTGTTTAATTAAAATCGCCTATATTCGTCCAAATTTCGTCTTGTTTGATCAAACTTCTGCCAAAAACGTGGGGATTCGGCCTCGAAACGCGAGTGAGAAAAAGGTTGTTCCCAGGCCGGAAGTTACATCCGTCCGGCACAAAATAGCACAGGATTTCGGCCTAGGAACGGCCAAGGAGTGAAGATGCTCTTAGTGCATCATATATTATGAAACGGAGTAAGACACAAGATTTAATTAAGGATTTGGGATACAAGGAAACAACGATAGAAATTGAACACAGTTATTAATTAAGGAACCAAACTAAAGGTGGAGGTGGTACATGGAGGAGTGCGAAGAAGTAGCTTAGATGGTGAAGCGCTGGACGAGGTCGCAGAGGTTGGCGTGCGAGGAGCCACCAGGCTGCATTCCCGCCTTTGCCTTGAGAGAGAGCGCGCGGACGCGGGCCCGCCTCTCCTCGCCCTCTTCGCCTCCGCGCAGGACGGCGGTGAGCGCGGCCTGAATGGCCTCCCGCCGCACCGGCACGTGAGGGTCCTTGGGACGGACGCTGAGACCGATCCCCAGCACATCCACCGTGAGCTTCTCGTTGACGAAGTGGTCGGTCCCCACGAGGCGAGGCCACGTGACGACGGGCTTGGCGGCCACGATGGTCTCCATGACGGAGTTCCAGCCGCAGTGCGTGAGGAAGCAGCCCACGGCGGCGTGGGAGAGGACCAGCAGCTGCGGCACCCATCCTCTCACGATCCGGCCGGCATCAGCGGCGCCGACGCGCGCCTCTAGGTCCTGCAGCGGCTGCGACGAGTCGGCGAACTGCTGCTGGTCGGACTTGCCGAGGACCCAAACGAACGGGTGGCCCGAGGCCTCGAGCCCCAGCGCCAGCTCCAGCAGCATGTCGGGGTCCGTCTTGTGAGCCAAGGTCCCGAAGCTGACGTAGACGACGGAGCCGGGCTCCTTGCCGTCCAGCCACTGGAGGCAGTCCATGGATGCGGCGTCGCCTCTGCAGGTCGTGGTCTCGGCGAGCTGGTGGTGGAGGGAGACCGGGCCGACGCTCCAGACAGTCTTGCCCCACGCGGAGGCGAGGCCGCGCACGTGGTCCGGCTCCAGCTCCAGGAAGGTGTTGAGGATCATGCCGGCGCCTTGGGCCAGCGCTCGGTCGATGTCCTCGCCGAGCGTCCCCACGGCCGGGTGCCGGAGGAACCGCGGGGCCTCCTCCCTCCGCAGCTCCAGCGTCTTGTCCAAGAATGGCACCGCCACCACATCATCAGCTTCCTCGCCGGAAGAATCCTGGAGGCAGTTGAACTTGTGGGCGTTGTGCTCGCAGAGGGCGCAGAAGGCGCACATGGGGAAGAAGCCGAGGCGTGGCACCCCGAGCGCCGCGGCGATGGGGACGGTCCACGGGTGGGAGAAGTCGGAGACGATGCAGGTCACGGGCGGCGTCTGCCTGCCCAGGCACTCCTGGACGGGCGCTCCCAGCAGCGCCACCGCCTGGAAGTAGCCCGCCAGCCGCTCCCGCGGGATGTTGTCCAGGTTGTCGGCCCCGTCCGCCACGTACTCCAGCGGGAGCTCCAGCAGACGGACCTCCAGCCCGCTCTGCTCGATGCACGGCCGGATTCTTGCCGCCGTCGACGGGGTGGCCACCATGCTGCACACGGCGCCGTGGGTGGCCAGCAGAAGGCGGTGTCCAGGGAAGGGATGACGTGGCCCTGGGCCATGAGCGGGATGAATACAAAGTGCGCCTGCTGCTTTTCCTTGGCCTCGCCAGAGCCTGAGCCCTCGCTCGCTGCTTCTTCGCCTTGGCTCATCTCTTCTTCTTGTTATGGCTCTCCTAGCTAGTTCTTCAACTATGTACGGAAAGACTCAGCTTTGCTGCCCTCTTATGCTCGACGTGCGTAGTAGGTACCATTCACATTCTCTCATCATCTAAGTCAGACTGACTTTCGGTCGTTCCCTTTTTTTTATATCTTTACTATTAAATCTATATCTATATCTATATCTGTATCTATATCTATATCTATATGTCTATCTCTATATCTTATCTATATCTATCTATACATATCTATATCTATCTATACATATCTATGTCTATATCTATATCTATATATATAATAACAAAAGGAGGAATGTTTCCGTCCTCCAACTCTTTTTTTAATCAATATCATTAGATACCCATAAAATATATTTTCTTACTGTTTTCATTCAATATTGTAGATGCAGATATTTTTACTTAAATATTTGTTTCAAGTTAGTAATATTTAATTTTTAACTAATGCTTAGGCGTCTTATATTGGGACGGAGGGAGAATGACGCAGCTAGCGATGCCACCTGTAGGTGAAAAAAGGGCACCTCCTATGTTGAAACCATTTTTTAGGTTTGATCCGTTTTGTATGTCCGAGCCGTTCTAGCTGCATCGTACACGCTTTTTTTTTTGCGAATGAGAAACTTGTATTACTCAACGTCATCCAGGAGTACAATCGTTAAGACAAATGTCAGTCAACCCTTCTGGCCCTGAATAAAGCCAAACCGCCGTACGGGGTTGAGTTCTAGCATAATTAGCTAAGAAGTGAGCACTAGAATTCTGACATCTCCTAACATGAGTAACACAAGTTTGACGGTCCTTTAATAAGGATTTAATCTCTTCCACAAAAGCGAGGTATAGACAGAACGGTCAATGCCATCATTTTGTACCATCTTCGACGCTTCTAGACAGTCCAACTCGATAATCAGAGGAGAGTTACACCAATGGATAGCCAAGGCTAACCCCTCCCTTAATGCTCGAAGCTCTGTCCCCAAAGCACTTCTGCAATTAAAAAGTTGTCTACATGCACACATAACAATCCCTCCATTATCATCCCTTAAGATCATACCTTCTCCCGCTTCACCATTAGGGGTAAAGGAGCCATCAACCTTTAGTTTGCACCATCCGGCAGCTGGTACTGTCCACTTAGCAGGAGCTTTAGGACCACAAGTTTGAACATCATGAAAATTAGCTTCCTCAACGCTCAGAATAAACTTCCCTTTATCCAAATCTTTCCCATGGTGATTTTTAATCAACAAGAGAGACTCCTAGTAACTTATAAGGAAACGCCTTGAGACTTCAAGTGGAGGAGCAGGTTTATCATGGAGCACTTCATTTCGAACATGCGAAATACGCTTCATACCGTGTAATTGAATAGACGGGCTCTAGTCCCGATAATTATGATCTTCATGTGTAACTATCATGTATATATTTGTATGCTCGATCTTAAGAGAAGTTATCTTATGTATGCACGAACATGTACGGTATGTGGTAGCGTAGAAAACTATTTTGAAATGAAAAAAAAAGGATACAAATTGAATTCTCTGCCGTGGCAGAGAACCATTTGTCCCGGTTCATAATATGAACCGGGACTAATGGGTGGCCACCCCGCACCCGCAGAGACGGCCACGTGGATACCCATTGTTCCCGGATGGTAAGCGGCCCGGGACTAGTGGGGGTGGCCTTTTAGTCCCGACCCTCCAGTCCCGGTTACCAGGACCGGGACTAAAGCCCCTTTCGGGCCGGGACTGGAGGCCCTTTTTCCACCAGTGAAGTGTCATGTGCATTGTTTCCTCTCATCGTATCGCTGGGTGGGGTGGATTGTAACTACCTCGGTGAATTACGCTCTTAGTTACATGCCGGGATGAACGAAAGTGGTTAAAATAGTACGGTGGGGCCCAGGGCCACTCACGGTACACCTTTCGGCCGTCCTAACCACTTTCAGAACATCGGGACAAGAACGAGCGGCGTAACCGGCAGGCGAAGGGATCAACTACATACACAAATGAGTATGTATGCAAGCCACATACAACAGTCCTCAGAGCCATTCCATCTAAAGAAATAGAAATATTGCAACGCCATACGGCAAGATTCAAATATCCTAAATAGAGATAATAATTTAGGATAGCTCCTCATACAACAAACCTCAGAGTATCAGGCGGAAGCGGAAAACAAGATCCGAGTACGGATAAGAAGCAAATCGGCATAAGATGCCCCATAAATAAACACATCCCGCCCACAGATCTCACGGATCCCCGTTCCCGGAATCTCTACACCGAGTGATCGTTGCCAACGTCATCTGTCTCTTCCACCCAGTATCCATCTTGCGGGTACACCTGTTCATCTGAATCAAACAATTTATCGTGTGAGACCCTAGGGGTACTCAGCAAGTCTTTATGCCACTAAAGGGGACACAACCTGGGATGACGCAATTGCAGCAAAAGATAATATCTAACAATTCTATAGATACTCGCTAACCATCCGCCTAACCAATGATAGACGGATGTCCGTGAATTAACAGATCCATCCTCCTCCTCGCTTACCAACGAGGAAGCGGACGAACACCCCCCCATCATCCGTTGGCAGTTTTATTAACCATTCCATGAGTATTGCACTATTACTAGTCAAGTACTTAGTCAAGTTAAAAGCGGTACTTTAGTTATACTTGTCTATGATCGAGAACTGTGCTCCAAGTCGTCCATAACCGCGGACACGGCTTTCAGAAAGATTTACCCTGCAGGGGTGCACGAATAGCAACACACACTCGATCAACCCCGGAAAAACCAAATCAAAACCCAACGATTCATTCACGACAAAGCAATCCCAGGATTCAGAAATATTCAGGGGGGCACCCCATTAAGCTACCCGCAACGAAGTTGGCCGGCTCCGAGACGGACCCAAGGTTTGCGCCAATGGCTTGTAAACGACTGGGAACCCGAAATGTGACTGGGCTTGTTGATACCGCGAAAACACTCCGCAATTCTTAAACAGTACAGGTGCTCCTCGCACAATCTTAAATAAAACAGTAACATGGCATAAGTACAGGATATTAATAAAGCCCCAAACTACTTGTGGCCCCCAAGAAATAAGAATGAATCAAGCTCTGGCTCAGGGGGGTCCATAAGGCCTCCCGGATGTGGATAGTGCGAATAGTCAAGGAACAGGAATCAAGTACTCGGGGTCCTATGGGACACAAGTGAGCATGAAAAACCAAATAGCAGATATTGCTCATCGGTGCCTCTTTCATTAGTTATCCCATTACTACTCCGGTTGAGTTGTTTCGGTACCTCGTTATTCATCAGACACTCACATACCCTACTCATGCTTTTCTACGACTCGCATGGCTCAAACAACTCCTGTAGTAAGGCTCGTGGGATGGAGGAACAAGCTTGGTGGGGTTTAAAAGTAAAGGCTATGCAATACTTGGGATTCAATTTAATGCAATCGTGACTCAATGATGCAAGAATAAGATAGAGGCAATAGGTACTATATGTATGCAAGCATGTGGTAGTGCTTGCCTGGTAGTTCAGTTGAAGCGAGAGATGGATCTGGGTAGTACTCCTGTGATTCCTGGTAATTCTCCTGCTGGGCGTCTATTCGAAGAAGAACCAAACAAACAAGGGCCAACATAAATAAAGTGCACAAGCATATGAATTAAAATGCGACAAGCAAACAACCATGCCATGATGAATGGTGCACAATTTACATGGCATTAAAGTAGCATGGCAAAGGTGAGGTGTGGATACAAGAAATAAAACATTTTATTATTTATTTAACCAAGTTTTATTGTCATAAACAGTTCAGATTTTTAATAATGACATGATGCATGCTTCAATTCAGAACAAGGACTGCATAGATGAACGGGCTCGTCGCGCTGATCGATTTAGACATATTATTTGTCAAATTTGGAGTTGTAGAATTAAAGTTATTCATTTATTAAGAAAAGGGCATTTTATTGTAATTTTAATACATGTCGAAATTTAAAGTGTTTCAAATAATATTTGAAGGGCATATTTGAATTCCTCACATTTTTCTGATTCCAAAACATATATTATTTGTATTATTTGGATTTGTAAATTAAAAGTTATTGAAATCTGATTTGAATTTTGAATTTAAATAATTTTGAATTTGTTTTGTTCAAATAGCTAGACAGGAAAAATTTATTACTCAGATCGACCCAGCCCCAGTCACTGACGGGTGGGCCAGCGGCTGACTGGGCCACACAGCGCGCAGAGGACTTTTTCCACCGCGGCTCTGGCTAGCCCATGTGACTGCTAGGTGGGACAGCTGGCTAAGGCCCACGTGACAGCGACGGAACCCGCAGAGGCTGCCAGGTGGGACCGTTCTGGAGCGCGGGGTTGGGTGTTCGAAAATGCGGGGGGCATTTTTGCAAAGCGGACAGAGAGACTGACTGGTGGGGCTGGCGAGTACCGCGGGTTGAGCGAGAAGTAACAGAGGGGGCTATCTACAAAACGAAACGGGCACTGTGGATCTTCTTCTCTTGTTCTCTGACGGCTTGGTCTGACGCTGCGCGGTGAGCGGCGTAGCGAGGAGCGGGACTCGGACCCCGCGACCTGGGGCTCGCGCGCGGAGAAGGCAAACCAGGTGCGGCTGGGCGGGTGGTGGTTGTCACGGAGCACCTGGGCGGCATAGGTGAGGTGTGCGCGGTGCAGAGGCGGGCAGGACACCCGCGATCTCTGGCGCACAGAGGGTGCTCGCTTTGAAACAAACGGCGGCGCTAGTCGGCGACAGCGAGACGGAGGGTGTTAGGGAGGGAGAGGTCGTACCGCGGAGAGATTGGGTGTGGTCGGATCGGTCTGGGAGGCGCTGTAACGAAGAGGACGCAGAGGCCGGGGGGGGGCTAGGGTTTCGGCGGAGCGGCGAGGATGCTGGCGGTCCTGGTGGCCTTCTCCTCCTCGCTGGGCCGGTCAAGGTGGAGCAGGGGTACCTCCTCGGTCTTCTCGTCCACCTCCACGTCAACCCTGAACGCAGGAACGAGGGAGGGGCGCCAGATCTGACGGTGGACCGGCGAGAGAGGGTGGGCGTCGGTGCAGAAGAAGGGGAGGATAGGCAGGGCCCTGGGGTGGATCTGGGAGAGGCAGAGGAGCGTGGGGAAGGAGGGAAGCGAGAGGGAGAGAGGAGAGGCCTGTGGGGCACGGGGTAGATAAAGGTGCTTCGGCCACCTTTTCTCCACCTCCTCTCACGTGCTTGTCGTGCACGGCCAGGGCAGGGCAGGGCTACCAGGTGGGGACGGTGAGGAGTAGCAGCTGGGGCCAACATGGCATAGAGGAAGGAAGAGGGAAGAGAAAGAGGGGGCTCGGGTGAGCTAGGGTGTAGCTAGGGCATGCTCGGCATGGGCTAGGGTTTGGGGGTGGTTAGATGGGGTAGATGGGGTGTGGGACCAGGGAGAGAGGGTGGCTAGGTGGGGCCAGCATGTAGAAAGAGGGAGTGAATGAAAGAGAGGTGAGATAAGAGTAGGGTTTAGTTAAGGAAAAATTAGGGGTTTGAGGAGAGAGGGTGTGGTGTTAGGGTTTTGATTTAGAATTTTAGGTTTTTAACACATGCTTATAGATCAAGTCAAGAAGAAGAGGTGAGGAAAGTAGGGATTAAAAATGCATGATCATGACATGGCCAAGTGTGAAGGAGAAAGAAAAACAATGTGGATAGCTTCTCATATGATCATGCATGAAGGAATTTAGTGGTGTTGATGAGATCAAGGGGATGGTGGAGAGATATGTAGATGATTCCATAAAGGAAGAATCACTTAAACCAAGAGAAAAACAAAATGGCTAATGGTGGTGGTAATCTTGCATGGCCCCATGCAAAATAATAAATGCCATGTTTTTATTTTGTGAAAACAATAATAATAATATGGCATTATTCTTATGCATTCCCAAGAAGTGGAAATAAAAGCCAAGCAAAAGAAATTAGGATTAGATCCACCCCACCCACATGAGCTAGAATAAAATCAAAAGAAAAGAATTACAAGCTCATGGATAATAGGATGGTGGAATTATAAGGTGGTGAAAAGAAAGGTGATGGAGGTGAATAAAGATATGCCCCAACTCAACTTGGGCATTAAACAATATCAATAACCAAATACAATATCAAGAGGCAAATACAATTAATAATGCATATGAGAGAAGAACCAAAGAAAGAGGGTTTTATATGATGCTCAAATGCAAGGTGGCATGATGATATGAGCATGATATAATTATGATGCAACAATTATATATAGGAAGTAGCCATTATCTTACTAGACCAAGTAGCATTACGATTGTTAGACAATTGGGATGCTACATGCATCCAGGATAAAAATTTAGAGGGAGTAAAAATATACTAAATGAGACAAATATCTTTGCTAAATGGAGGGCAAATTACTATTTTACTTGACAAACTACAAAGAGACTGAAATTGAGCGAGGGCAGCTGCCCCCACAGCTTATACACTAGATCCGCACCAGGACTGACCATAGGCCCCGTGTCCTCCGATCGGATCGCTGGGTGTGGGCTGCCATAGGTCCATGCATTGTTTCCTCTGATCGGGACACTCGGTGTGGACCGGCCCATTCAAGAGCCAGCTCCCAGCACTGATCTCACGTGACCGAGGCTTATGATTCTCAAACAAAAGAAAAACATGACCGTGTTCTACTCTCACTCTAATTACTGACTTTGAATAGAGTATGTATGTCGCGTCACTAGGGGAAAAAAATGCCGCTGCCGTGTGCCAAATGGACTGGTTTTTGTCGTGTGCAACCTAGAAAGCACACGGCAGACTACGCGAACACGACAAATTTCTAAAAAGGAACACGATAAAGAAATATACACGGCAAAGATTCACAAAGAAACACGGCAAACAAAACACACTCGACAAAGTCGAAGTGGCACAAAGCATAGGTGTCATCACGGCAACGAGATGGGACCGTGACCCCACATGTCCACTTGACGGGAAGGAGCTAACGGCTGCAGACGGTGGCCTCTTTGCCGTGTGCCCTCGCTGGCCCTTTGCCGTGTGTATTCCGCAGTATACACGGCAAAGGGCCTTTACCGTATGTATTTCGCAGTATACACCGGTAAAGTCTTTTTTTTATTTTTTTATTTTTTTCTCCTTTATCACATTACTCTTAGGAAAATCATAAAAATCATTCTAACTCAGAAAATAGAAATAATATATCAAAATTTGCAGAAAAAAATAGATCGATCTATCTACAATCAAATATTAGATATTTATGTTGAATATGAACCTTCATGCTCACCGTTTTGACCATAGTTTAAAACAGACATAAACAATTCAAAAATGATCGAAACAATGTAAAACCTTCGCGTGGAGTCATATATATGATATTGTTAGGAGGAAAAATATTAAACTTGATATATTGATTATGTCTCAAAAAACCTTCACAAAATAACCCATGTCAATCGAGGATTCCTAGCTTTCGATTCAAATGACCAATGTTATAGCCAAAATCATGACATAGTTTGTCATAATGTGCCCATATTGTGCATGCATATGGGCATCAGGGATGGCGAACAATGTTGCGGGAGCAATTTTTCCTTTTCGTCGTATAGAAAAACCATTTTCTATTTTTGGAGCGCAAAAA